>MU105614.1:0-516018 GCA_012274485.2 Sinapis alba | reverse complement strand
AAAATAATTGTGAAAATCAACAACTTTTAGGGCTAAAATATAAATACTTGAAAATTAAAGGACCAGTCGTGAAAATATAAAAAACTTCGTTTGGGAATGGATCCTTTCGAGGTTCGAGAGATCCGATCAACTTCCACGTTGGTTTGCCGACGGTTTACGATGAGGAGAGATCACAGAGGAAAGCATGATGGAGCTTGACGAGCCACCGAATTAAAGAGTAGAGAAAAACGAGACTCTAAGTAGCAGAGAGTGACCATCCGATTCGCCGCAACCTTGATTCGTCGCAACCTTGATTCGCTGCAACCTCTACACCCTCCGCCTCTACAGCCGTCGTTGTATCTTAAACAAAATAATACCACTGGTACCAAGTCATGGAACCTAAATAGTTTCAGAATAAAATAGAAAACAATATATAAAGGACAACTTACCCTCCTCTTTCTTTTTCCTTGTCGGATGCATTTCATCGACACCCTCGACTTCGATCCGGCACCGCAAACCATCGTCGGAACTGTCTTTGCTTTCTTCGCCTTACGGTGCTCCATCGTTTACAAGTCGAAAACTCCAAAAAGTAAAAAAGAAAAATTTACTTTTAGCTTAATGGCCTAACCAACCAAAAGGAAAAAGAAAATTGTTATTCAATTCAATTTAATCTTGCATCGGGTCCATCACTAATTTTTGAATTTTAAAATGCTAACTAGAAAAACAAAAGTAACCAGTCTTTCATGCCATTATTACGCTTCACTTAGCAATAACTACCCTAGTAGCTGAAACTGACCTTGAGTGTTAATAAAACTCAATAAGTGTCCTCCAATGTAAAAAGCTCTTAAAATGTTGCAACAATGGTGACACAGTTTCTTCTTTTTGTTCAAACTGACACACTTTCAACGGAGACACAGTGAATCTTGTCTTGTGTTTCAAAAGAGTGAAATTATTTAGTGATATTATTAGAAATATTATTATATCTAGTTTTTTTGGTTTTGACTAGGTAAATGTTGAGATTATTTACCCTGCAACATTTAGCCAAGATTTATATAGTTAGTATAGCGCAGCTCGTAATTTAAGAAACCTGTAATTATACGAAAAAAATATATTTCAAAATAAATGTTGTTTTAAAGTTTCAATGCAAAACTCATTAATAAGATTTTCTACTTTATTTTTCTATCGGTTGAAATATGGTTAGGTGTATAGGTAATTGCATTTTTATTTTAGAAATATACAAAATCGTATATTTTCTTAATATGTGTGCATAAATCTAGAACGACAAGTAATATGAAACGGAAGGAATATTTAACTAATTACGAACTTGGTGTTTAGGGTGCATACTTGTCTTGTGATTACCATGAAAGTTAATCCTATTGGTTATCTGATTAGTGTACAACTTTTTTTGTGTAGAACTATATGTCATAAATGGATTAGTTTAAACTAGTGTTTTAGACTGTGATTATCATTGACTGGTTACAATTAGCATCATATATCAGCATCTAGCCATTTGATTTACGGAATAATGTTTATTTTATCACAGAGTCTGCCCATTTTCAAAATCCAACATTTGACAAAACTTACACCCAAAAAAAACATTTGACAGAACATAGATAAATAAAACCTAATAAATAGAACGTGAAAGACCATACAAAAAGGTTGTCAAGAAAATGAGAACCATACAAGAACAGGCCCAAATAACTTTGGGAGATCCAAAGCCCAACCCTAAATGATAGCAAGATAGGTAGCCAAAACAAAACACACATGTTGGCTTAGCGTTGTACTCAAAAACTTTTTTTTCTTTTCTGAATGTAGAAAATTAACATATATGTTCGAATTTTCCACTTTTGTTTTCCTAATAATTTACTTTTGTCCCAGGATAATATAATATTATTTTCATTGTTATCAAATTAAAGTAGCTATTATGGAAAATTACCTTCTTTTTTTCAACGAACTAGTCTTTTATTAGAAATGATTGTAATCATTACATAGTACTTGTGATAACCAAAATGGAAAATTACCTTTTAATTGAGTTTTGAGGAAAGAGCTGCGACTAAACAAAATAACATAGTACTTGTGATAACCAAAATGGAAAATTACCTTTTAATTGAGTTTTGAGGAAAGAGCTGCGACTAAACAAAATAAAGCGCATTGTTCTATGTATATAAATAACCAACGCATATGATCGAAAGATTAGTCTTGGTTACACCACCATGATTATTCGGTTCGGTTCGGTTCGGTATATTTTAATTTATTTGGTTCTTTCAGTTCCGGGCTAACCAACAAAACAAAACAAAACGCATTGTTTTTCACCATCATTGTTTCCTCCTCACCTCGAACCCGCATCGCGAAAATGTCAAGCGGAGAAAAAAAACCCAACGGAATCTGCAAAAACATTCCAAATCTCATCTCTTCCTTCGTCGACACCTTCGTCGACTACTCCTTCTCCGGCATCTTCCTTCCACACGATCCCACCCCACCGCAGCACGAGACTCCTCAAACGAGGTTCGAGAAACCGGACCGTCTCGTCGCAATCGGCGATCTCCACGGCGATCTCGAGAAATCCAAGGAAGCATTCAAACTCGCCGGATTGATCGATTCGTCGGACCGATGGACTGGCGGATCAACGATGGTCGTTCAGGTAGGCGACGTGCTCGATCGAGGCGGAGAGGAGTTAAAGATTCTGTATCTCCTCGAGAGGCTGAAGCGAGAGGCGGAGAGATCGGGAGGTAAGGTTGTGACTATGAACGGGAACCATGAGATCATGAACGTTGAAGGTGACTTTAGGTATGTTACTAAGAAAGGTTTAGAGGAGTTTCAGGTTTGGTTAGATTGGTATTGCTTAGGGAACAAGATGAAGAGCTTATGTGAAGGTCTTGATAAGGTTAAAGATCCGTACGAAGGGATTCCCACGAGCTTTCCACGTGCGAAAGCTGAGTGCTTTGAAGGGATTAGAGCTAGGATTGCTGCATTGAGACCTGAAGGTCCTGTTGCGAAGAGGTTCTTGTCTAGGAACCAGACGGTTGCTGTTGTTGGAGATTCTGTTTTTGTTCATGGAGGTCTTTTAGCTGAGCATGTAGAGTATGGACTCGAGAGGATTAACGAGGAGGTTACTGGTTGGATTAGAGGAGGAGGAGGAGGGAGGTTTGCGCCTGTGTATTGTAGAGGAGGGAACTCTGTGGTTTGGTTGAGGAAGTTTTCTGATGAAAGGCCTCATAGATGTGATTGTTCAGCTCTTGAGCATGCTCTTTCGACTATTCCTGGTGTTAAGAGGATGATCATGGGGCATACGATACAGGATGGTGGTATCAACGGTGTTTGTGAGGATAAAGCTATTAGGATTGATGTGGGTATGTCCAAGGGGTGTTCGGATGGGTTGCCTGAGGTTTTGGAGATCCGTAAGGACTTTGGTGTGCGGATAGTTACATCGAATCCGTTGTATAAGGAGAAGGGTGATAGTAAAATGGGTCTTGGGTTGTTGGTACCAGCAGCTGAACATGTTCCTAAGCAAGTGGAAGTCAAAGCTTAAAAAGATCTAAGCTGGTTGATATTCTCTGTTTAGATGGATGATCCATTTTGCTAGTGCAGCAGTAACGGATTTGTATGAACATCAGCTTATTCTTGTGCTCTTCTTGGAGCATTATTGTGTGGGTTTACATTTATCAGAAAGTTAAACAATGTTTGTAACCGAAAGATATCAGGTTAAAGATGAACTCTTTGAATCGGTCCTTGTCCCGTTCACACGAAATATATATAAAGGGGGGGTATGAGATATTTTAAGTTCATTTCAAAACTTCTCATCCCCAATGTCAATGTAACTGCATGTTGTTTATCGAAGTATGATCATGTCAAAAGAGTTTGGTAATAACTGGAAAGTTTTTCTATGAGAAAGATCATCTCAGCATTTGATCTACAAAAATAACAAAATGTATATCAGTTTCCATCAATATCGGATTCAATAAATACTAGGCTTGGCGTCCGGGTTCGGGTTAGTATTTTGGATGTTTCGGTATTAGAGTTAGAATTTTTTTTTTTCATATCAGATTGGTTTGGTTATTTTGGGTTGGGTTAGAAAACTTTTTAAAGAAAGAATCAAATTCAAAACTTTTGTTGCTTAAGTTTTTTGTATTTAAAAATTTACTATTAACACTGATTTTCTAATTTTTAATGGGTAAGACAAGTAATAAATTTGAAAACAAAATAATGTTAATCTAATTTGTTGTTTGAAATTTTGAATGTAACTTTTATTAATACATAAAATAAAAAGTTTGACATATACTTTAATTGAGTAGCAAATTACTTTGTTTATAATTATATGTATATTATATAATCTAGAGTCGTGTGCAATATGGTAAAGTATGTATATGTTTAGTTATCTTCAGATTTGAATATTCAATTTCTAATATTTCGGTTTGAGTTTGGGTTTGAGTTTTTTTATCTCGGGTCTGGGTACAGGTTCATGTATGTGTTAAATGCACAGTCCTAATAAATACTTACAAATTGCGTATTTTTCAAACTCTATAAAGTCGAGTGTTAGTGACGTTACAGTTAGACATCACATAGTAAAAATCTAATGTAACTACTCGCACACGTTCTCCAACTCTAATGGCACAAACCATTAATTAAAAACTAAACACGTTCTAATAATCTCCACTAATATCTCCACTCTCTAAACCGTTCCGTCTATAACTTTACAAAACAAGTCATCAAATCCGAATCACAAACCTCTCCTCTCTCTATCTCTTTGATCATTCGTTAGAGTGAGAAAAAAACACAAAAAGTCACAAAATGTTTCGAGTAAGCAATTTCGTGGTGGGTCTAGCCAACACGTTGGTGATGCTAGTGGGCGTATCAGCCATTGGTTACTCCATTTACATGTTCGTTCATCAAGACGTGACTGACTGTGAATCAGCCATTCGTGCACCACTCCTCACGACCGGGATCATCCTCTTCGTGGTGTCTTTAATAGGAGTGATAGGATCTTGTTTCAAGGAGAATCTAGCAATGGTCTCGTACTTGATCATACTCTTTGCAGGCATTCTTGCGTTAATGATTTTCTCGATATTTCTCTTCTTTGTGACGAACAAAGGAGCCGGTCATGTGGTCTCTGGTCGAGGCTATAGAGAGTACCGGACGGTGGATTTCTCGACTTGGCTTAATGGTTTTGTTGGTGGGAAGAGATGGGTTGGTATAAGGTCTTGTCTAGCTGAAGCTAGCGTTTGTGATGACTTGGGTGATGGTCGTGTTAGTCAGATCGCAGATGTGTTTTATCACAAGAACTTGTCTCCAATCCAGGTATTTTCATTATTCGAGTGTAATTTTATAAGTGTAACCAATGTTCTAAAACATAGGCAATAATCAAAATGATTTTTCTAAAAAAAAGTACATTATAGGCCAAAAAAAACAGTATAGGCAGCATTGCCGTCTAAATTGTTTTTGAAATTTATAAAGACAATTCTCTTAAATAGTCATTGTTTTTGTCACAAAAATATCCTAAAAAAATAAAATGACCAAAATAGTTTTTTTTTTTTTTTTTTTGAAAAATTTCAACTTTTTTCATTTTTTAAAAAAAATTTGAACTTCTAAAAAAACCTATTTTGGTCATTTTCTTCCTTAAGAACTATTTTTGTGAAGAACAAACTAAAAATGACTATCTAATGAAATTTCTAAAATTTGTTATTTATTGGTTTATTATGAGATATTTTTGTGTTGTGTTGTGTTGTGTTGAGCAGTCAGGTTGTTGTAAGCCACCGTCGGATTGCAACTTCGAGTTCAAAAACGCGACGTTCTGGATGCCGCCGGCGAAAAATGCAACGACGGTTGCGACGAAGAACGGTGACTGCGGTGCGTGGAGTAACGTGCAAAGGGAGTTATGTTTTAACTGCAACGCATGCAAAGCGGGTGTGTTAGCCAACATAAGAGAGAAGTGGAGGCATCTTCTTGTTTTCAACGTATGTCTCCTCATACTCCTCATCTCCGTCTATTCCTGCGGTTGCTGTGCTCGTCGTAACAATCTCACTGCTACGACAAGTGATCGTGCATGATCACTATGTTGTCTTGTTATCTCTAAGTTGGTTAGTTTTAGTTAATTAATTATCTTTTGGTTTCTTAGGATTGTCTTGTTTGTTTCGAGCCAATCATCATGAACTAAACTTGTCAGATTTCTTACCACTCGTTCGTGTTTCGTATATAACTCTATTTTATAATTTTCCAAATTTGTTGATGACTTGTCTGATTGTCTCATTTCTAAAACCATACGTTCGTTTCTTAAGACAGCGTCATGTTTGTTACACAAGTAACCTAACAATCATTATGAATATAAAACACTTTACTTGTGTCCTACGTATGCAATCTGATATTCTATCTTGTTCTCTTTTATTTTTATCAGTAACAATTTAACAAACACAAAGCAAACGAATAACATTATCGATTGACCGATTTTGCTTAGGTGAATTTGCTTCCAATATGGCTAATTTTGCTGTTGATTATTTCAGTTTGAAAATTAATTAATGATTAAGATTCATTGATGATTGATCTAACGTTGATATATAAAACAGAGAAAATAGTTGTATTTTTAAGATCCAGGGAGGGACAAAAACTCGGGGAAAACAGATGTTCTTGAAACTTGAAGGGAAACAAAACGATATGATGAAGAAATCTAGAAGACAAGCTCATGTGGTTTCATTCCTTGCGACAAAGAGAACCTAGCGCCGAGGTAAGTCTTGAGCTCTGGTACTGCTTCAATGGATTTGATCAGAGCTGCGTCTACTGTTTTCTGGTCTTCTTTCTTCTCTTGTGGGATCACTTTCTTCTCCTAAAGGTACAAAGAATATGCAAATGATTCAGTAATGATAATCAGATGATTATGTATAGCTAAAGGGTATGTATGTATGTGTAACACCTCTTTGTCAGCTTCAAAGAACTCGCCTTCTCCTTTCTTCGTCTTCTTCTCAGCAACCTTTCCGAAGTACTTATCATCGAATTTCTCAATGTTGACTCCAGAAATGTCAACCTTTGTGGAGGTTCCAATCACGTAGGACTGGTTCACACGTCTCAATGGAACACCGTTGATCTTGAATGGTCCTGACAAGAGAAACACAGTTTACAAAACAAACACTATTACGAAGTGTGAAGACAGCAGAGACGACAAGAACTCTCACCAGTTACCAAAAGCAAACCAGAAGTGAGTTGCTTGAGAAACACAACTCTCTTCCCCTTGAATCTACCAGCTAAGATGATCAACACAGTTCCTGGAGTAATGCTCGCTCTACAACAATACACAACATAACAACAGACACAAACATAACTTCTCTTGCTGTAAGAAACTACAACTATTCTGTTACGTAACCTACACGCATAAATCTAAATTCAAATAAAAGACCAATCGAAGAAAAAGATGAGTTTTTTTTACTTAAGCTTGGTAGGATTAGGCTTGCGTCTGTTGGCGAGAGGCTTCTTGACGTCTTCGGCGGGGTAAAACTTGGCCGGCTTCTCAACCGGAGCTACGACCTTAGATTTAGCGTCGTGACGAGGGAAAACGCCGCCGTTTTTGGCCTTGATTGCCCACAAACCCCTCTTGTGATACATTTGCGAACGAGAGTATTTGCCGACTCCCCTGATGAGATCAGGGTTTCGGCTTACTTTCGGGGTCCTCTGCTTAGCCGCCGGCATTTTCTCTGTTCTCTCTTGGCTCTGCGACGAACTTTCGGTGGCGTGCGTAAACCCTAGATTCGTGTTAGCGGCTATTATATATAAGGACGATTAAGCGACAGATAAAACCTAATGGGCTGAATATGTGTTTCAATATATCTCATGGGCTTTAATTTAACATTAAAAATATTTAGTGCCAAAATCACCCGAGCATGACATATGGTCCAAAGTAAAGGCCTTTGGGGTTGATTGGAAAGGGCTTTAGATGCTGTGGAGAGCCATTTTTTATTTGTAAAGCATTTATGCTTTAACTTTACAAAATGAATCTAGAGCAACAAAAAAAAAAAAAAAAGGAAATATGTTAATTTAGAAATAAATTTTTCTGCATCTATTATTTAGTGCTTTCAATGTCTTTAGAAATCTTTCTACAACAATACAAATTACAGCCACAGCCACAAAATTTACCACATATTTCTAAAGCAAAAAAACATAAAGTTACAACACTAACCAATCACAATTCTCTAGGAACTTTTTTGGTATTGAATGTTAAGATTGCCTCTAGAACTTGCTCCATGTTTTGCATTGTTTACTCTTCAAAATCAGAATCTGATCACTCTTCAAACTTGTGTTAAACTTCATTTATGGTGTTGTTGTTATTGGGAGCAAACCCAGCTGCATCAAAGACCAACACATACATTAGTATATATGGGCATATGAAAAATTATAACTAAAACATGAATGGAAAACAATAAAACTAAAAATTTACAGATATGAATTATAACATTTTTTTTAAAGAAGACCACGAGGGTTTCATCTCCATGATGACTCTAGGCGTCTCTTTGGTTCGGATCATGAATATAACATATTGATAAGCAAGTATTGCATGCCACATGATAGCACTCAATCTGTACTTTGTATCAGATCATGGATTGAAGCTGGTGTGAAACTGAAGTTCGAGTCAACTGAGATAGACTATGAGCAGCTAATGGAGGCTGCAGCTGTAGCCGCTGAAAACTCTGCCGGGGGTCTAGACAAGAATCAACATAATTAAGTAAGCTTAGTTTTAGGGTTTGTAATAAAGATGAAATTTGTAATTAGTTGTCTTTTAGCATGAATAGTTATGTTTGTGTAATTATGCTTTACTAGTGAGGGATTTAAAGACCATCTATGTATCAAACCTTTCAAAAAAAAAAAAAAAAAATCTGTTTGAATTAGGTTTCTATGTTTCTCAAAAAAATATATATATATATATATTAAACGGTATCACGGGGAGTTGAATTCCTAATGATCGTTAAATTTTCAAAATCTTTATTATTAGTTTATGTATTATGACATTTTTAGTTTCCAACAACCCCTTATAAAATAAGAGTTAGGATGTGTAGCCTACGGAAATTAACCAAATTGACAACACTAGACCAAGTCTTTTAGGATTGCTCATGGATAAGAAACGTTCTTAACTTAATAAACCGTTCATCTAAGAATATAATTATTGCGGGGTTCTTAGGATGAGGTTCTTAGGATGAAGTTCTTAACGTAATATAAAAAACAATTTATACATTTTAACTAAAAAAAATTAAGAAATAATTTTTATATTACGTTAAAACTCCGTGCTAAGAACTTTGCAATAATCATGATTTATGACTTAAATGGAAGACAAAACACAATGTTAACTGTTGACTAGTTGATATTGAAATAAAAGAGTGGAAATTTATTGTACGAAATCCAAAAGCCATTATCTTTCTTGGGTCCCTATAGTTTTTCTTGGTATGACCGAGATTTCGATATGTCCAAGTCCAGTGCTTGAGTGACCAAGTTGTTGCTTAGTTTATCGAATTCAAATACGACCACTTTTTGTGTATAATTACTATCTTCCTCGAATTTTCAATTATGTGTTTCGTTTCTCCATTGTGTTCTTTAAAATTTTGTCGTCTTATGATTTTTTTAAATGTTCAGAATTTAACAAAAAAAAATAATGTGAAGGTTTCAGTCGTACTTAGAAAAGTCTCGCACTCCATCTTTTACATTTGAGTACATTCTGACAAAGACTTCGATATATACTATTCCAGTTGATACGCAGATTGAACATACTATTTCCAAAATTCATATCCATAAATTTTCTGATGTATAAATTATCTTTTGTGTTGTGAAGTTTACCATATTTTCATTTGCTAAAGAAATTTAGTTGTGTTTGTTTTGTTATGATCTCCAAATAAAATAATTTAAACGATAATATTATAGAAAAATTATTATTTCCTTTATTTCTCAATTTGTTGAAATTCATTTAATTTTCCTTTGGTAAGGTTGATTCTTTCCGCTAAGTTTGAGATTTTCATATCGGGTAAAAGGTTTTGTTTATTACTTGGACCGACTTATTTAGTCAATATAAATATCTCAAAAAAATCTAAACGAATATTCAACAGGCTATAATTTAATTGGTGTTCCAAATGTCGCGGCGCTGTATTGTATAATTATGAAGAAAAATTAATATTGGCATGGAAAACATAGTAACTCTAAGCAATTCGAATATCGAGTAATGTTTTTTTTTTTGCTAAATAACATTAGTAACGTTGATATTGATATTGGCATAATGGCTTTTTACATTTCTTTCTTCTTCTTTTTTCATTTCACTACATATATATATATATATATATATATATATATATAGATACTCATTTAATTAACATTACATGTTCCTCATCCTTTTTGGAAATTTCAAACATTTGAAACGTGCTCGTAAATTGTAATCTTGGGTAAAATTATTAAAAATTTTCATATTTCTATTTATTGAATACAATTGGTATAGATAAAGAAAGAAACGAAGTACTAATTTTCGTAAAACATTTTTTTTTAACTATTTAAAGAGGAAACAACTGATATCACAAATGGCGGTCTAAAGCCTCTTCAAAAAAAAAAAATGGCGGTCTTATGCATGGGATAAATATATTATATAATAGCAGTCTGAGTACTATTATTAGTGGTGCACCAAAAGAAAATAATTATTTATGGAAAAAAAGATCAGACGTCCATCTCCAAATTCCACTTAAGAAGTTAGCATGATTTGCTTAATACACACTACAAAAGAAAAACTTGAGTAGGGAATCCAAACGAGCCACGTGTCAATTTCTTGCAAAAACGACGTCGTTGAGGGAAGCCACATGTACAGCAGCTACAAGCACTTATAAATAAAGATGGTAGCTCATCCTCAAAGTTGCTCACTTTGCAAGTGAACCAAACAACTCTCAGAAAAAAAAAACTGAAGGCTCTCTCTCCTTGTCTCTTGTGGTAATAAAACAGAGCGAGTAGAGATCTCTTTGTGTTCTTCTTAGTATCTCACAAAAGAGCAAGATGTCTATAAGAAGAATCTACCGATGTTTGAACTCTTTAATCAAAAGATCATGTGCTCAATCTTTATGATCACACGTCCCGTTTCACACTTTGTTTCAACTCTCAGTTTTTTCAATATTTTTTTTTTTCTCTTTTGTTCCGTGTTTCACTTGAAAACAAACCCCTTCTCTAACGCGATCCAAAATAATCATCACTGAACAAGAAAGCTGAGATTCTTTGAAGAATCAAGAAATCAAGAATGGTGAGGACACCATGTTGCAAAGCTGAACTAGGGTTAAAGAAGGGAGCATGGACTCCTGAGGAAGATCAGAAGCTTGTCTCCTACGTCAACCGTCACGGTGAAGGTGGATGGCGAACTCTCCCCGAAAAAGCTGGTATTTATTTATTCCGCCATATTTGAATATTCATTGTTTGGACTTTTTTGGTCATTATTGTTCAATGATTTTTAATATAAAAATAATTCTTTAAATGATATAGGACTCAAAAGATGTGGCAAAAGCTGCAGACTGAGATGGGCTAATTATCTAAGACCTGACATCAAAAGAGGAGAGTTCACTGAAGATGAAGAACGTTCTATCATCTCTCTTCATGCCCTTCATGGCAACAAGTTAGTCTCCCTATCCACTTTTGTATATTTTCCCATTGTTTTGTCCATTTTCCTCTGGAGTATAACTTAAATGTATGTATTTTTAACACATTTTAGTACTTTTATTTAATACTTTCTAAAATTATAAATAAAAGCATGTTTATTGAGGGTTTTTTAAAACGAGTTTTTTAACGAGATTTAAAAGATTGTCTCTTAAATCCCGGTAAGAGACCCGTCCTAAGAAACCCTCAGTAAACATACTCTAAGGGGAGTAAAATCTTTGCTTTGCACATTAGCCTGTATAATTAAAAAAAAAAACAAGATAACACTCCATGCTTATAATTTACAAATAATATTGAACTAAAAGAAAATATCTTGGTTTTGAAAATTCATACGTTGTTGATATATATATATATGTATAATTGTTAGAACCATTTTTATGTTATATTCTTATATACTATGTTATCATCATGACTAATATATCGCTTATTTTTGTGGTGTTTAATCAGATGGGCTGCAATAGCTCGTGGAGTACCAGGAAGAACAGATAACGAAATCAAGAACCACTGGAACACTCATATCAAAAAACGTTTGATCAAGAAAGGTGTTGATCCGGTTACACACAAGAGCTTCATCTCCCACAAATCAGAAAACCTCCCGGAGATTCCAGAGAAACAAAACGTTATTCAGAGAACTATAACGAGTGATGATGATCTTGATAATGAGAAGGTGAAGAATAACAACAAAAAGTCGGGATTGTCATCGGCCAGGTTCTTGAACAGAGTAGCTAATAGATTCGGAAAGAGAATCAATCAAAGTGTTCTGTCTGAGATCATCGGAAGTGGTGGCCCACTTACTACAAGTCCCACTGCTACTACAACTACAAGTGTCACCGTTAACTCCGAATCAGATAAGTCAACTAGCTCTTCCTTCACACCAACCTCAAATCTTCCATGCCAGATGACCGTTAACGTTAACGCTACACCGTCTCCGTCCACGTTATCTGATGCATCCGTTAATGATCATTTAATGTACTGCGATAATGGGGATCATAATCTCGGATTCTCAAGTTTTCTGAATGAAGATTTCATGACGTTGGAAGGGTCTTGTGTTGACAACACTGAGTTTATGAAAGAACTTTCGAGGTTTCTTGAGGAGGACGTGAACGAAGACGACGAGATGATGCCCGTCTATGAACATCAAGACAATATTGATAACTATTTTGCATGAGGATCTGATGAATCCTACATGATCATTTCAATATGATCATGTCGATGGATATGTTAGGCTGATGATCACGATAATAATGAATAACGATGATGACGATGCTGGACCATGCATGTAGCTTGTATTGTCATACATGAGTGACTTTTCGTATTTTTTTGTTATGTTTTTACTCTTTTGTTCGTTTGCCCTCGATCGAGTGTGTTTCGTATAAAATGAATAAATTAATGGTGATGTAATAATAAGTTTAACGAGTGTATATTAGTATTCTTATGTAATAATAAGTTTAACGAGTGTATATTAGTATTCTTTAATGGCGAACAAGCAAAACTAGTACTAATAAATTTAGAATGTCGATTTGTAACTATCCGAACATGTAAGCCTCTTTTTCTTATAAAAAACACCTATCCGAACATGAGATTTATGTTATTTTAACACTAAAACTAGTATTATTTAACTTCCTGTGGGTTGTGTTACGCTATTGCTTTGGTAGCTCATGGGCTAACAGCCTATGACTAGTGCATCGAGCAGGTTGATATAACCATAACTTACAATTTAGACAATTTAATTGTACCCTACATACAATATAGATAATTTAATTCGTTTCAACGAATTATGTACACATTAAATATGTTATCTAATGAAATATGTAACCTACATAAGGCAAGTGGACATTCTTTGAACATTCCAGGGATTAAAGAGGAGAAAAATTGCATTATCATTACATCCTTTTGAGAGCACTATGCATAAACAAAAGTAAAAGCTGGTATTTATTTCAATAAAATATTATTTGAAAAAGTTGAATGATTTTCCTTTCCAAAATGTGTTCTCTATATATAAAAGAGAAATTTCTTTAGATAGCCTCTTTTAGTTTGTTTGTCACAAAAATAGTTTTTAAAGAAGAAAATGACCAAAATGTTTTAAAATGTTTTTTTTAGAAGCTAAAAAATTCATTTATATGCATTTATACCCATAGGGTTAACTAATTTGGACTTTAGGGTTTAGAGTTAAGGGGTGGGTTTGGGGTTAGGGTTTCAAATTTTTTTTAAAAAAAATTTTAAAATCAAAATTTCAAAAAAAAAAAGTCTATTTTGGTTATTTTGTTTTTTTTAGGGCTATTTTTGTGACAAAAACTAAAAATGTGCTATTTAAGAGAATTGCCCTATATAAAGTGATATTAGATATTATAAAGAGAAATTTCCTTAGATAGCCTATTTTAGTTTGTTTGTCACAAAAATAGCTTTTAAGGAAGAAAATGACCAAAATGTTTTTTTAGAACCTAAAAAATTCATTTATATGCATTTATACCCCTAGGGTTAACTAATTTGAACTTTAGGGTTTAGAGTAAAGGGGTGGGTTTGGGGTTAGGGTTTCAAATTTCAAAAAAAAAATCAAAAAAATCAAAATTTTTTTTTTAAAAAAGTCTATTTTGGTCATTTTATTTTCTGAGGGCTATTTTTGTGACAAAAACTAAAAAAGAACTATTTAAGAGAATTGCCCTATTATAAACACTAAAATAACATCTCTAGGAACAGTATATATTACAAAATAATAGCAATTTATGATTAAAATATCCATATGTAATCTCTTTTTTTTTACTGGTCAAAAGAAACATACTATTTGCTTAAACTTGTTAGACGAAAATCATAGTTTTTCTTAGGCGTTTAGTTTAGTCTTGGACAACTTCAATAACAATAAGAGCATTTTTAATTTCATTTTAATTACTCTAAATTATATTTTAGAAGAAAATACTTCAAAATGTTATTATAAATTTTACTTTAAATTAGAATAAGAATAAAATTACTTCAAATAAAATAATATTAATTTAAAGTTAAGAATTCTATTTTGGGTATCGTGGGGATGAGGGTGCTCTTTTTTTTTTTTTTGTAACAGTGATGAGGGTGCTCTTACAGCCAAAGAATAACATAAAATCTGGTCCCAACTTTCCACTAGTCAACTCCTGACTCCTGAGTGGAAACTATAAGGATAAATTTAACAAATGAGTTTCTGGTTTAAGTATTAAATTTATTATAAGAAACATATATGAGCGATAAATCTAAATGTAGTTCAAAAAATCTAAGTGTAACGAGGGCTGCTGCTTCCGCGAATGAACTACGTATTTAATACTTAAATTGTATTTTATGATCATGTACACTACGTACGTGCCATCTAATTTTCTTTTTTCTCCTTTAATTCTCGACGTCTTATCTGATACTCTTTTATATTAAAGATTCATATTATTCTAAATAATGCATTATTCTCGACGTCACAAGTCACTTACTGCCGGTTGTGGCAGTTGGCACTCTACGGCAGTGCCACACTCTTGCACCCGACTCTTGACATTTCAAAGGATCATATGACGTAACAGAAATAATGCTACCAAACAAATTTGACAAAAATCGTGAACTAACCAATGCATGTATGTATATTTTTTTTAATCAAATCAAAAAAACTTTCAAGATTGGCTCCTTTTCACTTGATATAAATTATTTCCTGTTCAAACTTCAATGTACATAGGCGAAAGAAACAACAATTGAATAAAATATGCTCGATACTATAGAAATAAATGCTCCCCAGAAAAAAGAAAAAAAAAAAAGCTCCCGAGATATGCTCGTGATGTTTCCCTGGACTCAGTGACCAACTTGAAATCTATATTTTGCAATTATTGAAATGTTTTATTATTAGTTTTACATAAGTACATAAACTAAAAATCTTTATCACAAGAGAGAAATCTATAGAGAAAGAGCTATTTGGGGTCCGATGTATATTCTACATGTGGACCTGACATAATTATTGTGAGGTTTTTAGGTTAGAGTTTTTAACGTAATATAAGAGCCGTCTCTAAATTTTAAGTAAAAAAGTAAATAACAAATTTTAAATAAAAGATTTAAGAACTATTTATTAATTTTTTTTTAGTTAAAGTTAAGAGACAGTTTTTATATTACGCTAAAAATCATGTCGTAAGAACACTGCAATAAACATGGCCAAAATCACTATTCAAGAGGAGTAGTTAGAGCATCTTTATTGGGGAGTTTTATGTGAGTCTCTTATGAGAGGGGGCCCACAAAACACAGAAACCAAGGCAAATTTGGGTTCCAAAATTGCCAAAGAAGAAACCCATTTGTTAGGTTTTTTGTACTGTTCGCGGGCCCCACTAACACGTGGTGGCCCGCGATTGGTTTATTTATTTATTTTTTTTTTAATTTTAAATCGGTAAAAAAACAAAAAAAAAACAAAAAAAGAATATAAGAGACTGCGATAAAGATGCTCTTAGGGTTTGTTCATCCTCTTATGGGTTAGGGTTCCTTCTCCTATCATGAGTGAGGGATGTAGTTTTACTGTATTAGGAAAACATCCAACGTCCAAATAATTGTCTACAAATCTTATTGGCTGATTCTTAGAAACCATAACATATATGCTAGTATGTATTTATTATAGTAGCCTTTATTTGCCATTACTCTTTTCCTGATTGCACTGAAAAGTCGCTTAATTGATAGGTGCTGCATGTTACCTAATTAATTCGTTAGGCATATAGAAGAATATGCGATTTGATGAAAAGGTGCAATCCCCATCCAGTGGATTAGAAAATAATGCCAAAACAGAATAGTATAAAAAGAAAATATTGAATAATGAAAAGCTAATTCTTTTGGGTCAAAATGAAAAGCTATTTAAAAAAATAAAAGTAATAATAATTGAAATCTTCTTTCAAAGCAACCTCTTGTTTAGATAACTTTGCTGCTTCTAATCTTTTGATAATAACATGCATTATCCGAATAGTTAACAACAACATTACTTTTTGTTTCCATGATGATGACCTGTATCTTGAGTTGTTATTGTAGTTGTAACTCGAATCATGTTGCAAATTGACAGCAAAATGTTGTGTCTTTTTCCACATAGGCCATTTTGATTCCTTATATGGAAAGAAAAGCCCAAAGTTAGAGTAGCGAGATTATGAGAAGAAAAGGGACAACGATGGCCCATTTGTTTCCTTCACCGAAAACGACAGCGTTTGGAAGAGAAAGAAAAGACACGTAACACACCGACTGTCTGAATGATAGATAAGAGGTGGTAATAGACAATTTATCAAGTTCCGGTCTGATTTGTAAAACAAAATATTTAAGAAGACAGGTCATTCATTTTTTTTTTTGTCGACCAGGTCATTCATTTTAGTAGCCAATTAAATTAAATTAAAATCAGATCTGAAATTAAAATTGTTTTTTTTTTGGACAGCGAAGAAAGAAAAATCATTCGAAAAGCAAAGCGAAAGGCAGATCACAAAAAAAAACTCACACTTCCTTTCACTCTCTTACAGATTCTTCCTCTGTCTGTCGGCACGAATTCATTTGGGCGTCTGCTTGAATCTGGGTTTTAGTGTTGTAATAAAAAAAAATTGATTTGAGAAAGAATCTGGTGAGGAAAAGCGTGGAGTAGGAAAGATGAGGAGGCGGAGGGTAGCTAGAAGGAGATTGTTGAGTTGGATATGGCTTCTCCTTGCTTCTTTCTCTCTCGCTGGATTCGTTCTCTTCATGCTTCATCAACAACAAGATCCATCTCACCCAACACTTGTATGTCTTTATTGATTGCTGAGATTTGATTTTTTGCTCTAATGATCATCCGCTCATTAATAAAGTTTGAATCTTTGTTGTTTGTGCTGACAAAAAATTGGTGAATCCACTGTCATTGTAGGTAGCCTAATAATGTTTTTTTTTTGCTAATGGTTATTAGGTTAGTCTCTGTATCTATGGAATCAGTGCAAAGTTGAACTCTTTTCAGAACAGCATGACTAATATCTTAGTGTAGTTTCTTGTTGGTTTTGGGTTTTATTTGTTCTTAGTTTGAGTGCTAAAGCTTCATAAAACAGAGCATTTCTCAAGTCCAATGTGTAAAAAATAACCTTTTACTCTGATCTTCTGTTCTTTGATAGGAAAGAGACACAGGAACCGAGAACGTATCTCCTCCTCGTTTAAACTTCACGGAAGAGGTAACAAGTGCTTCCTCGTTCGCTAGGCAGCTCGCTGAGCAAATGACGCTCGCCAAGGCCTATGTTTTTATAGCCAAAGAGCACAACAATCTTCATTTAGCTTGGGAGCTGAGTTCTAAGATCAGAAGCTGTCAGCTTCTGCTCTCAAAAGCAGCGATGAGAGGCCAACCCATTTCATTAGATGAAGCGAGACCGGTTGTTAGTGGTCTATCAGCTCTTATCTACAAGGCACAAGACGCGCATTACGACATAGCCACCACGATGATGACTATGAAGTCTCACATCCAAGCCCTTGAAGAGCGTGCAAACGCAGCCACTGTTCAAACCACAGTATTTGGGCAGTCGGTTGCCGAGGCAATACCAAAGAGCCTTCACTGTTTGATGATTAAGCTCACATCTGAGTGGTTAAGTGAGCCGCTGTCACGCCGTGAAGTGGCAGATGAGAACAGAAACTCGCCTAGACTTGTTGACAACAACCTCTACCATTTCTGTATCTTCACCGATAATGTGATAGCTGCCTCGGTTGTTGTTAACTCAACTGTCTCCAATGCTGATCACCCGAAGCAGCTTGTTTTCCACGTAGTGACGAATAGAGTGAGCTACAAAGCTATGCAGTCTTGGTTTCTAAGTAATGACTTCAAGGGCTCAGCGATAGAGATTCAGAGCGTAGAAGAGTTTTCTTGGTTTAATGCTTCATACTCTCCTGTTGTTAAGCAACTGCTGGATACAGATTCGAGAGCTTACTATTTCGGTGACCAAGAAACAAGCTCTGAGTCAAAAGTTAGGAACCCAAAGTACTTGTCATTACTAAACCACCTCAGATTCTACATTCCTGAGATCTATCCGCAGCTAGAAAAGATCGTTTTCCTAGACGATGATGTTGTTGTGCAGAAAGATTTGACTCCACTCTTCTCCTTGGACCTGCACGGAAACGTCAATGGAGCTGTGGAGACGTGTCTTGAAGCCTTTCACCGTTATTACAAGTATCTAAACTTCTCAGACCCACTCATCAGCTCAAAGTTTGATCCACAAGCATGTGGATGGGCCTTTGGTATGAACGTTTTCGATCTCATCGTGTGGAGGAAAGCGAATGTGACTGCTAGGTACCATTACTGGCAAGAGCAGAACAGAGAACGAACGCTTTGGAAACTAGGGACTCTCCCTCCAGGTCTGTTGGCTTTCTACGGTCTCACTGAGCCACTAGACAGAAGATGGCATGTCTTAGGGTTAGGTTACGATGTGAACATTGATAACCGTCTGATAGAAACAGCGGCTGTGATTCACTATAATGGCAACATGAAACCTTGGCTAAAGATTGCTATTGGTAGGTATAAACCCTTTTGGTTAAAGTTTTTGAACTCCAGCCATCCTTATTTACAAGATTGTGTCACAGCTTAGAAGCAAAAGACGTTTTTTTGGAGAGTTGAGACTGATCCCATATCGGAAGATTCTTGATTTCTTATACACTTTGAAGATTCTTTTTGTCGTTTTTTTTGGAATGTTTTGTAGAGTTCAGAAAGTTTGTCAGATTCAGATATTCTCTGAAGACTGTTGTTCTCTTCTTCTGGTCTGAAGGGCAATTTATAATCACACATTAGAAGGTCCATGATGTACTTATGGTTTAATAGATTACAGGGATACTTATTTTTCTGAGTTTTTGTTATATTTATTTTTTTCTCTTAAGTATGGATGGATAATTTATTTCCTTTTGTTTTCAAGCTGTAATATTCTCTGTATTGAATGATTTTTTTTCCAAATAGTCAACAATCTTTGTCATACCTTGAAACTTTTGATTCTTGAGTTATGATTTCCCAAGTTAACTAAACCTAACCTTAAGACTGATCCACTTTGGGATACAGCAAATCTTAGCTTCAAAATTTAATGTGTTTTAATTAGAGTAATAGAAAGATGATTGATATATAGAAAAATGATTTTCAAGATTTTAATGCATTTGTCTAATTATGATGTTTTGGATTTTAAAAAAATTTAAATAAATTTGATATACATCAATTTCTCTAAATTTTATGAACTATTTTTATATGAAAAAAACAGATTTATAAAAAAATTGACATGAAAATAACAAAAAAATTATTATTTTATTTTATATAAAAAGAGAAAATTATTTAAGAAAAAACTGAATAAAAAACTTGATTAATGAAAAATAATAATAGTCAAAATAATCATGTATCACTATGTCAATATAGCCTTTTAAGGATAAGACAGTTATATAAAAATATAAATTACAACATAATATATTTTAATCATTTACCATTAACTAGATAAAACATATTTATAAATTTATAATAAAAATTATGTTTTCAAATCTATGATATAAAGAATCATCTTCAAATCTAAGCCTAAAAGCAAAAAAAATTAATTCTTTATAATTTTTATAATTTTTTAATTAAATTCCATTCAAATATAATTACTATTGAATTTATAAATTTAATATCTCCATCTGATTAACAAAAAAGTTAGTAGAAGATCAATATAACACTAATATATTGACCAAATCAATTATGTTATTACTGATTTTTTAAACATTTAAAAATAACTAATCGTAAATATTATCCCTTAAGTATATAATGTTATAGGTTTATTTTAAAACCAATCACATAAAACTGTTTAAAAATAACAAAGAAGAAGATCCTTGTAACGTAAATCCTTGAGCCTCGGGGACCCATATTTGACTATTTTAGGAGACTATAACCAACCAATAGTTCGTCGACACGTCATAAACACATGCCACGTAACACGAAAAATAAAGAAGCTTGCGCTTTGTCACTAATTTTTTTTTTTCCGATAACCTAAAGCAAAAAGGAATCACCTTTTATCATCTGTTGTTCTGTAATGTAATCGCCAGAAGAAATTATTTTGATTTCGGATTCTTCCACTTCCTTTTCTCCTAAACAACGAAAACTCTTTCATTTTCCCGCACTTTCTCATCCCAAAGGAAGGAACTTTCTCGCCCGAGAGAATGAGGTGGGAAAGGGTCCGACAACAAGTGGGTCTCGGTGAGCCTTCTTCCGGGCCCGGAAAGAGGTGGGGACACACTTGTAACGCCGTTAAAGGAGGTACCTTTCTCTACGTTTTCGGTGGCTACGGCACAGATAATTGCCAAACCAATCAAGTCCATGTCTTCGACGCTGGTTAGTTTCTCATCTTGTCGGATTTAGGTTGGTTCCGAATGTCCGAAACCTATGTTGTTTTGTTCTGTCAATAAGGAACTCTGTTCATCCTGCATGTTGTGCTTCATTTTGTATTGAAAGCTTTGTCCTTTAATCAGTTACATTGTATCTTACTTGAATGATTACATCCTGACTTTTTTTGGTAATTAATATGATTTAGAGTTGGTCTATTGTGGTTTATTTGATTTTTTTTTGCTGCAGCAAAACAGATATGGACTCAGCCAATGATCAGTGGCACACCTCCTCCTCCTAGGGACAGTCACAGCTGTACAACAGTCGGCGACAACCTTATTGTGTTTGGTGGTACTGATGGAATAAAATCTCTCAACGATTTGTACATTCTAGACACTTGTAAGCTTTTTTAAGCTTTGTACTTCTTCAAGCTTATACTTCTTCCTGTTTTAAGAAGTTATTCTGAATTGGGTTTGTTTGTTTCCATTTTTGGTTGTAGCTTCACATAGTTGGAAGTGTCAGAGTGTTAGGGGAGAGGGACCTGCGCCAAGAGAAGGTCATAGCGCCACGCTCGTTGGTAAAAGGCTTTTTGTATTTGGTGGCTGTGGGAAATCTTCTGATGTTAATGACGAAATCTATTATAATGACCTTTACGTACTTAACACAGGTAATAATGTTTTTATGATATTTGGCTTTCTTCAATTGGCATGTGAATCTATTCCATCGATTAGAAACATGAGATCAGCTTTACGCTCTTGTGTAGAGACTTATGTGTGGAAACGTGCTGCTACGATCGGGTGTCCACCATCTGCGCGAGATAGCCACACTTGCTCATCGTGGAAGAACAAAATCGTTGTTATAGGTGGTGAAGATGGACACGACTATTATCTTTCTGATGTTCATATCCTTGATACAGGTTCCTAAATCCATGTTCTTTTAACCTTACGAGTGTATATGTCTTCTATCTGAAGGTTAATGTAAGTTTTATTTATTTGTTTTTTTTTGTTTTTGACTTTTTCAGATACATTTATATGGAAGGAGCTGGATACTTCAGGGCAGTTACTGACACCTCGAGCTGGTCATGTTACTGTTTCACTTGGGAGGAACTTATATGTGTTTGGAGGGTTTACGGATGCTCAGAATCTTTACGATGATCTCTATGTGCTTGATCTTGGTACGCAAAATTGAGACGATCCATTGTATCAACTTCCATGAGAAAGAACAATGCTTTGTAAAGTATATCATTGTCATAATGGTTTCTGTGTCTCTGAGATCGACAGCATATTCACATTGTTTTTTTTTAATGTTTCTTTGTGGTTCTTACTTGTAGATACGTGCGTGTGGTCAAAGGTTCTCACCATAGGGGAAGGTCCATCTGCGAGGTTCTCTTCTGCAGGGGATTGTTTAGATCCTCACAAATCTGGATTTCTTGTCTTTGTTGGTGGCTGCAACAAAAATCTCGAGGCACTGGATGATATGTTCTACTTACACACAGGTTTCCACCACTCTCTCTTTAACTTGCTAATTGGGCATTTCTTTTCTAATCTTTTTTTAAGTTTTGGTTAAACAGGACTTGGATATGATGCAAGGCTTGATCAAAATGTAGGAAGCATGTCTCTAAAGAAGCAACTGAAGTTGAAATGCCAAGAACAAACTCATGCAAGTTCCTTATATGATAAATCTCTGGTCGGAATCAATATGGATCATCAAGGTGTGTTTTAAGCAAACTAGTCAGTGTTAGATTGAAACATTTAAAGGTAGCAATTTTTTTCTATTCACTAGCCTGTTTATGATTTGCTTTTTATTGCAGGAAGAGGGAATTTTGGTTTGAATACTGGCCAATTTGATCAGGGAAAAATGATGTTTCAAGCCAAGGTAACCGAGAGGTTCCCAGTTGGTTACAGTATAGAAACAATGATAAATGGGAAAGTGCTTCGTGGCGTTTTGTTTTCAACCAAGCAAAGCTCCGTTCTGGCGACTGATCAAAGCTTGAGTAGGCGAGTGCTTACTGCTTATATTAGTTTCTTATTTTCTGTTGGTTGCATTGTTTTTTGAACAATTTGTTTGTTACTGTACAGAAAGAGGCCAGCTATGTCCAACGGTGACCATGATAACAGTTTAAAGATATCAAGAACTTTGAGCAAGGATCAAATTGATGCTACTGAATCCAAAGATTCTCCACCAGTCGGCATGGATGGTTGTGGTATTGGTCTCATCAGCAACCCTCTGGATGTTAACATAAACACAGCGGCAGTGACACCTCAGCTCGATATGGTAACGTTAATAGTATATCCGCAAAAACGTTTCTCTACTTCTCTATGCAATCTCCCTTCTTAAAAAATCTGTGTGCAGGGCAATGTGAATACAGCTCCATCTTCGTTAGTTCCTGAGACAGATGAAGCTTCATTGGAATCTAGAAATGCGGTATCCATTGATGTTGCAGCTACTAATAAGACCGGACCTGGAGAGTCATCATAGCTAACAGAAAAAACAAAGGTGATTGAAACACTAGATTATACACAACAAGAGGTGAAGCCAAAAAATGCAGCTAAAAACCATTTGAGTCTAAACTCTGTTCCTTTGAACAATTGATTTTGCAGATGAGAGATTCAGCAAAGATAGGATGAAGAGAAAGGATGGGTTTAGTTTTAGAATCTAAGTTAGGTTTTTGTTGGTGACTTGGTGAGGATGATGACAGAAGCTAACTCTTGAGTTAGGTTTTATCTAATTTTTTCTTTCTGCTTTAATTATTCAACTTGCAAAGAAGCAATGTAAGGCTTCCTCTCACATCACAGTTCCAGTAAAGAACAAAAGAATATTCAAAAGAAATGGGTTATTAATCTGATTAACAGAAGTTTAAGGGGTTAATACGTAATTACATAATCGACTCGCTCAATTGTTGGTTTGAGGATACTATCTTGTAAACCGGTTTGGTTATTGATAATGTTATGGTTTACAAATTAAAACCGAGAGAAAGTAGTTAGACAGAACACATCGTAGGTTTATTTTACCCTTCCTTTCGAATTCCGCCGCGCCGCTCGGGAGGAACCTTCAGTCTTCTCTCAGAGAGACACTCGTTGCCGTTTGAATTGCCCTAAAACCATCTCTGGAGAAACAAAGGTTGATAATTTACCAAAACTTCTGAATGTAATGTTTAACGTCTCTGTTTATTTATTGTGTCATACTTTGGCTTCATTGAAAAAATCTGATTTACTCTATAGCTAATGGATTTTGCTAAAGTCATTGGCTTTTGGTGGTGTAAGGGATTAAAAACACTGCCCATCATGTCTTCAAAGTAGAATGGTATTAGAATGTGTGTGTTTTGTAGATGACTTGCTTTGCTTCTCTTTTTTGTGAAGTATTTGGTTGGGTCGTCTGTTTAGTCTCTTTTTAGCACTAGAGTTAGGAGGATGCAGCTTAAGTAACGTTTCCGTGGGCAGTTTTCTATCTGCAGATTATTTTGAAGGCAATATCTGAGTAAAAGCAAAAAAAATCATGGCTACTATTTCATTGGGAACAGTTCCAGAAGCTGGTGCTGCACTTCATATAGAGCAAACAGAAGAAGGTTCACCACCAGATGCAAATATGAATGGTTCCAGTAGACAAAAAGCTAAAAGAAGAAAGAAGAAGAAGAAGAAACAGGAAGCTTTGTGTGAAGAAGAGAAAACGTTGGACGTTGCAGAGAAACCCACCAACGAAGATCAAACACATCCACCCAAGAATCCTTTGTCCAACATTAGAATACAAGAAGATTCGTGCCAACAAGCTCAAGATTCATGTGAAAAGCCTGAAGATTCACAGTCAGGTGCTATTGATATGACTTCTTCTGAGAGAAAGAAGAAAAGAAGAAAGAAAAAGAAAGACACTGATATAAATGCCCTGAGGGAAAATGGTGTTGATACCAATTCGGAGGTTACTACTAAATGCGATGCCAGACACAGTTCTGAAGCTCAAGGATCGAAATTGAAGAGCACAGTGGAAAAAAATGTTGATGGTACTGTGGTAAACGGCTGTCTGAAATCCAAGGATGATACAGTTGGTCAACAAGAGGGCGCAGATGCCAAAGCTGATGATACTGTGTCCGAAACTCAGAATCTTAAAGCCAAGAAAAAGAAGAGGAGAAAAACCAAAACAACGGAGGTATGCGACGCATTAGAAAATACTCTTGCAACCTCCATGGAAAGCGGTCCAGTAGAGTGTATGGAGGAAACTGCTGGTGTATGTAAAGTAAAGACCAAAAAACGGAAGAGAAAGAAGACGAAAACGTCACCGACAGATCAGGAAACTGCAGATATGATGGAGGTCTGTGATCCATCAGAAGAGATATGCGGAGTTCAAGATTCTGGAACATGTGAAGAAAAGAAAAATGATGAAATTGGTGAACCAAAACAAAAGAGGAGGAAGAAGAAGAAGAAGAAGACGTCTTGTGAAGATCACGAAACTGACAATACGGATGCCGAGAAGGATGATGTTTCTGTACCTAGGAGTGAGGGAGAACTAGAATTTGACGGGGAACAGCTTGGTCTACATTTGTCAAGTTCAGTCTTAATACACGATAATATGACCCAAGGTGTTGCTACACAAGAAACTGTTGGAGATCTACCTAGATGCTCATGCAAAGGTCAAAGTACCAGAAAGCTGGTTGTATTTGATCTGAACGGAATCCTTGCAGATATTGCTCGAGGGAACACAGGTGAATATGTTCCAGATGGTAAAATATCTTTCAGATCAGGTAAGAAAGAATCAATCTCAATGTGTGGACATTTATGAGTTCTTACATACTTCTTGACTCGTGAGTTAATTTCTTTTTTGTTCTTCTCTACAGTTTTCAAGAGACCTTTTGTTGCTACTTTTCTTGACTTCTGCTTTGAAAAATTTGATGTTGGGATATGGTCTTCTAGACGCATGTAAGCATCTTCACCTGATCCAATATTCTTAGTCATGTGTCCTAATAATACATATAAGATTTATCCATCCACTAACTCTCTCTCTTTCCTTTTACTCTTACAGTGGATTGGATTATATGACGGACATTGTCATGGGAAACCATGCGAGAAATCTACTATTTAGTTTCGTAAGTGATCTCTACAACATCTACAAGAACTATTATAGTGGATTGGATTAAATGAGACATTCTTTCTTCTGTATGTACACAGGATCAAAGTATATGCATTACAACAGACTTCAAAACGCTGGAGAATACCACTAAGCCTCTGTTCCTTAAGGATCTAAGAACAGTCTGGAACCGTTTTGGGACATGTCTCAGTTGTGGAAAACGAAAGTACGATGAGACAAACACATTGCTTGTTGACGATTCACCGGACAAGGCCTTGTGTAATCCTGTAAGTACTTCAACACTTGCAATCAAGCATATATGTATTTAATATCTGCAATCTCACATTTTTGTAAACATCAACATTTGTTGGTTATTGCTCGTACTCTCTTTCAGCCACACACTGGAATCTTTCCTTTCCCGTACCAGTACACAGACCGTGAAGATTCTGCATTGGGTTAGTCTTTTCTCTTATTAAACACAGCAACATCAAGCAGAAAGTATTATTCATATTGTTCCTTTACATTATCTTATGCGGTTTCACATATTGAGAACAGGGCCTGATGGTGAGCTAAGGAAGTACATGGAAAGGCTAGTGGATGCGGAGAACGTTCAGAAGTTTGTGGAGGAGAATCCAATTGGCCAGTCTGCAATAACCGAGACGCATGAATCATGGAGTTTCTACTCTAGGGTCATCAAGGCACATAAAAACTAAAATCAATTAAGGGCATTTTTGACTGAGTAACTCCTCACTGTTTATTTGCTTCTTGGGAGCTCACAACAAGTAAGTGGTTTAGTGTTCATGCAGAGATAGGCTTAAGCTAGTTCTGGAGAAAAACTTTACTAGAAAAATGTTGTCTTGAGAAATGTACTTATAGCTTCACCAAACTCTTAATATTCCTGTTAATTTCTTGTATTTTTCAACTCTTTTCAAAAAAATGGTTATGGATAATTATTTTCCTCCAATAGTAAGAAACAAAAGAAACTAATCATGCATAATGGCAGCGGAACTAGAAATACTGTGTGATAAAATGTAGGGGGAGATAACGTAGAAGAAAAGTCAAACTCTTCCTAGTTGGTGACCTAATTACTAAAGCATGCTTTTCCATTTATAACTATTTTCTTTGTTTATTAGCATGTGAATCTGTTCTGTAACTTAAATCTTATATTTAATGTCTACCTAAACCAATTTGATTATTGAAAAGATAAATAATTACAAACTTAATAATTTTCATTTAATCATCCAGTGAGAGAGATTAAAAAAATGAAAAATCGATATAGGAAAAAGAAGAAGATAATAATGTGGATATGTTCAAGTCTCAATGAGAAGACAGAAGTCACATGCAGATGGAGACATCTGAAGAACAGAGGTTTAACAAATCACATCCACTTGCCACAATATCCACTTATCTCTCTCTCTCTAATCTCAATTCTCACATCATTTCTAATTCTATTACTCATCAGAGAAACAGAGAACTGTTTTGGATTGTTCTCTGAGTAAAAAACAGAGTAGCATTTGGCAGAGATTCCTTTGTTCCCTCTGCCTCTTCGTCTTCTTCTTGGCTTTGTCAGATTCTCAGTATCTGATACGTTCTGTCTTATTTTCTTGGGGGGGTTTGTGAGATTCTTCAATGTACGTTTTCTGAGTCTTCTTCTTCTGGTTGATTCTTACACTAAGGACCCTCCTTTGTTCTTTGATAGCAGAGCTTTTCTAGTGTCAATGAGATAGTTCACGACAATATGTTTTGTCTGTGCCAATTCTATTTGGAATCTAAACTGATAAAAAGCTAAACTTTTTTGGAATTATCTGAAAATATGGAAGAATGCGTCACTCTCGTTATGGTTCCATGTGTGGTTGCTGTTGGTGGAGATATAACAAAAAACGTTTAGTAAGAAAAGGACTACAAAACACTGTCGAGTTCAAGATTCTCTTCCACTAAATTTCTTAAACTAATCACATGGCTTCAAAGCTTCTGCATACGTTGGCAGATGAAAACTCGGATCTGCAGAAGAGAATTGGATGTATGAATGGGATTTTCCAACTCTTTGATCGTCACCATGTTTTCACAAGCCGGCGTAGAAGTCTTGCTTTAGGTAATCATAACAACACTAACAAATATATTAACTAATACTTGTGCGTGCCTTACTTTGATCGTGTCTCTTAGTTCTTGACTAGTATGGCTTTTTTTTCATGTTCTTCTCTTCTTAAGTTCTGTTTCTTCATGAACTTGAAAGTCTGATCTGATTCTGACTTTCTCTTAACCTTAAGACTCTTCATGTTTCTAGAATCTGTAATGTTTAGGGTTTATGAACAAAGGGGATTTGATATGATCCTCAAACTCTTTTGATCTAATGTGTTGTTGTTGCAGGTAATGCAGATGTCAATAGTATCACCTCTGAAAGAGACTCTGCGTTTCAGTTTCAAGACTCCAACGATATTAATGCTACGAGCGAGAAACTAACAGAATCTTCGAGGGTTTCTTTCTCATCCTCGTGTTCATCATCTTCCCTGTTGTCATCTGAGCTCAACAGAGAAGAAGCTCAACCTGAAATATCACCCTATGACCGGGTCATTTTCCAAGAATCTCCCACGAGTGATTCTCCAGTGATGAGCCGAGGAAAAGGCTTTGCTGCGCATATGGGACTTGATCTTAGAGATGTTGTTAGAGACTCTATGTATAGAGAAGTCAGAAGGCTTTCTGAAGTTTGTAGACACAAGAGAAGAGAGGAGGATTCTCCAAGACCTTACGGTTTGAAGCACTCCAGGCCTGTCGATTTCAACGAATCATGCAAAGCTCTAGCCAAACTTAGGAAAACATCTCAGCGTAGTTGTTACAACGAGGTTGGCATGAAAGATGCATCCTGTTACTATGTTGATTCTCACAACAAGTTTAAATCCGGGAAGAAGGTGAAAGAGATGCCTAAGCTTTCGTTGGACAGTAGAGACCACGTTGATCTCAAAGCTGAGAGTTTCAGTATGAAGAAAGTTTCAGGTGGCACAAAACGGCCTCCTAGTGTTGTTGCGAAGCTAATGGGTTTGGAAACATTACCGGGTTCTCCATTGGGCAGAGACAAGATCAACAACATGTTTAGTGACCCAGCTTCTTCTTCTTCTTCTTCTCCAAGATGGAGAAGCTCTGAGTTTGTTATGAAACCCTTGTCAAGTTTGAGATTCCCCACTGAGCCAGCTCCATGGAAGCAAACTGATAGAAGCCTTATTAAGCAAAAGCAGGCCTGCAAGCCTCTGTCGCAGTCAATAAGGTTGAGAGGTCTTGAGTTTAAGCATTCAGGAAAGGATCTCAGAGCTCTTAATGAGAAGATATTAGAGGCAATGCAAACA
This sequence comes from Sinapis alba, assembly GCA_012274485.2. Classification (NCBI taxonomy): domain Eukaryota; kingdom Viridiplantae; phylum Streptophyta; class Magnoliopsida; order Brassicales; family Brassicaceae; genus Sinapis; species Sinapis alba. The sequence goes on along the minus strand of MU105614.1, from coordinate 486,720 downwards.
AAAAGTGTGTTTGGTTCTAGAAAGCAGCCACAATGCTCAAACCAGGTGATGCCACATACCATGAGAGGACCTATTGTGATTATAAAACCTGCAAGACTTGTTGAGAAATCTGGTATCCCTTCATCATCTCTGATTCCCATTCACAGTCTATCTGGTCTTCACACGACCTGTAGAAAAGAAGAAAAATCTGTGCATGTTAAAAGAAACTCAACTAGTCAGAAGGTGGCAAACGATCGTAGTATCAGTTCTGTTGATAGCAAATCTAGTAGCAGCAGAAACGTGCGGTCTTCTCAGGTTTACAAAGAAAGCACAAGTCCAAGACTGCGTCATCAGGTGAAGAATCTTGGGAATGAAAAGCGTTCTCGGCCACCAACCACTCCATCTGATTCAAGCAAATCAAGAAGACAAACAAAAGAATCTACTACGTCTCCTGGTGGTAGGCCTACTAGACCTATAGCTCAGAGGAGCTTGCTGCAAAATAATGACAAACAATGTAGCACTGAAACAGAAGCCACCGCGATAATCAAACAAGCTACTGATGAAGCCGGTGATGGAAAGAGTCCAGCTGTAATAGAGGCGATCAATGAACATTGCGAAGAAGACCAGTGGAATCCAGCTTACAGCTTCTCAGAGACAACAAACACCTTTTCACTAGAGATAAACCGGAAGAAGCTTCAGAACGTTGAGCATTTGGTTCAAAAGCTGAAAAGACTAAACTCTAACCACGACGAAACCAGCCAAGACTACATTGCATCGCTATGCGAGAACAACGATCCGAACACCGACCACAGATACATATCCGAGATTCTGTTAGCCTCGGGTCTTCTCCTCAGAGACCTGAGCTCAGAGTTTCAGCTCCACGCTTCAGGCCACCCTATCAACCCTGAGCTATTCCTCGTTCTTGAGCAAACTAAAAGAAGAAGCAGCAGTGGTAATGAGAAGCTCAACCGCAAACTTGTGTTCGATGCTGTTAATGAAACGCTCGTGAAGAAGTTAGCTTTTGTCGAGGAGGGCACATGGATGAAGAGGAAGGTGTTAAGCTGTTAAGTATCTAGATCTATACTCAACTCACTCCACTGTATATTGATAGTTTCCACAATCGAATTACAATACCAGAGATAATCTCATACGATTATCTCTCTTACTCTCATACGAGTAAGGATCAAGCTCACACGCTCTGATCTAGATTCTGTAAAACAATCGATGAAACTAACTAACAAGCTTCCCCTACTATCTATACTTCTCGCCTTTCTTTATTCCCATCCACGTGTCCATTTCACTTCCCCGAGCTATCAAGCTTCATCTCCTTTACTTGTCAGCTCAACTCCCTTAAACCTTCTCCTTGAATAAGTGTGTTTATACCTATCATAAGCGCGCAACAGCTATTGAAAGAAGTCTGTTCAGAGATAGAAACAGTGAAAAAGCAAACCAAGAAAAGATCAGATAACTTGTTGTTGTTGTTGGAGGATGGTGAAGAAGAAGAAGACTTCTTGAAATGTATATTGGATGAAGATGTAGCGACTCGATCAGGGAAATGGACAGACTTTGATGATGATGATGATGTAGTCCCGGGGCTAGTGCTCGACTTAGAGAGGCTTCTCTTCAAGGATCTGGTGAGTGAGGTTGTGCATGGTGAGATTGGTCGGCTGCAACCGCAAGCAACTTCATGCAGACGACTTGTTACTGATTCATAAGTTCGTGCTTTTTGATCTCTGTATTCTAAAGCCGTATAGATAAATAATACAAAGTCGAACGTGATGAAAACATTACAACTTCTCAATAAAAAGGCTAAGGCTGGGATTTTGAACCGAACCAGTTGAACTTGTCAGCTATTGATCACTTCAATTTTCTTTTAGAAAAACAAAAATATAATTAAACCAGATAAAAATTTGAATCGAACTAATAAAATTTCAAATCGAAATAACCAAACTAATCGAAATTAATTGAGTTTATCTAAAAATTTCAAAAAATAACCAAAATTAAAAATTTGTATAGAATTTTCAAAAACCAAACTAACTGAATATCAAACCAACCCAAATTCAGTAAAATTTTGTTGAATTTTAATTAATCAAAACCCGAATTAACTGAACCGAATTACCCGAACCGCAAGCTTAATAAAGGCTATTTACAACATCGTCGCCGATCAGCTAAATCAACGGTCACGATTAACGCAACCATTAATCAACGGACTTGATCGTCTCGTGTCGAATCGGACAATAAAGTCAGGGTTTTTCTCACAGTTAAGCTAGAACTGGAAGACGTTGAGGCGAGCGACGTTTCCAGAGATTTATCATTATCATCCACAGAGAAACCGAAAAGGGTGTGTGAAGTCATTTCTTTTCAAAGACTCGAATCTCTCTTTTTTGTTATATCAAGTTTCGATCTTTGCTCACTGAAAGTTAAAACACTCGCTTATCCTAGCTAGATCTTTCTCTCGAATCCTCGTTATGTGTTCTGTCTTTGAATTGATTTGGAGCCCACATGTGTTCTGTCTGTGTTTCGTTTCTCTGTCATGATTCGTTAGGAAATGAATTATTGAGTTAAAAGTTGTAAACTTTGACTTGATTCTTGTAGATACTAACCCCTTGTGATTCTAGCCAGAACTTCAGATCTATTCATGAGTTTTTGAACTTGTAATGATCACCAATCTATCTACATTCTGGGGTTTGTTGTTCTCTTTTTTTTTGATCTTTGTCTGTTTGGGAAATTTTGCTTACAGATTGGATAAGATGCATTACATGGGTTTGTTTAGTAAAGCTGGAAACATATTTAGGCAGCCTAGAGCGATGCAGGCCGCCAACGCTATGTTACAGGGCAATCTTTCTTTGACTCCATCCAAACTCTTTGTTGGAGGTTAATACACACTCCTAAACTTTTATAATAGTTTGTTTTTGTAAGAGGTTTGAATCCAAGCATCTCATCCTGTTATGTGGTGCATTGCATCTTCTCAGGTCTCTCGCCAACTACTGATGTAGATATCTTGAAAGACGTTTTTGGCAAATTTGGAAAAATTGTTGACGGTAGTAGCTATCTATCATTTCGCAGATGAATCAACTTCTCCATTGGGTTGTCTTCCTTTTTGCTGACTAATATTTACTTTTGTTTGTCACAGTGGTAGTGGTTTCGGACCGTGAAACTGGTGTATCAAAGGGGTTTGGTTTCGTAACATATGATTCCATCGATGCTGCTAATAAGGCAATGCAACAGATGAATGATCAGGTGATTACCAGTTTTTCCATCTTCTTTGGTTACTAAATATCATCTTCTTTTTATTACTCTTAAAGCTACATAAGTTTCTTGTACACTAGTTTTCGTATTATCATCTTTGCTTATCACATTTTCCTTTCACAAAAAGATTGATCTTTGGTAATGCCTTGGTGCTTCAGACACTGCTGCGCTTGTTCTCTTTTTCATTCTTTGCTTGGTTGACAAAACCCGGCTATTTATAGAGTTTCTTGCTTGAACAGGAACTTGATGGGCGAATAATTGGAGTGAACCCGGCTGATTCAGGAGGCGGTGGAGGTGGTTTTGCAAGAAGGGGAGGTTTTGGTGGTGGTCGTGGTGGGTTTGGTCGAGGTGGGTTTGGTCGTGGTGGATTCGGACGTGGTGGCTATAACTTTGTTCGTTAACTTGGCATCTAGGAGTGTCTACCACCTAGATTGATTAGTCTGCTATTTGATTTTCTCTTCACGGAGACCAATATTTTTTGTTATAACGTTCACTGAAGCTTTGAATAAACAGATGAAACAGCTATAGTTGGCAAAACCATGTATTGGTCCAGTGGAATTTCTCACATTTTTTTTTTTTAAAAAGAAGAGAATACAAAATTTGAGATATGAATAAGCTCAATGTAACTAATCAATATAGAGAGGCTTTTAGTCCAACGAGTTTATGAGAGGTTCAAAATTGAAGATAAGCCAGTCTGCATGTGCTGCAACAGCTTCACGAAGCTGAACTCCAGCATAGCATATGAACAAATCCGCGCCGCCAGGTTTACGTGCCTGCAAGTGAATAGTTTAAGTTAGCTGCTCATTTGAGATCTTTTTGTTATATGTAAAAAAAGAAGCTTACTTCGAGATCAGTAGCTCCATCTCCAATCATGGCCATGGTCTTGTAGAGACGACCCTGAAAAGAACCAAGTCTCATTTGTACATAGTGTTGTATTCAACTAGAGATATGGAGATTGCAAAGTAGGAAAAGTTTGATGAACCTTTCGTATTTGTTGCACTGCCTTGGCTTTGCCTCCACTTCTTGATGTAGGTTCCTTCTCATCAAAGCCCACAAACTCGCCGGAATTTCCAAATAGAAGATTGTTGGCAAAGATGTTCTCTCGAGGGATGCCAAGAATCGATGCCACAGGCTACAGTGAAAAGAAATACATTCAATACCTTATCACCATTATTCTAGTAAAGTCTACACATGAACTGCTCAGAAACGAGTGAAATGAATATAGAGTCAGAAAGTACATTGATCATCTGACGAAAGCCTCCAGATATCAAATAGACATCAATTTTATTGGCTTTGAGCTTCTTGACCAACTCTTCAATGCCAGGGGATAGCCTACACAAACAAAAGTAAAACTTATACTATCAGAATGCAATATGGACCTAGCCTGTTGTTCCACATAACTTCTGCAGAGAATCTATTTTCAATGATTCTACTTGGGCCAATGGAGCACTAGCAAGTAAATTCTATCTTTATATGTGAAATGATTCCTTTAAGCAGAGTGAATCAAGGGGGAAATAGCTCGCATCATACTAAAAAATCAGTACCTTGGGGGTGTCTTCTCGAGATATTCCTCAACTTTGGAAAGAGAAGGCTTGAACAAAGAAAGTCTTGCGGCTAAAGCTTCTTCAAATGGAACAGATCCACCCATTGCTCTAAGATAGCAATGTTCAGTATTGGTAAGGTCAAAAAGCCTAAAGAGAAAACCATTAGGGAGCTCTAGTGTATAAATTTGATGGACCACAAACCTGGCAGTCCATTCAGCAACAGCCTTTCCAGCTCCACAAAACTCAGCAAGTTCATCAATACCTTCATCCACACAAACCGTGCTATCCACATCAAAGCATACAGCTTCAACATTTCTCCAAAGATCGAGAATCTCTAGCAATTCAGTAAAAACCAACAACCAATTCAAAAAGCTTTAAACAGTTTTCTAATTTTAATTCATAAACACTCTTTTCATCATATCTCCTAGTACAAGAGCTCAACAATTGCACAACTATGTACCAGACATTACTCCCTAAACCCAAAGTAACAAGTAGTAACCTTTAGAAGGAACAGTGTTGCCTTGGTTCCCTAAAGCTGATAACTCCTGCGACTGCACAGAAGCAGTCACTGGACGGAGCAATCTGGGATGGTTCATGATCGAGACACTGCCTCTTCTACAAGGATATCTCCTTATCTCAAGGCAAGACAAATCAGCAGAAAGTGATGAGAGCTTTCTAAAGGGAACTTGAACAGGAACAACCCTTGAAGTAAGTAACGCCTCCATTAAAGCTACAAACCACAAGAAACACAACATTTTCATTATACAAGATCAGAAACCAACATCCTCTAATTCATTATACACCAAACTCAATAGAGATCTTCATCAACTAATCGAGACATATATGAAAACGTGTTTGGATACAATGTGTTTAGATTTTAACATTCCAAGTGTGATCTATCAAATCGCTAATCAAGTAGAAACAAAAGTAAAGATTGAGGATGTATGATTGGGATCAGAGATCCGCACCACGAGGAGGAAGAAGAGTCCAAAAAAAAAAAAATTGCCATACCGGGAAAATCGCCGGCGGTCGTCTCCGGGAATCTGCTGGTCGTAGGATCTTTTAGTTAAAAAGTAAACTGAGAAGAGTGGGGTTGGTGTAATAATAACCGATGGAATGACAATATTGCCCTTTTATTAATTTAAGAATGGACTGTCATTAAATAACACTTTTAATCCTCTATGTTTTCTAAAATTACTTTTTCGGTAAGTAACTAATTCCGGTGAAGGATATAACCTTAAATATTGCCGTCTCCTTTCAATCAAAATGTACACAAAAAAATTTCAGAGGAAGTGGATAACAGCTAGGAAAAAAAACAGACAAAGACTGAACAAAACAAATCTCCCTCAAAAGATTCCATTAGTGAGAGACCCACATTCACATGTTCCACAGTCCAACTTAGTTGTTGTTGTTTACTACTAGATCAACAAGTAGAAGAGCATGAAGAATCCATATAAAAAATAAAGTTGGGTTTTGGAGTTTGAGTCCAAAGGAATAGGATGGATCTATGTAGTCCGGGTTGAAACCACCGGCTGGAATCCCCAAACCACCACCTCCTGTTGAAGGTGTGACTGTGTAGGGTCTAGTATTAGTTGTCGTAGGGACTCTTGTCGATGGTGTTGTCGTCACTGGTGTCATTGTCCCACTTCCACTACATCAACAAAACAAAAACAAAAGAGAAAGTCTAATAAAAAGCCCATATCCTCAAGATCAAAGTTGGTTCAAAACACTAACAAATAAGTGGTGAAGAAAGAAAAAAATGTATGCACCTGGCACTTGCAGGAAAAGCACAAGAAGTGTAGCCTATATATATCATAACACCACAAGGGACAAGAGTTACTAATAAAATATATCTTCTACAATCTGTGTAGAGAATCTTGAGGTGTTGTTATAATATATATTAAGATAATAGATGGTTATTATATCTCAACATTATTCACATTGAAACATGTGAGGTTTAGATTTGATATATGCTATCCTCTCTGATTTGCTTTTCAAGTTGAGTTTCATTTTTTTACTCATAATTAAATACTCTACTGAACTGTTTGGTTTTGAAAGATAGTGTCCACACATTGCTTTGGACTTTATTTAATGAATGAAAGTAGAGAGGTTGGTGGGGGAGAGAGAGACTCACTGGGATCAGAGGCTGAAACGGTGGCTGTGCCGGCAAAGTCACAAGTTCCCAGTGACTGACCTTTCTTCTGAAAGAAGCTGTTGACGGCGTAGGAGCAGTGAGACTTGACGGTGTTTGGGTTAAAGCAAGGTCCGGTCTGGTGAATGGGTCCACAGTCAGCTCCTGCACCACATGCGTAGTCCAATGTCTTCTGCAGCATTGCTTCGCTTAATCCTTCTCTGCATACACACCATGTCCCACCTACACACAGACGCGCGCACACACATAGTTCTTCAACTCTCATTCACCAACTATGTATGAAATGAAACATAAATGTGTAGTTCAAGAACGAACAAAGGGCCCTTCTTTTTTTAAAAGGTATGATCAAAGTAACAAAAGGCTCTTCTTTTTAGAAAATTTCATTTAAACTATGAAAAGCTTTTACCAAAAAAAAAAACTATGAAAAGCTAAGAAATTTGAGACCTTGTTCTGTACTAAAACAGAGTTGGTTAAAGGGAGCATTTGGGGGAAGATAATATTTTGCTCACAGCAAAAGAAGAAGATCCATGAGATGTGAAACAGAGAAGTGTTATATTATTTCACCTTTGCAGGATGTAAACAGAGAAGAGTTGAGTTTCTTACTTGAGTGACCAACCATAGTCAATAAAATCACAGCAAGAACAACAACAGCCATGGTGTTGCACCAGAGCTCAGCACAGGACTCTGTGAGAGAGACAGAGAGAGATAATGGAAGAGAGGAGAGAAGTTTTGAAGCTAACAAAGAGTTGTGGGTAGATAGAGAGAGAGAAAGAGAGACACTGCATTGAAGACAGTGAAAATAGAGAGGGCTTTTTGCTTAGATCCTGCAGAACAATGATGTCTAATTAGTTATTAGTTATTACACTCTCTCTCTCTCTCTGCTCCTAATAAGTATTTTGTAGTAGTATTAGTATATACTGTATAATAATACATATCACAGGCAAAATGGGACACATAATTGGGCTAGGATTCAACTATATTAATATGAGAGAAATGGATTATTATTTATCTTTATTTTTAAAATAGCTTTACATTATTATTAGTAGTTCACTAGCCACAAAAACCTTTTATTTGGAGACATTTTTCATCTACAGAAAAGAAAAGTAGATAATGTTTCTATTGATGTATATATGTCAACTAAAATTTATGATGCCAACTACCCAATTCCTATATTGCCGTTGGATGATCACTACACAGAGAGTACCAAAGCTTTCAAAAAATGAGGCTTAACACAACTTTGAATCTCATCAATTATATTTTCCTCATTTTTGCATTTCATCGAAAGAAGCTGAAGCTTGTAGCTCAAGTCATCAATCTCTTTCCGCACCTACAGAACAAAAAAAAACAAGCTCGTAACTGAACTTACACCAATAAATAGTAACATAGAAAAGACCATCTACAAACAGACTTAGATAATGTAGAAAGATCATAAAAGCAAATAAGGAAAAATAATGTTGCTAAGTAAATTAGCTCCACCAAGACCAACATCAATTGCTTTATGCTTCTTCTTTTAGACGGCATGAGAAGTTCTATCTCTAGCTGCATTCTCTTTCTTTCAAGGTTATCAAATTTCTTCAGGTTAACTATGAAGCTAGCTAGAGTCTTAATTACATTTGCACAAGCCTCATCAACCAATTTGATTGCCTTATCTCTGATAAACGTCGACCTAAACACACTCATATCCAAGGCAATGAGTCATATCATGTAATTGTATCTTGGCCACTTATGGTTTACAATTCTTATACTGAAGTAATTATATGCTGGCTGTGTCAGCGTGACACTGAATACTATTATACTCTTAGTATCTGCTTTTCAGCTGGAAAGCCATAGAATGTAAAAGCTTGGGATCAAGATGGGTAAAGCTTTGTCGTAGTGTTATGATCGTGTCCAAATCTTATTGTTCCTGTTTTTTTTTTCCCTTAACATAGTCTCTATATTCGTGTTTGAATGTGATATATACATGTTCCTACATCGCATATCTCCATAATTTTTCAACATGTGTGAAGATCAAATATTCGATCCTCTGCAAACATAGTTTGATGGTTGTTTACTCGAGGATCTATAAGCCTGACGCTGAGTAGTTTACATCTGTAAATCAGATCTCCAAGAGACATAGGCTCACTTACATAGTTACATGTGTTAAAAGTTCATCAGTTTGATTCAGGGACCAGGAGAGGGATCCAAAATTAAACTTGATGATTGGTAGGATGAGCCATGCCCGTGCAATAGTGCAAAACATGGGTGACTCGTGAAAACCCAGATAGCAAGCTATCTTAATAGATTTTCTCCCTTAAAAAATAGAGCTAATATCGTGTGATCCGATGGACCACATATCAGATATTAAACTGATAAGAACAGATACTGCACTTGATCTTAGCCAAAAGGCCGAGAAAGGTATGACTTGTTACGAAACATGGTCTCATGTTTTGTATTGCTTCTCATGCCTTCCATGCTTCTTTTGTTAGCGATGTGGGACGTTTAAAAGAGTTAAACAAAACAAAACTATCTCTCTCTCTGTTTTAGTGGGTTTGTAACCGACAACAGTCTTAAACTTAAACATAAAGACACAAGAAGAGTTGAAACACTTCTAACTGTTGAGTCTATGATGATACCTACACCTCAAGATCCCGAGCGCTTCAGTTTCTGGGTATGTTGTTTAATTTGCAAAGCAGTCTATATGGGACACAACTCTTGCCATGTATACCTGTGTTAAGTTGTTGCTCAGTGGTATTTTTTTTTTTGGGCGTCAGCTTGAGACGTTGAAAGATAGGAGACCTTCAGAAAGATTGGAACTACCTCGGCTTCAAGATACTGGAGACGTATCTTTAATATCGACTAGTGTAGAAGGCTCGCTATGAGATTCTTTTTATCTGTCAATTTCTGTTGATGTTGAAACTTTTTGTTGCAGAGAATAATGCGTGGATGCGTTGATGTGATAAATATATTTGATCAGTAGAACGAGCATGCAGAGTGCAATGAACCGGCACTATATACCTGACTCATTAACTACAAGCAAGAGATAGAACTTGGGATATGTTCATTAGAAAGTTGACAAAAACATGATTTATTACAAGAATATATACATAAGATAAGAGATCCTTGTAAGATCATTATCATCCTTGGTGTAGACATTGTTGTAGAGTTTGCTTGGGAGGATTTATTGAAACAAAATAACCATATTGATGATCATGATGCAACTGCAGAAAACTATAGCATACCTCTGTGGATTTACTTTTTTGTTAATTTAGTGAAAATGTGACTAAATATTTTAAACCAAACTTTCATACTTTACAGATCCCAACTACAGTAGATAAGTTCAACGTCACATCCTGATGGCACACAATCATAATCCAACATGGTCTCACATAACACCATCGTCACGACTCACGAGATATCATTAAGATACCATAACCACCATCATGAAACAAGAGGGTCCCAATATTGGAACAAATCAGTAAATTCATCCTTTTATGTAACTACTATGTAAATGGATAGAAGTATGACTATACATTATGCTTATAAATCATAAATTCCGCTGTGATTATTATATACTCAAAATTTGAACTTATTTAAGAAGATTTAAGTAATAAATAACATCAAGAACAAAAAAAATGCTTCACGGCTTTCTTTATATTTGCTTGATCTTCACAGTTTCTGAAGATCTTTGATATCGTTGTGTTTCTCAGACCATCAAGTTTTTTGAGTTCTTGTAGCTCTCTTTTAATCCACTTGGGAAGCTTTTCATGAGACAGACAAATTTATACAGAGTCATTTCCCTTGTTTCTTACCTGCAATTCAAAAAATACATAAGTGTTGTTACTCATCATGCTTTAAGATCTTTAGTTTCACAGTATAATATAAAGTAAAAAACACAAAGGGATGAGTCAGAAACCAAGAGATCAAGGCTATTATTGCGCAATATAAGCACAGTAGATCAAAATGCATACTATGTTTTACCTTTCTTGAACAAAGATTTTCGAACTAACTGGCGAATCTGGCGTTCCTGACGTTCCAGAAGCTCATCAACTCCATAAGATTGAGACAACAAGGGGCCTGAGAATTCTATTTTTCCATCATTGTCTTCGTAACCCTATTCAAGGTTACTTAGCTCATTAGCATAATTGAATATGTCTTTCAACATGTCCTAAAAGAAAGACAAGCAAATCATGCATGTTCTGCTTTTTCCTCTCAAGATTTTGTGTGAATATAAAACATTGGGAAAGAGACAAAAGAACTTTAAGCAATAAAAGCTACACTCAGTCAAATAGCAATCTGGATTCTCTTTCTACTCATTCTCATGATGTCACATATCAATATCAAGCTTTGAAAATCAATAGTCTGTAGATGATTGTCATTAACATTTTATCAAGATAGCTTAAATTTAACAAGTGCATGAGAAATTTCAGATATTCATAACTTTGGATTTTATATATGTTGAGGTTGGCATAAGATTTTGGTACTATGGACAAAATAACTGGATGATATCTTCTACTAACGTACCAAGTGATTCAGTTTTGCTGTCTTCTCTTCTCTCTGATAAAGCGCCAATGATAGTTCCTGTGAATGATACTCATCTGAAGCATCAAAAGAATCTGGACGTTCAAGTTGTCTCCACTTCTTCAGCATTGAAAGCTTCAACATCTCATAAGCCTCACGGTCTTGGGAATCTATCCCTGCCCCATCTTTTTCTTCCTTTTCATTCTCATTGATCTTAGACTCAACGTCACTAAAAGCAGGAGAAGGTCCCAACAGGTTAGGAATGTAACCTCTTGAAAGAGATCTATTATGCGATCTTCTAACACATATGTCATCTTTTCGTCGCTTTGCCCATGCAAAGCCGCTTGATACAGAAACTTGCAAAGGCCCTGAGAAAGGTACATCTCCTTGTGATGCGTTCTTCACATGAGAAGCTTCTTCTCTTTCATGTTCTGATGGGTTTTGCAGTTTCCCATATAAACTTGCATCGCTATCAATGGAGTTATGAACTGAATGACCATAACGTTTCTGAAAAGTTTGGGAAGGGCGTTGTGTGTTGTCCTGCACGCAGATAGCTGGTGGTAGTTTAGCAAATGCAGGTGGCTTTCTTGTTGGCTTCCTCAGTTCTGTACCACTTCTCCCATTCCCGCTGATCTTTTTCCTTGTTGCATCTTCTCGATGCTTTGCATCAATCTCTTTGCTAGGAGAGTATACAGGCAAGCTTGAGGGATCACAAGCAAAAGGCTCTGAAGTGAAATACTGTAAAAAAACACAAAGGTAAATTCTATTGAAAAGATGTGACAATCCAAACTTGATGATGTCAGTGGTTAGAAGATGAAATGGTTACCTGAGAAACAAGGGCAGTAGACGCAGTCCCACGTTTGTGGGGCTCTACAGAAAGAAGAGTTTCTATAAGAGTGATGTCAGCTTCAGACAAATCTTTCAAGGTCTCTCGGAGACAACCATCATAATGTTGCTGCGGTTTGAAAAGCATTGCATGAGGAAGTTTGGACTTTTTCCAGTAATCTGCAGGTGGTGATCCACATAGTTTGAATATCTTGTGCAACTGTTCCACCTGTATAGCATACATAACATTTTCAAGAAACAGCACCACACTTTTTGAGTTATATAACAAAGACAAAGTTGTAATGTTATGTTTTTTTACCTCAGTTCTTCCTTGCAGAACAGGTTTATTGAGAAGAAGTTCGGAGAAAACACAGCCAACACTCCACAAATCAACAGAAGCTCCGTACTCCGTTGCACCAAGCAAAAGTTCAGGTGGACGGTACCATAGAGTCACAACTCTACTTGTAAGAGGTTGCTTATTACCAGAAGCATTGCAAAAGTTTGCTAGCCCAAAGTCAGCCACCTTTAAGACTCCTTCATTATTCACCAGTAGATTCGAACCCTTGATGTCACGGTGCATCACACCTCTTGAGTGACAGTGATCAAGTCCAGACAACAATTGTTTCATATAACACTTAATCTGGCAAAGGCCAAAAGCAACCGTTAACTCCAAGAAAAAAAACAAGACAAATAAATAAATCTCTTAGTACAGCAATTGAAAACTGACCTGTGGAGTTGTGAAGTTGATGTCAGGGCTAGAGAGAAGACCAGTGAGATCATGCTCCATATACTCGAAGACTAGATGAATGTTGCAAGAGAGTTTTGAAGTAACCAAGCCTTGTAGTTTGATAACGTTTGGATGATTGAGTCTCCTAAGTATCAGAATCTCTCTTGCCATGAACCTAACACTCTCTGGCTCAAAATTGTCGAACTTTACCTTCTTTAAAGCAACTATCCTCCCTGTTTCAGTCTCTCGTGCTCGGAACACGCTACTGTACGTTCCTTGTCCAATCTTTAAAAATCAAAAAAAAAAAACAGAGGATCACAAAACAGAGCATCACAAAACAGAGGATCACAAAACAGAGGATTGTATAAACAGAGAAAGTATTAACCTTTTCGAGCTTTTCAAAAGCGTCAGATCGGAACGGGACCCAACCGTGAATAGCTTCGCCGGCGACGTTGCTCAGCCACGCAGGCCAGCCGGCGGCGACCTGCTCGGCTTCCAAGTACTTGCTTAAGTTACCGAGACGGAAACTCAACGACTCAGTCCTGCAATTCGAACTCGCTCGGCCGGACTCGGTCCCTAACTCAGTCACTAACTCGCTGCCGCTCTTCTTGCTGCTCTTCTTGCCGCTCTTGCTCCTCCAAGAAACGAGCTTCTTCTCCACCGCCGGAGAAGGTTCGGCGAGCACAATTCGACCCGAGCCGGAACAAGCATTGTCCCTGAACACTCCTGAGTGATCGATGGCTGGCGTTACAGAGACGGTCTGCTTCGAGCTGACACAACCCATCTCAAGAATGAAAGAATCTTTCGCTTCTCCGCGTGTTACCACATGTATACGCCGGATCCGGTTGAATCTCAGGAAAAAGGTAGTGAGTGAAACTATTACGGTTTCATTGTTTATACAGAGAGAAAAAAAAAAAGAGAATGTTTTTTCACTTTCTTTAATTTTTGGCGTGAATTACGGAAGACGAAGGTCCTTTTTATTTTAATTATTTAAAGCAAATTACAAAAAGAAATATTTTAGAATAACTTTAAAAAAAAATTGTAACAAATATTTTATTAAAAAAATATATATATACTTATATTTCTAGAGTTAACTAATCTAGATTTATAGTTTAGAGTTAAATATTAAGATTTTAGAATTAGAATTTCAAAATTTTAAAAGAAAATTAAAAAAAAAAAAAATATTAATTATTTTTTTAATATTATTTTTATAATAAAAATTTAAAATAATATTATTTGAAAGAATTACCTAATTATAAATTTCTTTTAAAAGATTAAAAATAGCAAAATAATTTTTAAGCGACATCCACGGGAAAGGTTTTTGGATCGACGACAATGATGATGACTGATGATGAGTTGATTAAATCACTCTTTGTTTTCTGTTTACGTATTTACTCTTTTTAATGTGTTAGATCTTTCTAGGTTTTCGTAAATTGTGTTATACAGAAGAAAAAAAACTTTTTCTTTATGTTTTTGCTTCTTTTTAATTGAAGGTAGCTTTAATACTCTATGAACTTTTTACATATTATTTGATTTTTTATACTTTATTTGGTTTTACATTGTTGAATTCGATATTTCTAGCGACAGTGCGTGATCAATTTATTAATTAGGCAATGGAAATAGTTTGACTAGTGGACAGTGTGTGAGATTGAGCTAATACGGCCAAAAACGGTGGTGGGTCGTTGTTGACTTATTTTCCCATTTTTTGTATTGTTTTCAAAACGCTATAGTTTATATACACACCGCAATTGTCTACTTGATAATTACGCGGCAACACATTTTAGTTTTATTTTTAATTAGTTTAAAATTTTATCTGATTTTCAATAAAATATAACCACTTATATTTGACATTTTAATGTATGCTCTAATTTTAAAGCAAAAACATTAATTTCAAAGTTACAACATTTAACTTTTTTTATATACATAAATACTAAAAAATCTATATTTTGTATACAAAAGGAGTATACTCTCATTTGTCATTGAATTTTTGAACTACTGTTGGATCATGTCACTTTATACGGAGTTACAAAATTTTCAACTATCCTATATATATTTAAAAACTTCAAAAGATAAATTAATAAATGTATTTTATACGTGTAATTGGGAGCAGCATTTATTGTTCAAGGCCGAAATTGGAATCCATGCACCACAACAACTACGTTTTTAAAAAAATTGGGTTGTGTAAGTTATTAATAATTGAAAGCCTTTTTGTTGCAAATTGAAATTCACTATTCTTTCTATTTCAAAACCTATGATCTTAGCCAAAAACATGAAAAATCATTTATCTTCAATTTTTATATTAAAATATAATTGACAACAGTTTCACCAATTATAAACTA
This sequence comes from Sinapis alba, assembly GCA_012274485.2. Taxonomy (NCBI): domain Eukaryota; kingdom Viridiplantae; phylum Streptophyta; class Magnoliopsida; order Brassicales; family Brassicaceae; genus Sinapis; species Sinapis alba. Next base: position 471,408 of record MU105614.1, on the reverse strand, counting down.
AACTAGTTGTATAATTTTTAACAAAGCTAAAATTATGAAAATATCTTATATTTAAAGAAATTCTTGTTCTCTAAACATCTTATGTTTAAAAATGAATGAAGTTTTTCTCTACTAAAAATATGATAGAAAAAAATGAATGAAGTTTTTCTCTATTGAATCTTTTCTCATTTAAACACTTAAATAATGAGAGTAAGCAAAAAAAAAAGAAGTAAAAGGCAAATTGTGTTGACTTTAACTTTCCGGCAGACATCTTTCTTTAATAGCTCGCATAATTACGCAACTTTCGCGTTTTTTGATATTTCATGTCACCATGACCCAACCATATAATCTATTGTAACAGTCACTATTATTTCTCGACTATACTATAGTGAAATTAGGTGGCCGATATACTAACAATCAGTTTGTTGACTTCGAGTTAGGTATAACTTATTAGTATAAGCTGAATATTATTTCCAGCCAATCTCAAAATAAAATACAAAGAAGAAATTGTGTAGAATCATAACTACTCTCACAAACGAGTGGTTTGGTTTCCCAATGAGTAAAGATTTCAGATGGATCCAAAACTTAATCTGCAAAGTTTTTGAGCATAAGAGTTGAATCAAAGCTTTACAAAGACAAACATGCATGTTTGATTACAATATTATGTACTGATGGTAACTCGCAAGCGGTTTAACCATCTTTTGCATGGACATTCTTTTCCAGGTCGTAACACGTCTCCATAAACAGCCATTTCGATGACATCGAGCTCCTTGTATGTATGTATGTTTACATTAGAAGAAACCTCAAGAAAGTGAAAGCAAATAGGCAGAGAACCTATACACAATGGACACTTGTGTATGACCATTGTAAGTACTGTAAGAACAGAAACACATGCCAGAATATATATACTCTTTCTCGAAAGAATATCCGTTTCCCAAGAGCACCATTTACACTTTTACTTGACTCCTATCAAATGTAAACTAACAACTCATGTCACTGCGCTTTTCCGTTAAAGAAAATTCCTAGTAGCTGAAATGCAGTTCTTGATAATATAAAGAACAAAGATCTAAAGCAAAAGCAGGTTACGGCCCATTTGAATACCCGAAAGAGGATCTATCCGTAGGCTGCACCTCTCACCCAAGAATTAGATTCCCGGTCTGCGGCTTTAATAGACCCGGGTTTAACCCTTTTAATTAAAAAAAAAAAAAAGCAGGTCCCCACGTGTATGAGATTGGCATAACTTCTAACGAACAACTGAAATTCAACACAACACTTTATGGAGAGACATAACGAGTTAAAAACCAATGCGCATGATCTCAAAATATACATGCATGATTTCAAAAATGTAAATCACATTCAAGTTTTGCCCCATCTATGATTCATCATCATCATCAATTCATCATCATCATCACATTCACATGTAAATATACCCTAAATGCAAATGTTACACTGTGGAAGCAGTGAGAGTCTAAAAGAAACTTACCTTTGGATGTAAGAAACAATGTGATCGTACTCTAAACAGAGACATATCAGCTGCAGTTTCCGAAGCGTTTTGCAGACGACGTTAACGGCTGCGTCTTCACGCCACCTCTGACCTCTCGGGATGTCGACCAGAGACAAAAAGGCGATCGGCCCAATTATTAATTAACAGTCCATAAATTGACGGCCCATTATGATGAAAAGTTATGAAAAGTGAAACTAATAAATCATAATAATCAAAAGTTTATCCAATATATCTAGGACAAAAAGGCTTTCAAGTTTATATTCATAATGTCATCGTATTTCTCTGGTGATAAGAAAGTTTTAATATTTGCATCTTTTTGTTTGCCATTACCTAACAATATTAAATCACAACAATTATTAAGTTTTATATATTGTATGATTGATTATATTTTGTAATTTATTTTAGTACTGATTGAAATATTAAATAATTAATAATGCTTTGTTTAGAAAAAGCAAGTAATTTTAATTATAAAACAACAAATAATAAATTTAGAAAACTATATAATTAGTAATTTTATGTCACTTTTCCTTCAAGTAAGAGGAACAAGATATTTGTCTCCGTTAAGGGCAGGTCATAGTGTCTACCACAACTCTAATTGATATGCATATGTGCTCTTAAAATGACGTTAATGAGGGTTTGCTTAAACAGTAAAATCACTTGATCTTGGTCAGGGAGAGTATCATCATGTCATGCGTGTGCATGCCTGTGTTTAGCTTTTTTTTTTTTTTTTTTTTTTTTTTTTTTTTTTTTTTTTTTTTTTTTTTTTTTTTTTTAATATATATATATATATATATATATATATATATATATATTATTTCAACCCGAAATACGGGAATTCAGTTTGGATTACAACCTTGATTAGAACAAAAGCTCCTAAATCAAACTATTACATTCTAGTTTCGCTCACCCACTAAACCCGGCACGTTCCACTAGTCCGATTTTCGAAATTCTTAGAAATTGGTTGCCGTTCTCAACCATCGACGAAGATCGCAGGAAGGTGAGGTTCTCCTTGTTGCCTCGGATGCCGGGACTTTCCAGGTCGTCTCCGGAGTAGCTGGCTTCCAATGAACGCCTCAATAATTGTACCCAAAACTGTCTATGAAGCACTTGACAGACTAAAAGAAGTGAAGGAACCAAGACCTTACCAAGAAGATACTCGAGAACCCAAGCTCACCTCTAAGTCGCATAAACGAACCAAAGCGGATTGTTGACATCGCCACAACCAAACCTGAAAGCCTTAAAATCCTGCATAGAAATCAAGTAACACCACCGCAAGGGAACAAATGAGCTATTACAGTGCCGGGATGTGTTACAAAGATCAAGGGTCCGACACGGAGGCGGTTAATGACTCCCCGAGGACCGCCTCCACCACTTGAGGCCACCGAGAACCGGAAGCCAAAACTACGCTGATAAAATCCAAATCCAGTGTCGACGTAGTTATGCACTGACTCTTAAAGCCCCACCTTGGCCGAAACTTGATGATCTATTTTGAATCCAAACTGATTGTTTAAATGAATTTGAATCCAAAACCTAGCTGGACGTAGTTATGATTCATACTAGATACAGTTGAGTTTATCATTTATTACAATCCAAAGCTATGACAGTGTCACCGTTGCGTTTGATTCTTTCATATATGGTTACTAATACTAATCACTGGTTACTTAGGTCAAGTTCACTTCACGTGCTTCTTCTTATTCTTTGTTATCTCCATAAAATTTTAAGTTCAGTTTGATTCATACATACGCTTTTTTTTCTTTAAGGAAAATTTGGTATCAGTTGTTTTATATTGACAAACTTTTAGTTGGATTTTAGATTTTAAGATTTTGTTCCTTTTATACGTTCATTTCATTTTTATCTCTATAAAAAAAAGTGAGCAATGACAATAAAATTTCCAAACACCATGTAAAAGAGAAATTTGAAAGTCCACAAAAATACAATCGGCGCTCTGTTTTTCATCATGTTGAAGATGAAACTTATATTTACGAAAATAACTGTTAATGTGCTAAAGAACAAAATTGCCTATTTGTTCAATAAATTGAATTATATTACATTTCGGACCCATCATGCTTCTCCACACGTGACAATCTCTTCTAATTGGTCAACGAGGTTAAGGTCTCTTCTAGAGGCTCACAACAACATCAACCTTATCATCTTGTTTTTTACTTCTTTTTCAATCACAACCACATACTTAAAGAAAACATTCTGGCGAATTTCTTTTTACAAAGTTGGGGGAATATATTGTAAAGATCTTTTGTATTGATATCAATCGTGTACAATGCATATGGCTTTATATACAAGAGCCATTGAGAAGCTAATAACAATAGTTTCCTAAAACAGGGGATCGTCATATTAAGTACAGAATATACGATGATCACAATCGTATCTCTAACACGCCCCCTCAAGATGGAGTGTCCGAAGTAACGCCAATCTTGTCTCTCAGTTCCAAGAAGCGTGCACGAGACAGTGGTTTTGTTAAGGCATCGGCTAGTTGATCGCGAGTGTTGACATGAGATACTTTCAGTGCGCCTCTTTGAACTTGTCCACGTACAAAGTGATAGTCAATGGCGATATGCTTCATGCGGGAGTGGAAGATAGGATTTGCACATAAGAATGTGGCACCCACGTTATCACAGCGAAGTATAGGAGATGATGGCAGAGCAATACCAAGTTCGGTGAGAAGTGTGCAGATCCACGTCATTTCTGATGCTGCATTGGCCACAGCTCGATATTCTGCTTCTGTTGAGGATCGTGCGACGCCATTCTGTTTCTTTGAAGTCCAGGATATCGGATGCTGTCCAAGATATATGATATAGGAGTTAGTTGAAACAAAATCATCAGAGTCGCCCGCCCAGTCTGCATCGGAGTATCCATGGAGAACCAATTTGTTGGTAGCAGAGAAGAAGATGCCGTGTGTGGGAGTGCCAGCAAGGTATCGCAAGATTCGCTTTGCTGCTTGCCAGTGGTCTTCCGTAGGTTGATGCATGAACTGAGACAGCTTGTTTACTGCGTACGCTATGTCAAGACGAGTGAACTGAAGATACTGTAGACTTCCGATTAGTTTCCTGAACTTTGTCGGGTCTGAGAGTCTGGTTCCTGAGTTTAAATGTAAGCGCGGAGATGACGCCATTGGTGTAGTGACTGGTTTGGCATTTGACATATCGTACTTGTGAAGCAAGTCTAGTATGTATTTCCGTTGGCTCAGATGAAGACCTTTTGAAGTCCGGTGAGCTTCAACTCCCAGAAAATAGTTGAGATCCTCTGCATCTTTTACCGAGAACCGCTCCGCGAGTAACTGAAGAGTGCGTTGAACTCCAGAAGTAGTGTTACCGGTGATCAATATATCATCAACATAAATAAGGAGATAAATCATTTCTTTACCCCGTTTCAGGACGAAAAGTGAAGTGTCAGCCAAGGAGTTGAAGAAACCGAGACTCAATAGAAAGTTCCGAAGTTCCGTATACCAAGCTCGAGGAGCTTGTTTGAGACCGTAGATAGCTTTCTTGAGTTTGCACACATGATTCGGCCTGTCAGTATCAACAAAACCTGGAGGCTGCTCCATATATACATCTTCTGTCAAGGTACCTTGAAGAAAAGCATTGTTGACATCGAGTTGTTGGACTGGCCATGAGTTGCTTACAGCAATATCAAGGACAAGGCGCAGAGTTGTGGACTTGATGACTGGACTAAAGGTTTCTGTGTAATCGCGCCCAAACTCTTGATTATATCCTTTAGCAACCAATCTTGATTTGCAGAGTTTGTGTGTTCCGTTGGTGTGAAACTTGTTCTTGTAAATCCACCTGCAGCCAACAACATTAAGATTTGGTTGTCTTGGGACGAGATCAAAGGTTTGATTGCGCGCAAAGGCATCCATCTCAGTAGACATTGATACACGCCACCTCTTGTCTTTTAGAGCTTGAGTGATTGTATTCGGTTCCGCTGGGATGATGGAAGACAGAGCCGCTGTATAGTTGTATTTGGGATTTGTTTTAGTGATCTGATTCTTTCTTCTTGTGACCATAGGATGAAGATTTGTTGGCGCCGGAGGTGGTGTCGTTGAGGTCACTGGTGCCGTTGCCGTTGTCATTTGTTGATCAGTTACAGCATTGCTGGGAGATGATGAATCCGGGGATGACTCTGTGGAGACAGCAGGTGACGCTTCCATGGGAGCAGGAGGTGTCGGCGTTGGTGCAGACGTATTGACGGCGTTGGGGTTGTTGTGAGACGATGAAGTTTCCTCTGCTTGCAGTGATGAATCCGTGCTCGTTGATTCCGTTTGCTGTACGAGTGGAGGATGAGGTGTTGGTGTTGGGAGAGGCGTGGGATTTGGTATTTTGGTAACTTGGGGTGATTGGCTGTTAAGGGAAGTATCAGGGGGGTTTGATGAGGGAGGGCGCAAGGAGGAAGATGTTTTGAAAGGGAAGGTTCTCTCGTCAAACCTGACATGTCGAGAGACATAGATGCGACCGGTGCTTGGTTGAAGACATAGATATCCACTTTGAGTTGGTGAATAGCCAATGAAGACACAAGGTGTTGATCTTTCTTCCATCTTATGAGCAGTGTAGGGGCGCAGCCACGGGAAGCAAAGGCAGCCATATACCCGGATTTTGTTATAGTTTGGTTGGGTTCCAAATAGCTTGTGAAAGGGAGAGTCCATCTTGAGAACTGGAGTGGGTAGGCGATTGATGAGATATGTAGCAGCTGCGAAGGCATAGGTCCAGTAAGAGCTAGGCATTCCAGAATGAGTGAGTAGGGTGAGTCCGGTTTCTACTGTATGTCTGTGTTTTCTCTCGGAAATGCCATTGTGCTCAGGTGTATGTGGTGGAGATGTCAAGTGACCAATACCAGCTTCTGCTAGAAACGATCGAAGAGCAATAAATTCCCCTCCGTTGTCGCTGTATAGAGTTCCAATCTTTGTGTTGAAGTGATTTTCAACAAGAGCTTTAAATGTCTTGAATGTCTCACGAACATGGGACTTTTGTTTCAGGGGATACAACCAGGTATAGCGGGTAAAGTGATCGATGAGTACAATGTAATATTTGTATCCATCGACAGAGATAATAGGAGAGCTCCAAAGATCGGTGTATATATATTGGAGAGGGCGAGTTGATGAAATGGTGTTTTGGGAGAAAGGTAGTTTGTGTGTTTTATTGATAGCACAATCTGAACATAAAGATGTTTGAGTTACAGATTGAACACAAGGTAAAGAAAAACTGGAAACAATGGTTTTGAGGATAGAAGCAGATGGGTGTCCTAGGCGGAAGTGCCAATCAGACATAGTTATTTGGGGTGAGGTTGAAGCAAAGTAGGATTGAAGGGTGGAGGTTTGGGCTGGCCACTCATACAGCTCATCCTTGGTCTTGCCTTGGATTAACGGAACCCCCGAGCTGAGATCCTTCACCTGAAAGTGTGCAGGGAAAAATTCAACCGAAACTTTATTAGCATTACATAGGCGATAGACAGAGATGAGGTTCTTTTTGATGTTAGGAACACACAAAACATTTTTAAGCATCAAGTTTCGAGTATGAGAGGGCAGAGATAGTGAACCGGTATGAGTGATTGACAAACCAGTTCCATCTCCAATGAGGACAGAGTCTTCGCCGTTGTAAGCTTGATGAAGCGTCATGTTGTTGAGATCACTGGTGAGATGATGGGTAGCTCCAGAGTCCAGCAGCCAGGCATTTGTCGGATTCTGAGACGCAACCACCATGTTAGCTCGCGGTTGCCATGGCCGAAATGGTGAGCCGTTGTAACCAGAAGCATTCTGCTGTTGTAGTTGAGGACATCGCTTGGCGCTATGACCAAAAATGCTGCAAATCTGACATCGTCCTTGATAGCCTTTAGACGGACGGGTGTCTTGCTTGGCTGAGCTGTTATTGTTGTATTGTTGTGTCTTGTTGTTGTTCCAGTTCTGATTGTTGTGGCGATACTGCTGGTTTTGGTATTGCTTTGGTCTTGAAGAGGCCATGTTTGCAGTGATCGGAACAACACTCGAAGCAGGGGCAGAGACTGCAAGCAGCTTCGCTTCTTTGTTGATGAGTTTTTCGTGTATCTCGACTATGGAGGGTGAGGTATCACGACCCTCAACTTGTTCTGCAACTGATTTGTACTCTTCCGACAGTCCATCTATGATGTACTCGATTTTGTCCTCATGATCGAGTGGTTTGCCGAGAAGCGCAAGTTGATCAAAGCGGCTTGTGAGGCCTCTCATGTAATCGTCAATAGTTTTGTCACCTTTGGTATAGTGCTTGAGTTGAAGCCTCAACTGTTGAATATGACCTCGGCTTGGAGTGGCATACGTAGCACTGAGCGATTTCCAAACATCCTGAGACGTTTTGGTGTTGGTGACCAGAGTTTGAATCGATGGCGAGAGGGTTCCAATGAGGCCACTGTAGATGAGGCGATCTTGACGTCTCCATTTTGTGTAGTCTGGGTTCGGGGTTGTAACGTTATCAACGGTGAGAGTTTGTGCTGGTGGCGGAAGTGATCCGTCGATGTATCCTGCGAGGTCGTAGCCGTCGAGTAGCGCATGAATCTGAAGGCTCCATGTCATAAAGTTGGTGGAGGTGAGCTTGGTTATGTTGACCATGTTGACATTGAGAAGAGATTGAGTAGCGTCGAGAGTTTCAGCAGGAGCAGCCATGGTGATGAGACGAGGAAGAAGAAAAGAGGAGAAGGCGGCGAGGAAAAAAAAATAATTTTTAGGGTAATCGTTATGCTCTTGATACCATGTAAAGATCTTTTGTATTGATATCAATCGTGTACAATGCATATGGCTTTATATACAAGAGCCATTGAGAAGCTAATAACAATAGTTTCCTAAAACAGGGGATCGTCATATTAAGTACAGAATATACGATGATCACAATCGTATCTCTAACATATATAATACACTATTTATTGATGCAGATTTTGTCGCTTCTCTCCGAATTCACATAATTTAGATAAATGAAAACAACAATTAATTTGCATTGCATGGATTCTATATACGTGCGAAATGTTAAATCTCAGTTTTTCTATAAGTGGGGCAGATCATATTCTTTCAAGCTTTTGTTTTTTCTCGATTAAGAAGACATGAAGCATTTTAATCACGTGTATACATAGACGATAGAGGACTGTGAAAACGATTAACAACGTGGCTACAAGCCTACGAGGCCCCCGATAAACCTAAAACCCAAACAAAATAATAGAAACAAACAAAGATAATTATTAATTTTCTATGTAGTTAACTTTTATATTATTATTTTCCTTGATGACTTTAAATACATAGCGTGGAGATAATGATATCCTAAGTTTTCAATGATTTTACTATTAAAATGGGTAATAGTTCACATATATTATATTCGAAATCTAACTGAAATCTGATTCGTCTACTGTTGACTTTTTCTGTGTTCACTGGGGTACTATTTGCTATCTAGTTGTTTTTCAAGGGCTAACTAGCCAATCATTGAACTTTATCTAGAGTATTCTGCTTTAAAATTAATTATGAGATAGATTAGTATTTTGAAACTTTGCTTATTACTCCACTTTTATTCATTTAAGTCCATGTTCGATTTTAAAAATCATACGATGAGGGGTTGTAGTGTTAGAGCATCAAAGATGGAAAAAAGTAAAGAACTGCTTTCAAATATAAAATACATTAAAAATTAGAAAACAAGAAAGAGAAGAAAAAATGACATAAGAAAAAAACGACAAAAGAAAAGAATGAGAAGCTCTATGCAGAGAGCAGTGTTCTCTAGGTGTCACAAATCTATTAGGTAAATTTTTGTTTATTCATTATAAATAATTCAATAGTTAATTTGTATAAGAAAATATTAATATCATAATTTTGAGAGCTGCTTCTTTTTTTCCTGCGCTGTGGATGCTCTTATTATCGAGTCCAAACGGTTATGTCATAGGAAACGCTGTTTACATGGAAATAGACAGCAACAATAAGTGATTCCTCCTATGGGGAGAGAACATGGTTTATGGAGGTCTTCTAGGCTTCCAGCTAGTATCATATGGAAGATCATATGGAGGTCTTCATCCAGCCACATTAATATGGCCAAGACAATCACCAAAGGAAATAATTTTTGTTCTCCCCAAAATTAATCGTTGCTGTAATCAAAATGAATCAATAGGACAAAAAGTGGGTGTCATGAATCTGGATCTGAGCAACAATGGGTTGATACCCAGTTTTTTTATTTGTGGAATTGTTAGAAAAAAAAAGAGTAAAGTATCATAGGATTTATTATAAAACAAATTTATATTGCAAAATACCACAAGAAGAATAATAACAAAAATGACTTTTGTGATACATAAATATATTCTCTAGAGTAAAATTATTAGGAACTATAGTTCAGATTTAGGGTGTGAAATTGAGGATGTAAGATATACAGTTTAGAGTAATAATAATTTTAAATTTAAAATAAATATTTTTAAGGTATTATATAAGCTAAATAATATTTATGAAAATAATTTAGTTTCTTTATCATTTAATGAATGTTATTTTGTTTATTTTCTCCTTTGTATATTATTTTGTAAAAAAAAATAAAAAACATGGTGAAATGGAAATGAAATTCTTTGACTGTCATAACATTATAAATTTTTTTGGTACCCAAAGAGGTTTGAGATCGAAAACCGTAAACTTTTTAGACCTTAAACCATATCATTTTATATTAGTCTTGTCTCAGTATTTATTTGAGCTGAGGACCTCTAACACAATAGTCAGAATTATTTCTAGTTGAAACAATGACATCTAATAAAAATTATAGATCTTTGTGAGAGAAGATAATTTTGAATCGTACATATAGATCGAGATATCACCTCCAATTTCTCATGATTTGCAAGACGATGGCAGAAGACCATGGTTGTGTCTACCTTTCTATCATCCATCTATTTTCTGTCTCCAATTTTACAAGACTAATTTACATAATATCCATATATACTTAGGTTTCGGGTTGGGTTGTCTTGGTTAACAAATTTAGTTAAATGTCGTGTCTTTTTTCTTTGGCAAGTGTAAGAGAAATTAAAGACATAAATTATAGCAAACTAAATTATTTCTTTAATTGTTCTTAATCAATTTTTATTCTACAAATATAATTTAGTTTCATATGTTTTGGACATATACAAAAAATTATTTATCAGAAGTTTCTAAATAAAAACATAAAAAAATTAAATAGAAGAAAAAAAAAATATATACTTTTCATAAATGTTCAAATCCTTCATAACAAGGAGCGAAACCATCATCATAATAACTCATGTAAATGCTTGATTCTTGTTGAAAATTTGTTTTAAATCAGATAACCCAACCCACAGCAATATATTTTAACCTGACAAAGTTAAAGAAATATTGTTTCCATTCTAAAATGATGTATATTTTAGTTTTTTACAAATATTAAAAATATTAAAATTGGATTATAAATATATTATTTTGTGATTATTAATTTTCTGTAACGTTTAGTCAATCAAAATTCAGTAAACATAATTAATATTTTTGAAATTTATAATTTACCTTTATTATGTGCTCTGAAAATGTAAAATATATCTTTTAAAAATACTTTTTTAAAAATATATATTATTTTGAAATAGAGAAAGTATAAAATAAGAAAAGGAAGATGAAAATCTCAACAGAAAAAAGAAGAAGAAAGAAAGATAGATAGATAGAATATACGACTTTAACTAATGGAAGTGAATCGGTTATGTAAAAACATGATACAATTAAATTAGAGCAAAACAAAATTTAAACTACCAAAATATTCCCACAGGCGTGATCTCTCTCTCTCCAGTTTATACTTCTTCTTTTTGTAAGGTTCAAGTGGCTTGTGATAGTGGTTCCTTCTACCGGGAATTGTAACTGATCACTTTGAAATCTATAAAATATATACATATATAGTTTAACTGTTTTGTTGATCTTATATTAATTTAGATGTTTTAAATGATGCAAATTAAATTAAAATAACATTTATTTCATTAAAACTGAAGTATAAATATGAATTAACCTTTTAAACAATATTTTAAATTAAATATAATATTTTTCACTCTTAACCATAATTAACTTTAATAAATGAATTTACAAATCACATAATAAGTATCAATTTCCTTAAAAATGTATGTATTATACAAATTACTTAATATTTAGCCAACATAAAAAATTGTAATCTTTCATTTTCTAAAATAAAAATCGTTTTTAAGAATATTTTACCAGTGTTAAACATTTAACCATATAATATTGTTTGGATTTCATTTCTCCAATTGGTCAAGCCAATAATTAAACCAAAACATTAATATATTATTTTCAATTGAGGTCATGTGAAACATGTTTAATATTTAGCTATCTTTTCCACGTAGCATAAGATTTTTATATGTACTGATAATTTTTAGTTATTCAATTCCTTACTGTTATTTATAGGTTTATATATTATTATTATTTATATAGTTATCGGGTTCATAAGTAAACTTGAGGTCATAAGAAATTGATCTTTAAACCAAACCATCCAATTTTAGTTAATATACATGTATATATAATTATATAGTTATCAGCCCTGTTATTTCTCGGTTTATATATTATACATGTATCAGTTTTTATACATCATCCATCATACAATGTCAATATTGATATTTCTATACACTATAAATTCATTTATTATGCATCAACTAAATATTTTCAAATGAAATATAAATAATATCAAATTTACATTAGATTTAACAACAAGTTTGGATATAAATAATCATTAATCTAGATCAATGTTTAATGTATAGATCATAATAAAACATATGTTCTAATTTAAACAAACAAAATCTATGATATTCCACCAAATTAGCATATGCAATATATAAGAGAATAAAATATCAAAATATCTCAATAATAATTTTCAAAAACATTTAATATAAATATTTTGTTTAATTAATTTTTAATCAATGAATAAAGGTTTCATATTTAAATAAACACAATCTTCATATTTTACTGTTTAATGTTTGATTATAACTCACAAATTTCCTTTATTTTAAAATTTTAAATTAATTATGTTTTTGTGTAAGTGTTGCAAATTTAAAATTATTTGGTATATAAAACAAATTGTGATCCATATAAAATGAATAATTTAGTATATTATTTTTGCTATGAAATCTGTATATTTTAAATATATATGTATTTAACCTATACAAACTTATTAAATTGTATGTTTTAAAAATAAATACACTAAAAATAAATTGTTTTGTAAAATGTTATCAAATGATAGATGGTTTATACAACATATCATTTTTCTGGCTTGAATATCCAAAATATATATGAATAACCAACAAAATGTAGAAACAATTAAAATTATGATTAATTTTAAATTTGATTATAAAAATAAATACATATGTGCGAACGCATGAGTCAAATTCTATTCATAACAAAAATAACATCATTTTATTAATTTATGTTAAAAAATATAATTGTATAATTAGCATCAAAATTATTAAAATAATAAATACATCAGTTATATAAATGATATAAGTTTATATTATCATACCAGTTTTGTTGAAGTGATACAACTAATAGAAAGTACATCAGCTTATTAAATTGATGTTGAATTAATTAATAATAAAATCAATTATCATAATTGATTTAAAACTATATGTTTGTCTCATTTATAAATAAGTAATTTAAAATAGTACTAAAATTTAATGTGTGGGAAAAATCTAAGACATGTATCATTTTTAAACATAGTAAGTATAACTTATTTTATGATACAATTGAAGGGATATATTATCCATTATTACTTTTTTGTAGTGATGGTTTTTGCAAATAACTAATAGAAGTGTGAAACTTGAAAACTACATTATTAGTTTTACTGTTCAAAACAAAGAGAATAATTACAGAAAACGAAAAACGAGAGGTCTATTTATATAAAGATTAATTGCTCCTCTTTCCCATTCAAGGTACCATTCTAAAATAAGTGAAATTGTGCGAATTAGAGAGAGATTATCCCTCAATACTTCCATTTAAAATAATTTATTTTCACTTACAATCATTGTAGCTCTTCTTCTCATATCATAAGGTGAACAACACGTGGAGATATCGGATTATCGACTGAGATAAATTATGGGAAGGGCAACGTGGTTCGAAGCTGATGGGACGAAGAGAGGAGAATGGACGGAGGAGGAAGACCGGAAACTCGTCGCTTACATCGACGTGTACGGCATCGGTGACTGGCGTTTTCTCCCTCACAAAGCTGGTAACTATATATTTATAAGTTATAACACTACATTTTATATAATTTCGTGTGTAATGGTGACGTGAACCACGTACACATGTTTTCTGTGAGCTGCATAATTGTAAGTGTCGTTTTTAATAAACTCCACCACAAACATGATATGCTTTGTAAATAGTGACGAAATAAAGTTTTGCAGAGATAGTGCCGATAAAGCAGGTGTTCCATGTGTCTTAAATATACATAGAAAAGTCATATAATCATCATACACTTCCAGAAGTTTAAATCTTAATTTACAGTTTTTTCCCCGTACTATATATGTACTCAACGAAATCACAATAGTTTATTTGCTAAAAATTCACATTGTATTATTTTATATAAAGGTTTGCAGAGATGTGGAAAGAGCTGCAGATTAAGGTGGCTTAACTATCTAAGGCCTGGGGTCAAGAAAGGCAAATTCACTCCTGAAGAAGAACAAGCTATCATCAGTTTTCATTCTATTCTCGGGAACAGGTATATATATCAATCAATAACTAAATATATTACCGATTTGTCAAAACTCAGAACTTCATGATATCATGTATCCTAGCTAGATATGCCAGTACTACAAGGATTATATATATAGGTGGTACTACGTATCAGCTGTTTCTTTAGCGCACTCCTTGTATTCAGATCCAATAACACTGGCAACCATTGTAACACAAAATGTTGGGAGAAGCTATATATATTACTTATGAGTATGTTTTTTTACACTGGTAAAAGAGATTATACGAGAGAATAATGCATTTTTGATCAAGTAGCTTGTTTTTTACAGCATATTATTTAATTTAATTTTAAATATTTATTATATTTATTTAGCAACTCTAAACTATTATTCATAACTACATATTTGTAAGGATTTAATCTTTTTGTATTTTTATATATTTTCGAGATCCGAATAAATTTATGAAACACTATAACAGTCAAGTAATAAAAAAGTGATTAGTATTTAGTTTATCCTTAATAATTTATTTTTTTTGTTATATTGAACTAAAAATTGTCTGTTGTAGGTGGGCAGCCATAGCGCAGAAAATGCCGGGTCGATCAGACAACGACATCAAGAACCATTGGAACTCTTGCCTTAAGAAAAGACTCGAGAGAAACGGAATCGACCCAATGACCCACCAGCCAATCATCAACCTCTCCGTCAAAACACATGAGTCGTTCAACACAGATTATGGTACTAGCTCTTCCTCCTCGACAGCGAGTCCATCTTCTTCTTCCTTCTCCTCCAGCTCGGCCCGTCTCCTTAACAAGATCGCCACTGGCATCTCATCTAGACAACACAGTGTCGACAGGATCAAGAACATGATTTTGTCGGATCCGAGAATCACAAGCATAAATGGTCAAGAAGAAGGATTTGAGCAGTTGAAGATAGATCATGGGAAGATGTTAGCTAGTGATGATGATCAAGAAAATGATTTTCTGATGTGGGACGAGGAGAAAATGAGACATTTCATGGAGGAGATTGGTGTCTATAACCCTAGTTCATCAGCACAGTATGGTGTTTATCATGAGACTGACCTACTTGATGATTAATTAATATCTCATTTGATGGAATCGATGGTTTACTAAGTGAGATTATCGTTTGTGTAGTTAAGTTACTTGCCACATTTTAAAAAGAAAAAAGTATTTACTTTCCATGCACACATTGTTCTTTTCGTACTTTTTTTTTGTGACAAAATTAAGAATAATATTCATAAATATATTGAACCGACCAAGAGAATAATTTCCAAAAAGTCACATCTCTATATTATCTATAGAACATGGGTGCAGTGAAACAAAACATGAAATTTTCATGAGTTTGTTATGTTCCACTAATAGTGCAATCAGGGCCGGCCCTGACCTAAAGCTCATAAAGCATGAGCTTTAGGCGCCAATGTTTATCAATATGTTAGGGGCGCCAAAATACAAAGACTTTACTTTGGTATAGTGGTTTTACCATCTCTCACCTTGTCCTAAGAGTGGCAGTTTCAAATCCAGCTTTTGTATGCCCCCTTTCCTTCCCTTATATTTTCTTCTCCATAATGATTACAATACGCGTTTTGATTTCTCCAATGATCTTAGTTTCCTTTTAATTATGTATAAAATAAATATTAAACAAAAACATAATTATTTATTGCACTCTCTTGCATTTTCCATGTAAGTTTTACGTTTACTATTATTTTTATGACTATTATAACTATTTGGACTTTTTAATATATTTTGTATTATTCTGATTAAAGAACTAAAAATTGTAATTTTCTCAAATAGTTTATTTTTAAGTTTTTGTCAAAAATAACACTCAAAACATAAAATGACCAAAATAGTTTTTTTTTTATTTTGAAATTTTGAATATTTATTTTACTTTGGTATAATGGTTTAACCATCTATCACCTTTTTAATATATTTTGTATTATTCTGATTAAAAAACTAAAAAGGGTAATTTTCTCAAATAACTTATTTTTAAGTTTTTTTCAAAAATAGCACTCAAAAAATAAAATGACTAAAATAGTCTCTTTTTATTTTGAAATTTTGAATATTTATTTTTTAATTTTTGAAATTTGAACTTCGTCCCCAAAACCATCAATTAACTCTAAGTCTAGATTAGTTAGCCATGGAATATAAATTCATATTTTAACTTTTAATAAAAATTATTTTAGACATTTTCTTCATTGACTGCTATTTTCGTGAAAATAAACTAAAAATATTATCTAAGAAAATTTTTCAACTAAAAATGCTATAATTATATATCATTAAGGGACATAATTTTTTTAATGTGCTTTAGGCGCCAAATAACACCGGACCGGCACTGAGTGCAATGAAGACATGGATGCTCGTGAATAAAATCTTATGTAGACTCTTTTGTTTTGCTCATGCTTTATGTAATGTTTTAATATATATATCAGTATATATATATATATATGTTGACAAAAAAATTTATCATGCTTTATGTCTTTCATACGAATATATTTTACAAATAAAAGCAAAAAAAAAAAAAAAACAGCACTGTGACAATTGCTTCTTCTTCTTCTTCTTTTTATTCTGGTCAACACTACTTTGGATTTTAAATTCATTTTGTAATATTATGTAATCGGTTTACGAAGTTGATGTTTCTATTTTTTTTATCACTAAATTATTTTGATATTATCTTTCAAAGTATTGTTTATTATCTATATCCGTATATTTTCTTGGGAATCTGTGAGTTATGTTACGTCATGTATGTGTTGAAATGTCTAATATCAATACAGTACATCGTGACAGAGTGAAGTCTCCAACGACATCCTCAGGACCACATGTAAAACATCGTCTTACAGACACGTGGAAGACGCGCCTCGTTATCGGCTTTTACATTTAGTCACGTGATAATTATGCGCCCACTTGATAAGTAATTGAGATTGAAAGCATTTTTATTTATTTGGATTTTTGTTAATTATTGATAATTGACTGATGTATGTTCATGGGAACAAAAACTTGACTATAATATGAACACTAGAGTTTGAATCAAAGTTTTTTTTCTAAACTAAAGTTAAAACATATCTAGTTACCAAATTAAGATTACAAATATAAATATAATATATTCATAAAATCCATATATTTGATTGATCCGATCTTTGACTCTAGTTTTTAATTTTTTTTTTTTGAGAAAAACTCTAGTTTTTTATTTAATTTGGTTCTCTCAACAATGTTTTGTTAATATATAAAAATATATCTATTTGAATGTTTTACTTATATATATCAAATATGAAAAGAATTAATATATCATTGAATGGTATTTATGGTATTTTTAATAATATAATAATTTTTAGTGGTATATATTTTATATTATTTTCTGTTTTAATATAATAGGTTTATGAATGTGGCTTCTATTGTGTATTTATCTTCCTTCTGGATCCTTTTTTTGTTAAACTAAGATTTCACAAAATTCAATTCATTAAGAAATGATACAACATAACTACAAAAAGTCAAAACAAAAAAACAACAATAAACAAAATGGCAGAGCCAGTGGTAGAACTAAAATAATATCACTAAAAAGAAGATAGAAATGAACTAAAAACTCAACTAAAACAGCAAAAAGGGAAATTCCGTTGAAATATTGGCAGTCCCAACCAAAGTCACAAAGGAGAGGTATCAAAGCCTCAAGGACTGTTATGGCTAAAATCAGCACCATCACTTGCTTATTTTTTATTTTTTAGAACATTGAGAAACAATTTGCATTCTGGTTTTTGCACCTAACATAATTATCTTTAACACAATATTAGTCGGCACTGTCTACCAACATGTACTTCCTTAAAACTATTGTTATCTTTTGTGTGCAACTTTCAAGTTCCGCTCAATATATTGAAACATATACACAAATCCATCAATCCATGGTAGTCTTATTAGTATGTGGGTTTTTAAGGTAGAAACATGACAACGGGTTGTTAAGGCTCTTCAGTTATATAAACCAAAGCTTATGTGAGCTTATTCTTCTTGATCTGCTTCTTTTCTCTCCATTCCTTTATGCCACTTTCCACCTTGGCATTCACACGAGCTTGAAAACCTGGATATGGCTCATACCCGAAAACCGATTGAAGAACCTGTATTCATTCAATATTAGCTTTTCAAGTTTTGTGGCTATGGTTCCATAGAAGAGTAGAAAGAATTTAGCTGGAGAGACCACAAACATAAATGGCTTTACCTCAAGCAACACAAAGAAAGGAGCCATAAGAAAAGCTTGGGCTAGATTGTCTAATAGCGCAGGTGCTCGTTTCTGTAAGAGTAGACAAGAATCAACAGTATCTGTTTTAGGCCTCATGAAAACTGATGATGTGATACAAAAAAAACAATGATTTCTAAGGGGGCCGAAGAGCTAACCTCGAACAATCCATGGCCAAGAAACTGCCCGGTCCAACATAACAGCTGAGATGCTAACCCAACCTGAGAAAAGACAGTGAAAACTGTTACAGAGTGTCTATATAACAGATGGATTTCAAATAGGATTCCACACATATTGACTGTATTCCTCTTTCTCCAGAATCCATAACAAACCAATCAAATGATCCCCAATAATAAACCTCCTAAAGGTGACAGATGTTTCTTCAAATGCAAATGCTTTGTAGATTCTAAATATCATAGACCATCATGACTAATGTTGGTGGGGAAGAACAACAACTGTAACCAAACGCACGTAAAAAATCCTGTTCACGAATGAGTTAGTAACACTAATACCAACTGGAACTCTCCGAACCAATCAATCACAATCTTGCAAACTAGAAAGATACACTTAGTAGCAGAACAAGCTGCAATGACTTAATCATATGAATGTTCAAAGCAAGAGACAAAGAAACTATTACTGCTGTCTCAAACGTTTAACATATACGAGGGCTTTCAAGTAAAAGCATTGAAGACAATAAATGCACGAAGCACACACATGGATGCACATGCTCTCATAAAAACACTCCTTTACCTCCAAAAAGACGAACTTTTTTAGATTCAGACGAGAGAGAAAAAAGAAAAAAATCAAACCTTTACGGCAAGAGAAGGTCCTAAACGAGCAGCGAGGACACTGGAGCCAACCCAGCAAGAGAAACACATGAGAGCCGCAACGAACCCAGATTTCTTATCCAAACAGATGTAAAACAGAGCATAAGCCACCGTGACGACAAACCCAACGTTTAACCGGAGAACGCCGTCAAGGGTCATCGNAGGACACTGGAGCCAACCCAGCAAGAGAAACACATGAGAGCCGCAACGAACCCAGATTTCTTATCCAAACAGATGTAAAACAGAGCATAAGCCACCGTGACGACAAACCCAACGTTTAACCGGAGAACGCCGTCAAGGGTCATCGAGTGAGGAAACCCTAATTGAGAAAGATGGTAAATTGGGGACGAGGGGTAGAGGAGAAGCAAAGCTGTGAAGACGATAGGCCATACGAAGATGATGTGGATTACGATGTTGATAGGGTTGCTGTGGTAAGCACCGTAGAAGGCGAAGTGCTTCTCGAGATCGAGCAATCCCATCATGAAGAAGAGAGATAATGTGTTGAGGGGAAAGTTGGGTGGAGATTGAAATAGTATCGTCACTTCGCTTAAACAGGAAGATTACAGAGAGACACGGGAAGAAGAAGACGATAAAGGCAAGATTTTTATGCTAACATGCGCTTTGGTTTGAATGAATATGTTCTGTCGTTGCTAATATACGCATGTGAAGAGTTGATTGATTATCCACACGGGGAAAAGACCGAACCGGCAAGTTGATTTGACTGGACGAACGTTGTTCTGTCATTGCTAACCTGCGCGGATGGGATGTAACTGATAAACACGGGGGGATGTATACAAAAGTGGGTGGTTTAGTTAGGTGGAGATCTCTTACCAATTTAAGGCAATAATCCGTTACTCGTTATCATCTGCGCTTTCTTAGATGGTGTGATTTTATAGAGCTGTCAAATGGGTCCATATCCTTTTTTTTTGTTTATGGACAGAATTGATCATATTCATTAAGAACCAAATCAATTGTGGATCAAATTCATTAACATGGGCTGCTATGGATCCATCAACTATATAAGGAAATCTACTACAATACAAATTTGTAATAAATGACGTTTAAATATTTAAAATATCATTTATGATTTTTGCAGTAAAACAAGATATTGTAAAAAAACAAGGTATTGTGAATTTTTGATCAAAATACTTGTTTTATTGTACTAATAAATAATATTTTTTTTTTACGGTTTTGACAAGATGATTGTTTTGTAGTTTTGAAGCTTCACTTCGCCTAGTCATGAAATCAAGCACAAAACATTCAGCATATGACTTTCCCGATCATAATCAAGATGATAATGAGTTTCTTCTCCCGGAAGTAGACCGACTAACTTTGGTAGCATCTTGTATACTCCCCTAGTAGGGTTTAATATGGCCAACAAACCCAACCACAAACAGTCTGCAAGAACATGTATTGTAGGGGACAAGCCATCATAGGAAACTCGACCTGTTTTTTATTCCACTGTTCAGTTGGTGACATGAACAGAATGAAAGGATTCGACAAAGACGTGGATCATACAGTTTGCCCCCATTATCTGGAGAGGCTGCACATACTAAAAGCCTCCTCATACAAAAATCACTAAGACAGTTTATATACAGAACCCGAACATCTTCTCGGGTAAGAAATTTCTTAATGTACAAGTTTTTGCCACTAAGAAATTTATACTCCCTCTGTTTCATATTACTTGTCGTTGTAGGGGAAAAATTTCGTTTCAAAATAAGTGTCGTTTTAGAGTTTCAATGCAAAATTCATTAATAAGATTCATAGGTAATTGTGTTTTTATTTTTCTATTGGTTGAAATATGGTTAGGTGTATAGGTAATTGTGTTTTTATTTTGAAAATATACAAAATCATATGTTTTCTTAATATGTGTGAATAAACCTAGAACGACAAGTAATATGAAACGGAGGGAGTATAAAATTTTATTTAATTTCAAATAAGCAGACATAACTCAAGTTTTTGCCATTTTATGAAACAATTTACGGTTTGCTCAAAACATTGGTAATACTCGGTTCCGTGATATTCATCAATGAAAAATATGATATTAAGTGAATTGTAATAAATACATCATCGACAAAATAAACCACTCACCCAAAATTATTAATCACTAGAACTCGAATGAACAAGTCCACAAAACAGACAAGGAAAAACAAATTGAAGATGATTGTTAAAATGCATCAGAGAGATTCCCATTTAGACATTAGTCATCATTCTCAATTCTCCCAACCGGAGAATCTCTGATGTCCCTGTCTTTTCATCTTCACTTGCACTAATCAATTGAAAACTCTTGAGATTGAATTTTAAAAAAACATCCAATGAAATCAAAAGAACTGCAACATAATCACCATATTAAGACTGAATTTTTACAATATTTAAAAGTCTAGGATATTAAGTAATATGTGCATCAGAGAGATTCCCATTTAGACATTAATCATCATTCTCATCTCCTATCAAGGAGACTCTGATGTCCCTGTCTTTTCATCGTCACTTGTACAATAATCCATTATAAAAACTTCAAAGTAACCAAATCAAAATACAGAGCGTAATGCCTCAGATTTTATTTCTTTTTTCCTAGAGATTAATCTCTCAAAGTATATTTAACACCATCACAGGCATCAAAAACAAGCACAAAACACATAAAACACAGAGAAATCATCGCAAGATAGAATCTTCCGTAAACATCGAACCTCAAAACACAGAACATTATACAATACTCTTGTTCTAGAGAAGTGTTGTTATATACAAGAACAGAGGCGGTGTTAATTAGGGCAGAGACAAGTCAAAAAGATGTTAATGGGCTTTAACTTACATTGGCCCAAATACTATTACAAAATCAATTTGAGACAAATACCGGTTTAAATTTAATTTGGAAAGCAATTACATCAAACAAAACCGGTTCTCTCTCTCTCTCTCTTCCTAACAGAGAGCACACAATTCCGTTGGTCGACGTTTAAGTTTCCCGCGAAAACCAAGCGTGTCCCTTCGTCTGCTCCTCTGAGCTTTCTCTCTGTTCCACCATTAAACTTCCTTTTTTTCTCTTATTCAACTTTTTTTTTCTTCTTCTTTTTTCTTGGGACAATCTCTTTTGGTTTCTTTCGTCCTCCATGATCTTTCTCTTCTTTGTAACTTCGCTTCCTCTGTTCTCATTTTCATGTTTTCTTGTTTCCACGCTAAGAACCCATTTTTTCCCTGTCTCTGCTGCATAATACCCTTTTAAAATCTTCCGTTACAGTAAAATTTTGTTCTCTAGAGAGAGAGAGAGAGAGAGACTCTTTGTCCAAGTTTAGACGTTCTCATCTTCAAAGCTTTGGATGTTTTCTTTCTTCTGTTTGATCATTACCCCAATATTTCTCCACAAGGAACTTTTTTTTTGAAGCGTTGAGACACATAGAGAAGAAAGTGAGTACTATTCGAGATAAAAAAAATCATCCTTTTGTGTTGTTGTTCCTGTGGTTTAGAAGGTGTTATGTTTTTTTTATTGAACAGGATGGGTAGGGTTAAGTTGAAGATTAAACGACTTGAGAGCACAGGCAACAGGCAAGTTACATACTCGAAGAGAAAAAGTGGCATTTTGAAGAAAGCCAAAGAGTTATCCATTTTGTGTGATATTGACATTGTCCTTCTTATGTTTTCTCCTACTGGGAAGCCTACCGTTTTTCATGGAGAGCACAGGTAATATTATGATATCAAAAACATTCTCAATCTTTCTTTCTCTTTGATCATGTTTAACTTTGTTGTTTCAATGCATCACATCTCCATATTTGATCTTTTCATTGGCTGGCTCTTCTACCCAAAGAATAAAGTCTTTGTGTTCTTCATATAGGGTGTCTCACAAATTTTGGTTTAGGAACGCATAAAGTTGTTGTGTGTGAGAGTTATTAGATACTAGAATATGGTGGTTGGATAATAAGTAGTATTAACAGATGGATTTAGGAACCATTTTCCTGCAGTTAAATTGATTTGACATGGTTTCTTACAGTTGCATTGAAGAGGTTATTTCTAAGTTTGCACAATTAACTCCACAAGAAAGGACAAAAAGGTATGGTAAGCATTATGATTATTATAAAAAAAAGTATGGATTGATGTAACTTGTTGTTATGATACTAAAAATAAATCTGTCTTGTTTTTTTTTTGACATATCAGGAAATTGGAGAGCCTTGAGGTAAAGAAAAAAACTCACTGCATTTCTTCCTCTATTTCTCACCATTTTTTTTTGTTTGAAACACAACTCTGAGCTTATTTGTTTTGCTCGATTACAGGCATTGAAGAAGACTTTTAAGAAGCTCGATCATGATGTAAATATACATGAGTTTTTAGGAGCAAGGTACTTGCCATGAATTCTTATAGTTTAATAACCATATTGTTGTCATTTATAAGCCTCTGAGATATTGTCTTCTCTCTATCCTGCAGGAATCAAACTATTGAGGTTATGTATCGACCATCATTGATTCTTGAATTTATTAGATACTTTTAAAGCTCTCTGTGTCAGATTGCTAAAGTTTTTGCTAACCTTGATCACATGACAGGGTCTAAGTAACCAAGTAGCAATGTCCCAAGCTCAGCTTATGGAATGTCATAGGAGACTAAGGTGTGAATTTTCTTACAATTTCTTGAGTTTTAAAGTATCTTAAAATTCTAGCTTCAGTCATATCTTGAATCTTCATATTCTTGTGGCTGTTTTCAGTTGTTGGACGAGCATTGATAGAATAGAAAACACTGAGCACCTTAATTTATTGGAAGAATCATTGAGGAAATCTATTGAAAGAATCCAGTTTCACAAGGTGTGTTGTTTTTTATTTTTATTTTTATTTTTTTAACTTAATCATATAGACACAAGATTCAATATTTCATTTCAGTTTCCTGAACCCCATATGGAATTTAATAACCAAAGTTGGTTTCCATCAATCTGCAGGAACATTACAGGAAGAACCAACTTTTGCCACTAGAATGTACAACAACACAGGTTAAAACCATTCATCTCCTTTCCACTCTCTCTCTCTCTTCATCAGAACAATTCTTAACAAGTGCCAAAGCCTTAAACTGCAGTTTCACAGCGGGATGCAGTTGCCTTTGGCAATGGAAGGTAATACAAGTATGCAAGAAGCTCACTCTATGTCTTGGCTTCCTAATAACGATAACCAGGAAACAATATTACCTGGTGATCCCAGCTTTCTTCCTCATAGGTAAGAAGAGTCTATGTCACAATATAATGAAACGAAAACTCTCTCTCAAGTCATGCTATACTGATTTGAAAACAGAGAGATGGATGGTTTGAATCCTGTTTATTCAAACGTCTTCTTTGAGTCTGTAAAACAAGAAGATCAGATGTGTAGCAACCAAGGGCAGCAGTTTGAGCAGTTAGAACAACAAGGAAACGGTTGTTTGGGCTTACAACAAATTGGGGAGGAATTTTCATATCCTACACCATTTGGTACTACTCTTGGAATGGAAGAAGATCAAGAGAAGAAGATAAAATCTGAAATGGAACTGAACATCTTGCCACTACAACAACAACAACAACAGCAGCAGCAAGATCCTTCATCCATGTATGATCCAACAACTAATCATGGTGGCTGCTTTCAAATCCCTCATGATCAATCCATGTTTGGCACTAATCATCATCATCATTATCAGCATCATCAAAATTGGGTTCCAGGTTCAATGTTTGGTCAAGCATCTTACAACCAGGTTTGTGTGTTCTCACCTTCCATTGTAACTAATTCTAACTATGTGATCCACCAAACTAAACATGTCTCTGTTTCTTTGGTGATTGCAGCAACCAAACTAACTCATGAGGGGGGACTTATGTATGTAACATATTCTATGGATGATGACTGGACTTACGTATGACCAAGGACTAGTTTGAACCATTGTTGTAATGTTCAATATTTTATATATAGAGTGTGTATGTGTGTTTGTATGCATGAGAGCTTGTGTCATGTACTCAGAGGAGGAGTTTTTAGACATTTTGTATATAAAGAGATGTTGTCTAGAAATCATATACTATTTTGTAAGAATGATAAATATAATTAATATGTATAGTTTCTGAATAGATGTTGTTCAAGTGTTGGAAACAACAAAAGATGGTGTCATGATATACACAAACATAAGTCTGAAGTAACAAAAACAAAAGGATCGAATTAAAAAATATTAAACAAAACTTCATTACAATAAGTAACCCTAAGTCAAATCTATAATCTTCTTAGAAGTTTTGTTGAATCATGATAAAGAGAATGAAAAAGACACAATGGACAAACATGACTGCTTATAAACCAGTCTATAACATATTCATCGTCAAACTTTAGTCTAGAATCTAGATAGCACAGTTAACTTCTTCCAAAAAAAAATCGTGCACTTGTCAATCTTCTAGTCTTGTTGTATATTTTACTGATCAAAGAGAAGATGATGTCATGAGGTCGACGTGGACATGACAAGTCTTCTCTTTCTCATATGGTTAGCCTTGAAACAAGCTTGTCTCAATCTCTTTGTCTTATCCTCAAACTCCAGATCTGGAAACTCCTTAATCGTTTTCTTCTCCTTCTTGAGCTTGTCCAAATCGTTTCTTAGCTCATCTGCGTTCCCTTCCCCTTTCTCCAGCTTTTCCTGTTTCAGTTACAACATAGTCGCATCAAAATTCCTTCATCTTTTGACTTGTGGCACCAACATTGGCTAAGCAGAAGACTAATAATGGAAATATGTAGCTGGTGAGATACGAACCCTGACCTCAACCCACTTTTGTTCAACCACTGAACTACATCCACTTGGTTACAACATCAAAAGTTCACTAAAATCGCAAAACTACTTAAACTATGAAAAACAAAAACCATAGAATATATGATTCCTACTGACACGCTAGAGAAATTTCACATGTTACAAGTTAATCGTTATGTGTATGGTTGGTTAGTTCATACCTCAACATTATTGATGAGGTTTTGTATGCTCATGCACTTACGATGAGGCCAACGTTGAATACCAAAGTCGCGACATTTCTTCTTCAAAAGAGTTAAACCAATGTTGAGCTCCTTAGCCGCTTGAGCTATTGGCATGTCATAGTACAATGAGATAGTTTCCTTCGACAGTGGCTTTGCAACAGAACCACTAAAATCACAATCTTCTCTGCCTCTCCTTTTCTTGGCAGTTTCAGTATTAGTCTTTTTCACCAAATCAAAATCTTCTATTTGATGTTCATCAAACATTGACTCTTTTTCAGTCCATGAAACAGAACCGTACTCGTTAAGTAAATCTGCATAAACAAAACCATAAGAGTTAGAAATGCTTACATGAAAGTCTAAACACAATATAAGCAGTGCATGCATGTATACATAATACGTACCTTCATGAGAGACGATGGAGATGGGTTCAAGATCAGGTAAAGCCAGAAAGCTTGAGGCAGATGGAAGATAATAATCATAGTTGTCAGAGTTAACAATTTCATTTTCTAATTCAAAGAAATTATTGGTAAACTCGCTGCATTAACGAGCACACACCATTTAAAACATATTGATCAATAAAAAAATAGAGCACATGATCAATACTTTTACCTTTGAGGAGAGAAATACTCTAGAAATGAGAATGGCTTATCTTCTTTGCCAAATACCTTATCACACTCCAAAATATTGCTAAACGAGTTCATCATCATTAATATGATAATCAGTAATCACAGTGAGAAAGAAAGAGGTGTAGATAAATATATACTGGTAGATATGGAAAGAGAAGGTTTACAAGTGAAGTTATAAAACTCTACGGGAAAAGTGGGCATTGACGGCTAATTGATTGCCCTGTAAAATATGGAGTTACGAGAGAGAGATAAATGATTAATGCTAGTTAATGCTAATAAGAGGGACGTTTTTACGATTAATTAATTTAAAAAAAATAGATTTCTCTTTTAAAATCTCTGCATGCACAGCGAGCAGCAAGCATATGATTATGAGTTGATAAGATATCTTCTCCTTTTTCTCACGTTCCAAAAAAATTGTCTCAAGATCTATAAATCAGTTTTCACACACAAGTTGTAGAACTATGTCTACTCGCGTTGTGTGACAATGATAGTTTTTTGTTTGTACGTTTAGTACTCTATTAGATTTCTGACGCTTTTAGTAATGATTATATATTTATGCTTGACCTACATATAATCCTTGTTTATTTGCTCCATACTCCCTCCGTTTCAGAATGATCCATATTCTAGGAAAAAAAATTTGTTTCTAAAAGATCCATATTTTAGATTTTCAATGTATGTAATAATGATTAATTGTAGATTTCAAAAATATTAATTGTGTTTACTGAATTTTGATTGGTTAAAATTTATAGAAAATAGTTAAACGCGGAAAACAATACATTTATTATAAAATTTTACGTGTTTTCTTAATAACTGTGAAAACTCTAGAATATAGATTATTTTGAAACGGAGGGAGTATTATACATCATTCAAGTTGACAAGTTCCGAAAACTATTTGCATTTAAAGGGAGCATTTAAAAAAAAAAGTTTACGACCTTTTCTAAGGAGTAGTATCTTAGTATATGAAAAAATAAACATATTAAATAGATATACTGTAAGTTGTAACCAGTTATGCTACAAGTTGTAACATACGGTGCCAAATGCCAATCAAGAATTGAAAAGTTGAACTAACAGTTCTTGATGCTGCAATAATCTTAGTTGCAGCTTACGAGTAACCGTTAATATTAACTAAGCATACTCTAATTACAAAAGAAAACGGTTAAGATTAATTTATGATGATGGCTGCGAGTAATTAATTATTTTCAGGTGATTCTTGTAGTTAAATGCCCGCTTAAAAATGAGAAACTGATTTTGTAGCAAGTTATTTTTGTACTGCAATTTTGCCATTTTTGTTAGACCATTCTTCATGTTTAGTTTTGTGTTCTTTTCTCATCATTCTCACTAAACACGAATGATTTCACAGTGAAGTTACACAACAGAAAAAAACAGAGATAATATGAGCTCATAAAAACACACAGAAGAGGAGATCCTTTATATAAGAACAGTAGAAAGACAATAGATATGTCAGACTTGAAAACAAAGACTGAAAATGGTCTCCTAAAAAAAAAGATTAAAATAGCTAAAATGTAGTTTTACCGAAGCATGGAAAGCTTGTCTTTGGTATGTTGTTGTCATGAGCCATTTTGCTTAAAATCTAAAACCTTTCAACACACAAAACTTTGCACACTCTGTTATAGAAGAAGACATGTAAGCAAATGTGGTTTCTGGTGAAGCCTCCCATCATTCCTCACCATCTTCGCCATCTGCGTCATCGTCTTCATCAGAATCACCTTCTTCCCCCTAGAGTTTTGGAATGAAAACTCATCAGGTAAAAGCTAACCGTGGAATCGTTTGATTCATTACAATAAACAATGCTCTATCTCAGGATATGTCTAACTAAACTTTCATCTCATCACTTTTTTTTGAGAGAATGTCAAATTTGCATATAACCATTAATATTCATCTCATCATATATCATATCATAGATGCAGTAATATTCAGCAGAAAATTAAACCAAGCAGAGGAAATAAGATGGTTTACCTCCTCATCTTCATCATCAAAATCTTCATCAGCTTCCTAAAAAAGTTGCATATAACGATTTACCAAAACCTTCTAGTAACTTATATGCTCTACCAAATTTTAAAATTAGAAGAAGGAAAAGAAAGTAAATAGCTTACATTGTTGAAGTAGGTGAGAGGGTTGGCCCATAAATCTTCCTTAATGATATCCGCAACCTGCAACAAGATGAAATTCTGAGTTCAAATTGGACCAGACGTGATGTGACTCTAACAAACAAGTAACTGTATCATTACCTCGTCGTGAATCTCTACTTCAACGTCTTCTTCCTTGTGTTGAGCATCACTAAACCAGGTAAAGAAACTGAAAAGATAGTAAAGATAAAAGAGTCATTAGACATGTGATTTTGCTAATCAGAAAGGCTTCAGTCATGGTGCCAAGATACTTTAACGAGGAGATGACTTTATACCTTTCTTCAGGTAGTGCACGTTTGTTTCCATTCTTCTCGTGTTCCACTCCATTTGGCAAGCCCTTTATAATTGAGAAACATAGTTCAGAACAGTGACAGACAATTCAAGAAATAGCGCCTTACGACATGCAATATAGATATCTAAATTACCTTTCCCTCTTTCCACTTGATAGGTGTGGCTGTGATTTTGGTTGTCCCTTCTTCGAGGAAGGTAAAGGTCTTGGTTAGTTTTCCATCCTCAAAATAAGGGTTAGGATTGAAGTGCTGCAGTTCACAATTTAACAACAATCAGAATACTAAGAAACTAAAAAAAACTTATGCTTTACTTTCTAAAGATCAATCAGAGATATGAAAAATGACACAAACAAAGAGCCAAAAAGTAACTTACAAAAGTGATAGAATATCCAGATTTCACATCTTTGGCATCCTCAACATCCAAAGAGCTAAGATATTTGAAAATCTATCAAACCAAAGAAGAAGAAAATATCCATCAATCAAAAGAAATCAATCTCTCAAGGGGAAGGATAAAACGAAAACACAACAAACCTTTTGGTCTTCTTCTGTCAAAAGATCACCAAGAGCAGGGTGGCTCAAGAACTGCCAAAAAGAAAGCAGATTACCAATTCGAATCAGAGACAAAACAACAACAACAAGTTTTAGAAACTCTGATTAACAGAAGAGAGAATCAATCTCCCTTACAGCAGTGAGCCAGAAATCAGGGATGGCTTTGATGATATCGCCACGCTTGTCATAGACAGGCTTCCTCACACCGTTGTATTTCTGCTCCACTTCCAACACTTCATAGCTTGACTTTTCGTTTATCTACCAAACAACATAACGAAACAAGAATCACTGACTGAGATAGGCATTCAAAGATACCAACTTTCAATTGAAAGACACAACAACACTACACAAAGACACTGACTTTAAAGCATGTTAAACCTAATCGAGAAGAAGAGCAATCCAATTCAGACACCAACAACAAACATACATATAAAGACACTGACTTTGGATCATGTTAAAACCTAATCAAGAGAAGAGTAATCCAATTCAGACAAAAAAGAGTGTTTACCTTCTCGAGGTCGTCTTGAATGGACTGAAGCTTTTCAATAGAAAGAAGAAGCTCTCCATCGATTTGCTCGACGTTTTCTTCATCAGTCTTCGCCTTCTTGCTCTTGTCCTCCACCATTTTTCACTTTTTACTCGTAATTTGCAAATCACAGAGGTTTCGACTCCTCCTCCTTCCTTCCTCTCGCTCTGCTTTTAGTTCCGTCACAAGAGCAACCGCTAAAACCCTAAATCTCTTTGATCTATAAAAGCGTGTAAGTTAGGGTTTTGGCGAAGGGGTTTTGTTGACCAATAAGATGACGCCGCGTTACTAGGCATTAAAGGGTATTTTTGTCAACTCATCTATAAACCTGGGTAGTTTAGTGATTTCATTGATTTTATTAAAATCTAAACACCATTTATTGGCAAAAAAAAAGTTATGTTGTGTGTTAAGCTTTTTTAAAAAAATATATTAAAGAATAAAACATGTGTCAACAAAAGAAACTATGTAATTAGTAACCAATAAAAGTTAGGTGAAAAATCAAGCATTAATACAGTATTGTGATAACTATCCACAGATTTGGTATTATGTAAAGGATTAGAATTAATATTCTTATCTCTAAAAATAATTACCAATCATTAACCTCTATTTGTAAAATATGTGAGTTGCAGCAGCAACTTGTTAATGTTTTATATCTATGGGCTTATAAAGGGCTTTCTAAGGAGCATTACGGGCTACTGAAATAATGTGCACTTCTCATAGAAATAAACATGGGCCATTAGACGGCTAATGATGAATGCCCACTCATAGATATTTTTTTTTTGTATAAGAACTAATTATTTTAACCAATCCACTTTCATATATTTTATTTAAAAGGATCGCATTTTTGAGAAAAAGGTATCACACATTATTCATATTCGATGTTCGATTTATTGGAGTGGTTTGGCTCTAGTTGGGAATTTATGTGCATATATATATATATAAACATAATAACAGGTATACTTCTTTTTCTTATTAAATATTGAATGGAATTGGGTAAGGTGGTCACAAAGTTATTAATATTGTTGAAAACATTCTTCAGAGCTGGTGGTACCACAATACTTCTTTTTAATATATATAGAAAAGATTAACATAGACATTTTTCGAGTTAGTGATTGGTCCCAGTTTGAGAACATTCCCTTCACATTTACTACTAACCAACCCTAAGTTTGTAATTGCATGGCTACAAACACATATCCTCAATGTTAATGTCAATTTTGTATAATCTCACCCAGACTAATTAATACTACTTCTTTGTCTCGACGTCAAGTTATCGTCGCTTCTTATTGGTTATTATCCACATGCATAATTTGTGGGGTCAAGACTGATCAAGACTCACGATCGAGAAAGAATCACAATGTTTTTGTTATATATAACTCGTTTCCATCAAGGCATACATCATGGATGTGATACAGTGGAACATGTGGTTGATAGTCATTATATCTTATTAATGTCACCTCTTAAACTTATAGTT
This sequence comes from Sinapis alba, assembly GCA_012274485.2. Classification (NCBI taxonomy): domain Eukaryota; kingdom Viridiplantae; phylum Streptophyta; class Magnoliopsida; order Brassicales; family Brassicaceae; genus Sinapis; species Sinapis alba. The sequence continues at coordinate 439,667 of MU105614.1, read as the reverse complement.
AGATACGTTGTAAAAGAAGAAACATGCCATTGAAAACATAAAACTTAGATCACTCCAAAGAATATATATAGTAAAATCTGTTTGTTTTTTTTGTAAAATAATATAGTAAAATCTAATTCTACGAAAACTCACTATTTTAAGAGTTTTTCCCCATTGAATTAGTTTCTTAAAACCACGATAGTATGGGGTTTCATAATATAACCCAGCAAGATACCAAATCATCAAAATCCATTAACATGCACACAAGAAAGTATTACAAAACATTTGAAAACAGCTATAATATATAAAAACAAACACATACATAGTTTCTTACAGAAAGCTCAAGTCTTGAATCCTAATCTCAGTTTTGAACTTCGTATGCTGAGACATCTCGTGATGATGATCAACCTTGGCTGCTTCTTTAAATTTTTTTGTACTATTAACAACCGAGATGGCTTTGTGACTCTTACAACCCGACAGAAACCCACCCGACCGAACTTTCTCAGCAATCACCGGTTTGGTTTTAACCACTGAACCACTTTTTCTCGTTCCCTTCTTCATAATATCGAAATCCGAAATCACCGACTGATCTGCCATACTTCCCGTTACCACACTCCATCCAATGCTAACCTCACTCGGCTCATAGACAGTACTGCTCGTTATGTTCTCAATCTCGAACAAATCAGAACTCGCTTCGCTTGCTGTCTCCTCCTCCTCCTCTTGTGTCTTGCTGCTCATTGAGGAGTTATTACCGTTGTTGTGAATGTTGTTCTTATGGTTTGGTATCGCGTCCCATGTAAGCATAGAGAGCTTTCTCTCGAGGTTCATGGCGATATCGGACCTTTGGATAGGTATTGGAATCGTGGGTCTTGCTGCTTTGTCCATGTGCTTTCTTGCGTCGTAAGCAACGAAATCTCTATCATAATTTCTACCTTTACCAGATATCTTTATGTCGGTATTGACGGTTTTAACCCCGGAGCATGGACCGTTGCATCTAAACCCACCAAAAGAGACGCTTACATCGTTTGTTTTACGTTGCTTATTGTCGTTGTTGTTGTTAAGCCGCATGAGAAAGGTTTGACTGTTGTAACTTGACTCGGATCTTACACTTGGAGTTCCATGTCGGCTTGTTCTTGATCTAGATGACGTCGTTTTCATCAACTGATCAGTATGAGTATGAGGATGAGGATGATACTCTTTGTTTTCCTTCTCGTGTTGCTTAGTGATATCCACCGTGGAGTCAACAACATGATCTAGTTTCATGCTGAAGTACTTTTCTGCACCGAAGACTCCTATCTCGGAGTCAACATCAGCAACAGAAGCTTTGATTGTGGGCTTGTCTGAGATCTTTGAAGAAGGTTGCTCTTGGATGGAGGAGAGGACAAGTAGTTGTGGTTTATAAGTTGAGATTTGGTGAAAATGGGCACTCTTCTTTTCATCACCCATCTCTATTTTGTATGTGTGTGTGTATTTGTTGTTTAGTTAGTGACTAGTTTATGAAGTGATAAAATACAAAAGATCAAACAAAAAGGATTCAAAGGGAAATGACAAGAAGAAGAAATCTATGGAAATGATGGGAGATTTTGCAGAGAGAAAAAGCTTTGAAATGATGGATGTGTTCATGAAGAGGGCATCTTCACTATTATATAGAGAAAACATAATCTTAATTGGAGGAAATGGTTCCAAGTCATAGTTAGTAGTCAGACAGTTTGCAAACACAAATTTAATTATGGCCTTTTCAAGATTTTCATATAAAATAAGTACATTTTTCCAAAAAGTTGTTAGTACATTGGAACGTTAAGAGTTTGAAAACAAAAAGGTATTTTAGATGGGATTTTAATATCATTTAAAGAGTTGTCGTATAAAAAAATATTTTCGTTTGATAAAAAGTAGGAGTTGTTCACTTTTAAGTTCTTTTTTTTTGAACTAATTACTTTTAAGTTAATTAAATAGTTTGGATCATTCATTTTACGAATTTTAATTTAGAAGTTGGAAGCCGGTTTACGAATAGTATTTTAGCCAGAAGCTATATAAAAAAAATGAATATACATCAACAATTGAACTGAAAATGACAACATTTTTTAGCATCAATGGAGCTCAACAAAAGAGAATCACCATTATATTGAACTAATTGAAATCATCAAAGAGAGAAGCAAGTTGAACCAATCTAGAAGTGGGAGATTGCCCTTCTTAGTAGATTGATTATCAAAAGTTTATAATACGAATAATTACACGTAAATAATGGGTCAATCAGGAGCATGCAATGTTTCTCAAATGTTTAGACCTTCCAACTTTGTACAGTTTCTTCCCCTAACGAGGAATGATTCTGAGTGATCACAATCACCAAATAGTTCTTATTTTTTATCGAAATTCTATATTTTTGTGTATTTTTATCCATGAAGATAAGATGTGGACAATGTTATGACAACTGGTTATTGTGGTACAAAGAGAAAAAGAACCGGACCAAAGGAATAGATTGGTATTTATTGTTATGCCCATTGTTCAGAGTAATAAATAGGTTGAAAGAGTGGTTTTAGATGGATTTTCAATTCTAAGGAATATGTATCACACATTCAAGTAATAAATTGCCTAGACGTCTGCTGGAAAGTTTGGCAGTGGCAACATCAAAGATCTTTTCAATATCATATCATTGTCCTTTTGGAATAATAACAATCCAAAACTAACTTTGGGAATTTTCAAGAAAACAAGTGTTTGTTTTTCTTCATAGTACTCTTCTTAAGGGAAAACACAAGTTATCAACAGACAAGCACATTGGACATATTTAACTACTTGTTTAACTGTACATATTGTTGATACACGAAAAATATTTTTTATACACATGAGAGCTAATCATTCCGTAACATGATTTTGATATCGTTAATTTAGTTTGGTAGTAAAACTCATACAAAATTGAAGATATTAGTTATGCTTTCTCAAAGGAAAACAAGTTTTCTCGACGTCCCTGAATTTAGGCTCTTTTGGTTTGTGATGATAGCCTTATTGTGTTGTATGTTTTTCAACCTTGTATGTTTATTGGTTGGATTTTTGCTTGTAATAGGCTTTTTAACATTGTAGTTAATGAGGAACAAAGATGATAAAAAAGAAGAAGGGAAGTATCAACAGAGGTCAAAGACTAACACACTTTAGATTTAGGGATAATTGGCAAAAAAAATAAAAAATATCTAGGTCTTGAAATTTGGAAAATACACTTAATATATATATATATATATATATATATATTTTAAGAAACTTTGGATTGTTTCTTTTTGTAAAATTAATAATCCTACAATTAAATACTAATATTAATATATACATATGGACATGTATATTTTAAAAACTCAATGGTGGGTAGATAGAAATTCTTAAGATATTATAAAACAAAACTTAAAGATTAATTACAAAATAGAATTAGACTAAAAAAATATTATAAATCTATAAGAACCAAATTGTACCGATAAAGGATGCTCTGAGGCCTACGTTCGATCTATTGGGCCAGGCGAGTTTTCTAATCGAGGACGCGATGGTCCAGAACCAGAATTCTATTACAGCTTTGTGCGACTGTTGTCCAATCAAAATTTGTCTGGAGTGTTTCTGTCTTTTCGCACACGTAAAAGACAACATAAGATGACGTGTCATGTTATGAATGGTTCTGTTAGCGTAACACCAAGTGAAAACGTTCCGATATTACCCCTTACTCGTTTACTATATAAAATCATCATCGCTCCGAAAAAAATCCCTCACAAATCTCCTAGTGCCTTCCTCGCTCTTCTCTCTAGCTTTGAAAAAGACAATGCTGGAGAATCTTATTCTGAGCGTGTTCATTTTTGAATTTTATATCTTGCATAAACATTGAATATGGACTTCTCTGCTCAACATTCTTTTCACTTCTAAATAGGATCTTATGGAGAAGACTATTGTCCTTGCTTTGGCAACCGGAAACAAGAGATTCAAGGTCTCTTTACTCAAGCTCTTTGAGAGTTATGCTGAGATACTCAAACTACTTTAGTTTCTCTAAATCCTCCTCCTCATCAACAGAGAACATTGGTTTCTCATTCATCTGCTGTATGATTCACTTTCATCTCCATTGTATTTTGTTTATTATGTCTTTGACTAACCAAAAAAATCTATGTCCCCAGCTATCAGCATACCCAACATACAATCCACCACCTGGTCCTGGCTCACATCAATCCACCCATTCACAAACTGGTCTATATCTTAACTCTAAGATTCACCAAACTATTCCACCAGTGGAACTCATGGTTCCAACACAGCGGGTAGCTGTTCAATCACGCCCTGCATCTGTAGCTCCACCACCAACTGTTCAGACAGCGGATACTTCCAATGTACCAGGTATTGACATTTTTTACAACGTTAAAACAACTATTTAAAAAAACATACACTTTGTTCAGCTCGAGTGATCTGCTTTTGTTCTGTATAAACTGTTTTAACTAAAGTCAGTTGTCTCGTTTATTGTTCTTATGGAATGTGATCCAGTCCACCAGAAACCTATTGTGGCTACATTGACAAGGCTTTTTAAAGAGACATCGGAAACATTAGGTCCTGCCAAGAAGCGTGATATAGAAGGTATCTCAAGAAAAGTAAGGAGCTCTGTTTTCGAAACTCAATAATGAGGACATCTCAAAGCAGGCTTCTAAAAAACTCTCTCTGCTATGTCAAGCTCTGGACAAACATGACTTTGGTGCAGCTTTACAAATACAGGTACAATCTGTTTTTTTTTGTTGTTGTTTCTTCTATCATTTAGTAATCTTTTAATTTATGTAGTTTGTAAATATTGAAGAAACACAACTTTGTATGTTGTTTTGTGGAAAACAGTCGCGCATGGCGTCTACCGAATGGGATGAATGCAACTTTTGGCTCCTACCACTTAAACAAATGATAAAAGGAAGGCAAAATGTTCAATGAAAAAGGTGGGATTATGTGGAATTTTTAGATATAAAATCACAGGAATTTAGGTAGAGTTAAAGCATCACTGTTCTTGGGTTTTGTACTTAGTGCTTTGATTCGGTGAGCAATAACTCGTTCTTTTTTTTGAAGTTACTAAAGATTTATAAAGTTATTTATTCACGTTATAATATACAAACCCTAAATGGGTATTTGTCTCAATACGATTTTTTGCTTACTTTGATTTCTTCAAGTTTTGATTCGTGTCAATCTGAATAATCAGTTGCAATTCAACTATGCTGAGAGGATAATACAAAGAACAAATCAAGTATTGCACATTCAAATATATAATTAATCAAACAAACGATATATAATGCAAGAAATGTTTTAAATAACAAAGACTCAAATATAAACTACAATCGATAACCTTTTTTAGAAAACATAGTAACTAAGACTGCAGAAACAGAGTGTAGATTAGCTTTTACTTCCAGAAACAAAACCTTGTTTCTTCCTTTTAGAAGAATGTTAACATTTGTTGTGAATAGGATCGGAACCTCTTCCAATCATTCTTTTTACTGATTGATTTGTATCAGAGATAACGGAAGGAGAAGGTGCCACGTCTCCATTTGTATCTATACTTCCATCCTTTGATGATAATGACTCTTCAAGAACACGCAAAGGATGAACAGACAGTAGCTGCAGCCTCATATCTCTCTCCCACCTTAGACTTGAGACCTTATCCGTTTGTAGAAGTACAAAAACTGAGATGACAAGAAGAAGAATTATTCCTCTATGAAGAGTCGAAACACCCATTTTGAAGAAATCTACAATGTGTATAGAGATTAGCTCCTATCTTGTATATAAAAAATATTGAGAGATTATATAAAGGGAAAAAGGTTAAAGAAGAAGAGAGAAGTTTGTCTCTCCTTCTTTCTCTTTGGAATGGAGAGAAGATTGGTAAGGAGGAAGCATATATAAAGACTGGTTTTAGAAGAACTCTCTTCTGACAAGTTGGAACAAAAAAAAAGTTTACATTTGAAACTCTGTTCCTGGGAAGCTAAGCATATACTCTCTCTTTTTCCACTTTTTTCTATTTTTAACATACTCACTCATATACATAATATATAATTATGTAAAATTTCTGTTCATTGGATAAGGTGAAATGGTGAATGGTGTGACACATACATACAAATATAGCTGCAAAGAATGCAGTCTTGTGTTTGCTTTTTTAGGTGATATTGTCACTCACACAAAATGTCTCTATCAAATGGAATCACCAAAGAGCATTGAGATATCTTTGGAACATTCCCTTTTGCCTGATATGGACAGCCTCTATATATATATATGTGTGATATGTGTGTGTTTGATGTTTATACATAAAATTAGGCATCATAACTCACTACCATAAAATAAAGAAAATATTAATTTTACAAAAATATATTGTCAAAATGTTAATGTGGTTTACCTTCTTGCTTTAATATATAGAGGATCTAACGACAACAAGAAATATAAATAATATGATGTAATTATGCTAAGATAAGTAAAGAAACAATTGGCATTCAAGAAGAAGCAAGAAGGCCGTCTTAAAGAGTGAAAAAGTGTTTCAATACCAACTTTTATAATACCAAACTCTTTATTCCATGCAATAAGATCCAGTCTTGCTTCTTTGAGCTCAATGGATTATCTCCTTTATGCTTTTCTTCTTTAATTACTTAGCCACTCCCTCCTTAGTTTTACTTTTACGTTTCAAACTCAGGACTACTTGACTATGAATTCATTTCATGAATTTTAAAACAATTATTTCAAGTGGTTATAACATATTTTATAAACATTATATGATTATAAACGTTTAACTTCATGAATATATTATTTTTAAGAGTTGAGAATACATATATCACAAACATTCAAAGTTGATTTTCAAGGTAATAGAAGGAATGTAGCATGAAAACAGAAAATGAACTTGCCACACAAAAAAAACAAACGTATGATGTACATTCTCAACACAAACAGAAAACACATACTCTAACTATATTAGATAGATGGTAACATATCTGTAGAGTGGGAAAACATCATAGGCCTTTCTTTTAATACCATATGAAGATCATCTCTTCCACTCTACCGGAGTTGTCTTCCCTGCAAAACCCAAAACCAATCCAAGAAACGCAGAATCACTACATAGCTTTTGCTTGTGAGAAAGAAATATAGTGTGGCTTGTTTAGGACACTAACCGTTGCCATCTCGGGCCAAAGGTTTCTCGGTCTTCTTCTTCCCGGTTTTGCCACCAGAGTTTGAGACTCTTGTTGTTTTAGGAGAATCAGAAGTGACTCTTGCATTATTACCTGAAGATGGTAGTGAGTAACGTCTAGTAGCTTTCTCAGCCCCTTGCTGCTTAGGGGAAGAAGAGCCTTGTAGCCTCAGCTTTGCTTTTGCGGATTTAGTCGCTTGCATATAGCTTGGTAGCCCCGGGGTACTACTCTCTTGACACTCAGCAGTTTCCGTAGTAATAGTAGTAGTAACTGGAGAATCCTTCTTCCCTAATTTTTTATTCTCCTTCCCAGCTGAGTTCTTTTGTTTAGGAGTTCTCTCTTCTTTCACATCCTCCTTTTCCTCAGCCATCACATTTTCTTGGCTCTCTTCGATTTGGTTCACCAATGGAGAATCAAGAGCTTCATTGGTTTCCAATGGTACATGAGTGTGTGTTATCTCCACCACAGTCTCAGCCATTTCATCCTTTTCCTCTTCATCAAAGGCACTCACAGGTTCTTTTAAAGTCAGAGTTCTCTTCTCAATCTCCTTCTCTGGAGCTGGTTGAGGTTGGATAGAGTTCTCAACTACAGGGTTATGTACTTTCCTCAAGCCACGTTTCACTTTCTCTAAATCAACTTGAGCATTCTCTGGTGGTGGTGGTGGTAGTTCTACAGATTGGCTTGTTGAAAATTTGCGGAAGCTGCTGCGTTTTGGTTTCTCAAACTCAAATGATGTCTGTGCAGCAGCAGAGGGATTGTCGAGATTGGGAGCAGGGACTTTGCGAACACTCTTCTTTGGTTTAGCAAAGTCCCCTTCGAACTTCTTCTGAGTTTTCCTCACTGATGTTCTCTTCGGTTGAGGAACTGGTTTCCAGAAGCAAGAGGCTGACCAGTTCTCTAACCAGATTGAACTGGAAGAATCATTGTCTAAGTGCACAGGCATCACGTTTGGAGATGAAGCTAGAAGCTGATAAGAAAGACAACATCATTATCCACCAAAAACTTCTCCTAAACTCCTAGTTTTTTAATAATAAGCATACCTTCTGAGCAAAAGCATTTGCAGTTAGCTTCTTGATTCCCAGGTAAGTACATGTTTCAACAACAGAGTCTTCATGGAGTTTATTCTCCTGATAAGACAGTTGCAGAACTGAAGTTAAAAGCTACTAAGCAAGAGAAACCGAAATCACAGTGAATGAGCAGTACCAAATGCTGATGATTTAACCGGCATTTCCTATGAACTTCAACACCAATGTCAGAACGTCTGATCTCACTTCCTCGAGCAAGTGCTTGCAATCTGACAATTCCCATAACACAGCACAGAGTCGCAACAGCTTGCCTCCTAACCATGTGGCCGCGGATAACTGCCTGTAGCCTTATTATACCTTTTAATGCCCAGAAAGCACGTCGAGCCTTCACACAGAGAGAGAGCTCATGTCAGTATACAAAAAAACACACACCGGGAAATGCAAATCAAGAGCTTAAAAGCAATATTACCAAGTAGCCTCTAAAGGCAGCCTGCAGGGTTGTTGCTGCAACTTCTTGCTGAATTTTGTCTGAATCTGATAGAGAATCATCAGGGACAACAGAAGCAGCAATTGGAGAATCTGTTGGTTGGACTTGCACCTCAGGAAGTTGTATCTCGTCGTCTGAAACCACTTCATGCTCTATGTTATGTGTTTCTACCACAGCACTGGTGGAAACTGTTGCATTTCCAAAGGATGGAAGATCCGAAACCACATCGGATTCTTCAATCTTTGAAACAACCACTACCTCTTTTCCATTCACAACTCTCTGCTGCGTGATGACCATAACCAATAGAAACAGACAACAAATAGAAAGAACGTCAGAGAGTGACACCATAGACAAAAAAAAAAAAAGTTGTGAACAATCACACTGAACGATCTTAGTCCTTCTACGGCAACCTTTACTGTACACGGCCACATAGCATTTTAACTATTTCAAATTAGAAAATCCATATGATTTTTAAGCGTTACCTCTTTGTCTTTAGAACCACTAGATTTAGATGATTTCTTTCCAAGTAATACACTCTTTAACCACCTTGCAGGCTTTCCCATGATGTCCACAACCAAAACTCAAAACCACCTTCCTGCAATTTGTCCAACCAATCACTTTTTGTAACCAAAGATTGAAACTTTGGATATTGAAGAGATATATAAACAGTTTGTTTATAGGATTCACTATGCTAAGTTCAATGGATCAGCCATTTGTTTATAAAGAAGACTAAGTAAAGAGTCAAAATTCAGAATCATTCGTTCATGAGCTAAATATTTGTACTTTCTTTTATATGTAATCAGCTCTAATCATAAGGTTTAATAACAGATTACAATCATTAAGCAATGAGATCAAACAAAAGAAAGAGAAAAGGAAAATACAATGATTATAACTTAAAAAAGGAAACAAATAAACAGATCTGGAACTCACCTTGCAAAGTAAATGAACCTGATCTCAAATCCACACTACCTGATCTCAGAATCAACAACAACAAAGAACACAATGATCCTATATTTCTTTTTATTAATTTTTATAAAAAAACTCCTCAGTAGTTAAAAACTATTACGAGAAATGTCGGTCTCAAACTGAAGCAAATGTCGGATCTCCTGTCTGAATCAGACAACAAACTAAGAAGAAGACAACATTTACCATTCACAGGATTTAGCTAAAGAAGCTTTCCATTTGCAATCTCTCTAAAGAGAGTTAAGAGCATCGGCAAGGAGGCTTTTTAGTTCAGAGTGACCACGAAGATACGTAGAGAGAGAGAGAGATAATTTATTGTTTTACAACTAAAAAAGAAATATAAAAAATAAAATAATTGAAGAAGGTGGGTAGTCCCCAGAATGTAGCTTGCTTCGGGAACAAGTGTAGTAAACTCAGCTGCGTGTATACAAAGCATTTGCGGGACAACAACTAACATCATCTTTGCCCTTCTTCTTCGAGTGAGGCGCGTGGTGTTCCAGTAGCCGTTGGATCATGCGGCAAGTTCTCTGTGTAGCTACTTTGAGGTGTGAGATGAAACCAAGGTCACATATCAAAGGCATTGAAGTCTGCAAAAACCTCTCTTTTCTACTCAACCCTGTTATGAAGATCATGTGCTTTGACCCTCAAGGAAGGTGGTTCGTTTTTCCTTTAATGCTCCTTGTGACCTTGTCTTGACAGATAACAAAAGATCACAACTTGACTCGTTTTCACAGTAGATGCTAACGACCAAAATTATATCTTTATAAAATATTAGATGAACTGAAGCTAGAAAATTACAAAAAGGTACTGAAGAACAACTAGAAAGTAATATAACAGGGCTGCATTAAACGCCAGCTAGACTGAGAGATGATGAGAAGTGTGAAGTCTAGCTTCGGGCAGCTCCAAGCTTCAAACTTCCAGCCACAAAACAGACTTGGCCATGTAGTTTAACTTCGGGCAGCTCCAAGATCCAAGCTTCAAACTTCAAGCTTAACCCATCAATAGACTTCAGTTCTCCGAGTGCAGCACCAGAGTAGCCAAGTTCTCATCGGTAATAAGCTCAAAACATTGGGTCACGTCTTCGAATTTAGGAACCCAGTCGCATAGTTTCAAACCGAGCGTGTATGCAGCTTTAGAGCATCGACCAGCTTGAGGGAACCTCTCGTACTTCTTCATCCATTTAGAGAGTTATCGAAGGAAGCTACTCATCTCATTGCCACTCAACTTACTGACTGCAGATGCAAACATGACTTCGTCAACATCAGGCGATGCTAAAAAAGTAATCAAGGCAAAGCTCATAGGGTGATAAAACCCGTCGTGAGCAACCATCAGCAAGATGGAACCATAGTGATAACTGCTTCCTTTGATCGGCGAAGAAGATGCTTCAAGATCAAAAGTAGCTCACTTGCTCATAACACAGAGCAAATCAGACCGTTGCTTCTCAACAGACAAGACTCCTAACTAAATAAGAGTTCAAAGAATGATCAACCAAGGAGTTTGAAATCAAGGTTTCTACTAGCTCCCACATCTCTAAACCAACACAAACTTCCGAAACTAAACCAGATACATCTCTACTCCCATCAGAAAAACTGCTTCAACAAACTCGCCTTTGTCAAACCTGTTTCAGCTTCCTTTTCAGCTTAGATGAAAAGCTTTTAAACCCAACTCAATGATCTAAGCGTAGCTTCCCGCTATCTCCCACCCAGTTATCTCCCACCCAGAGATACCGTCGTAGCTAAATAGATAATCTGATTGCGAGTCGACTCGTTCATGACTCGCTGCAGCCTTGGAGGTAACTTCGAGCAGCGTCATCGCGAAACGAAAAGTATCAAACTTTACCTCAATACTGTAACAATAAAGACAAACCCATTAACCCTAAACCATACATTTCGTAGATTACGCCAAGAGAGAAGATGCTAAGCACGGAAGAGGCGAGCGATTAGGGTTTAGGGTTTTTGTAATTGAAGCAGTTATTTTCCGGATTTTTAGGTGTTTCCAAATATACCCCTATATTGGCTTACTTATTACTCTTGTCTTTCAGCCAATTGTAGAAAAAATGCAATTAAGACAGGAACTGAGCTTTATAAATCTTGGTCAACAGGTTGACTAATCATTGTAAAATGTCAAATGGCAGCATATGCATATATCTCTACGCAACCAGCAAAAGTCCTTAGATCGTGGTCCACTAAAATAATGTAGTTGTTATTTATTAATCACATGTCCATGAAACATATCCATCATGTTGATGGATACAACTCTAGATTTATACATGACTAATTACAACCCCAAGTCTACCAAACCATTTTGAGATATTCTGAAAAGACTTCGTTAAACAAAGAGACAAACTGCTAAATTTACTTAATTATGCAATTTGAAATTGATTAAACTTTTGGTTGGAGTTTTTATTTGCAAGATGGTTAATTAGATATATACATAGTCATTTATTTATTGGTCTAGATTTACAGCTTTAAAGCTCTTTTTTAAAAATGATCATAAATGTACATTAGTTGTAGATCCATTTGTTAGTGTGATGTTTACCAACTTTGGCTTTTAGATCATATTTTGGAGTGCTAAAGGTTAGAAATGCATGTATCTATTACCACAAATCATGTAGTTGTTTTTTTTCTTAATTCAAAATGTTTGATCTAAATTTTATAGTTAAAGTCTTTCCAAGCCGCTAATAATTGATGTATCATAATTCCACACTTGCACAATACATGAAGTTTTTTTTTTTTGTTGTTGTCAATATACACGAATTAAGTCTTACCGACAATGTTATTTTGCATTTTGAATTCAGATCCAACAACTTTTACGTGATAGTAACCGTATATACATGTGTTTTTGTTGATAAAGTAAGTTGCATGTAAAAAGTACAAGTTATAAATCCAATAAATTAGTTCGTTTGAGATAAGATAAACTTGTCAAAAAAAAAAAAAAAAAAAAAAACTTGTCAATGTAATCAAAAAATTTCAACGTTGTTCTTTAGCAGAAACCTCCGCCGGTGGGTCCACGATTTCGGCTCCAAACCTCAACAGTGTTTATTAGTTGAGACTTGAGACATTGCTGTATATAATAACTAAACATAGGCGTTGAAGTTGAATATTTCTTTCTTTTCCAATTTACTCGAGGCAATTATTCTTTCTTTTTTCCCTAATAATCGGATGCACGATTAAATTTTTTAAAGTACGCGTGTTGGTATTTGTTTAAAAGAAAAAGAACTACTTAATATTCTATATCCCATTTCAATTTGGTCATACTTTGTTATTTTAACTTGTTTGCCTAGTTCAATTGGATTGGCTGTTGACCTTTCAAGATTTCAGAGTTGCGTGCTTGTGTTTTCTGATGGTTTGAAACACTGGAGCCAAAGATATGTAAATCCTCCGTTTCTAAATGATAGATGTTTTAGGATTTTCACATTTTTTAATAAAACATATGAAAACTTAGTTATAAATGTATAATTTTTTGTAGTTTTATATTTTATATACTTTTAAACCAATAAAAATTTACAAAAAACAATTAATGTTTTGAATTTCACAATTTTTTATTATTAGTTGACAAAAATTGTATTAAAAATGTAAAAAATGTATATTTTTGAAATAATTTTTTTCTCTAGAATATGTATCTTTTTTGAAACGGAAGGAGTATAAATTATAGTTATTTCTGATGGTTTGAAACATTGGAACCGAAAATGTGTACCATATAAATTATAGTTATTTCTGATGATTACATTGCAGCCAAAAATGTGTACAGATAAATTGTAAAAATTAAATATTCAGTCTAGTCCATTTACTTACAATGCTTAGTCTACACGACTTCTTAAAACTGTGTTTCTTATGATTTTAATTTATAATTTTTGAATAGACTGCTAAATTAAACAAAAGAGTATTCCATTTGGTTTTTACCTTATCTTTATATTATATATGCTATAGCCTATAGGTTGAAGATAAAATTTCGGCAAGTTTTTGATAATATATAGATTATATTTCTGAATATTAATATAAGAAACTTGCAGTATTTGTGAATTATTTAATTGGTAAAGTCAAGGGATGTGTAGGTTTCGTATATAAAATCAACAGTTCCCAAAATAAATTATGAGAGCTTTCAAAAGGAATATCAAAGGAGAATAATGGAGAAGGAAGATTTCTTGAGGAGTAGTCATGGAAGAGAAGAAAGAAACGAGGAGATGAGAAAACTTGATTCTCAGCAAGAACACGACCATATTACCAGATCCAAGGTATCATAATTGATTTTTTTAATACAATTTTAAACTAACTATATATGTCATATATACATATGCATAAATCAATCATGGAGTCCCATACACATGTTTCATAGTTTTCTCACATGAATCATATTTTTGACGGCATCATTGATTTATCTTCATCAAAGAAGCTTAATTATATTTTTAAAAGTTTAGTTAGATAGATTTATGAACCTTTACACTGTTAGTTTTGCCTTTTTCTGGTTTGATGATCAGTTTAATTTATTGAATTGACGTTGCATATCTTTTTCAAAATTCTGTAGCACCAGAGAAGAATTTTCACATGTATACAACAACAACACCAATGATTATGAGAAAGAAAGTTACCACTAGGCATACATATCAAATGTTTGTATATATATATATTTTGAATCATCATATATTATAATTGTATGATGAGATCAGTTGGAGTCAATTAAAGTCGAAATGGAGGAGGCTAAAGAGGAAAACCGAAGGTTAAAGTCATCATTGAGTAGGACAGAAAAGGAGTTTGAGATCCTTCAAACAAAATACAACCAATTAATAGCACAACATGAAGATTCGAATAAGTTCTCACCAAAAGGCCATCATCAACACGAAGATCACGAAGATGAAGAGACTAAAGAAAGAATTAGCGAGCGCGAAGAACTTGTCTTGTTAAGCCTAGGCAGACGGTCAAAATCACCGGTTCCAAGTGGCTCGATGACGAATAAAGAAGAACAAAAGAAAGACTCCATGGAGGAAACCGATGATGACAAAAAAATTGATGAACAAGGGTTGAGTATTGGATTTGAATACAAAGATTTGAGTAATTCTAGTGAGAAGTTAGAGAGTAATTTTGGGTTTAAGAATGATGGAGATGATAATGAAGATGAAGAAGATCTTTTGCCTCAAAACATTACTAAAAAAACTAGGGTTTCTGTGAGAGCAAGATGTGAGACACCGACGGTTAGTACGCTTACTTCACATCTTTACTTTAGTATATACATGCATATGAATACTAAGAGCATCATTAGTGGGAGATTCTCACTGCGGGTGCTCTAACATATATACTATAATTCTTGGTTCTCACTCAACTAAATGTAAGTATTCATTTAGATTAGTTGAAGAGTAAAACCAAAATAGAGTTTGTAGTCTTTAAGCTTTAAGTTATTTTAGACAGGACAACTGTAAAATAGTTCATATATTGTATGTCTCTTCAGTTAAAAAGACAATGAAAAAAGGTATTTAACGTTTGACTTTTTAAAATGAAAGACTTTATTTGTTTTATGTCATCATGTAGATGAACGATGGATGTCAATGGAGAAAATATGGTCAGAAGATAGCTAAAGGGAATCCATGTCCTCGAGCTTACTATCGTTGTACCATTGCACCTTCTTGTCCCGTAAGAAAACAGGTAACTAAATCTAAACTAAATCATTACAAATAATCATATAGATATTAATACATTCATGTCATGATCAAATATAATAAACCGGTCCATAACAATCAAATCCCTTGTGTAGGTGCAAAGATGTTCAGAAGATATGTCTATACTTATCTCAACTTACGAAGGAACACACAGCCATCCACTTCCCATGTCAGCAACCGCCATGGCCTCTGCCACTTCCGCCGCAGCCTCCATGCTCCTCTCCGGAGCCTCCTCCTCCTCATCCGCAGGCGCCGATCTTCATGGCATTAACTTCTCTCTCTCAAGCAATAGCATCACTCCAAAAACATTCCACCAAACTTCTCCTTCTTCTTCAGGGCATCCCACCGTCACTCTCGACCTCACAACCTCCTCCTCGTCCCAGCAACCATTCTTATCAATGCTCAATAAGTTCAGTGCTCCTCCTAGTAATGTCTCAAGAGCTAATAGTACTTACCCTTCAACCAATCTCAACTTCTCAAACAACACCAACACATTGATGAACTGGGGTGGTGGTAGTAACTGCAATGAGCAATACCGTCCACCTTACGGCAACATTAGCACCCATCAACAATCACCTTACCAACATATGATTCAAACCCGAGCCGCTGGGTTATCTTTTGACCCATTTGGAAGATCTTCCTCATCTTCTCCACATCCCACACAAAACAGTCTTGATCACGTCAATTTCAAGAATATTACTCATCAAGTGCAATCTTTACCAGCGGAAACAATCAAGGCCATCACAACAGATCCAAATTTCCAATCTGCTTTGGCGACTGCTCTATCTTCCATCATAGGCGGCGACTTAAAGATAGATAAAGTGACTAGAAATGAAGCTGAGAAGAGCCCTTAAACTAAGTGCTCTGTATATGTTCTCATACATTGGTATATGGGTTTCGTTTTAATAGTTTCCTAGTTCATCTACGCTTTGTTTTTTAATCATATATAACTTTTAGTTTTGTTGTTGGAGTTTATGGAAGTAATGTGTACATATACTCCCACTATTTCGATTTAATGGTGGTTGTAGAAAAAAAAATTATTTCAAAATAAGTGTTGTTTTATAGTTTCAACGCAAAATTTATTAATAAAAATTTTTATTTTATTTTTTTATTAGTTAAAATATGATTAAGTGTATATATAATTGTGTTTTTGTTTTGAAAATATATAAAATCATATGTTTTTTTAATATATGTGATAAACCTAAAACAATATTTTATTAATATATATATGTGTTTGAGCATATATGTGTCCCATCTGACGACATAGTTAATTATTTTGTTCTTTTACGTAAGGATCATGGCATCATCATGGCATCTATATATATTCAGACAAAGACGTGCTTTCCATAATAAATAAACAGACAATAATACACCTTATTAATTATTCTCTCTAGTCTATAATTATATATATGGCGTCGCTTCAATCTTCATCTCATCTCCTGGGAACAAACCATAAAAACATCACTCCATTCCGATCTTCCAAAGCTATTCTCCAGCCTCCTCATCATCGACCAAACCGTATCCCTAGAAAGGTTTTTTTTTGCGTAACGTGTCTCTACCAGTAACCTTTTGCTTCAGACAGAGACCCTTACTCTGTTCGCTGACCATGAACGGGTGTGAGTCTAGCCATAAAGCGCCACTTGGCACGGTAGAGACGAGATCTCTATCAACGGTTACGTCACTAGCGGCAGCAACGGAGAGGTTGTTAACCGCCGTCTCTAACCTTAAGTCCGAACCGTCTCCGTTCTCCTCCGGTATTGTCCGATTGCAGGTACGTTATGACTTTATCTGTTATGTACAAGGAAAAACAGTGAAGCTTACGCCACGTGGAGACCTTTCATCGGTGTTTTGGGATATTGGTCCATTTGCTTGCTCATAATCCTTATCCCCTCAACAAACCCTTATCTTTCCAAATTTTAAGACTTTTCAAAATACTATTGACTTTACAGTTCATTCCCCTATATAATCACATGTTTAATATTTTTATATCATATGCTATTGGCTATCACTATATTTTTTTATAAATATTTTAACTAAAATATTTATTTAACATTTTTATATTATTAATAATCACATTTTAATATTTATTCTTATTTTCATGTATTTTTACTCTAGTGTTCCTTTTTTTTTGTTACAACACTCTAATGTTCTTTTAAAATAGTATTTTTATGTATTTGCGAAAATTTAATTGTTATAGATGATTATTTAACAATATTAAGGAGAAATTTTTAAAATAAATAAATTTGAAAGTTTTACAACAATCACAAAATATGTAATACCTTGTCACACCTCTCAGCCAAAAAGAGGGTCCCGGTTCGAATTGTTTTGTATTACCGGTTTGAAAATTATATTTTACAAAATTATTTTAAAAGATAGAAAAATACAAAACAAAAATGATTAGTTACACAAAATGTCTGATATCCGAATTATCCCGCGCAAAATAAAAAACAAAAACCGTAAGTGTTGGAGAGGCTTTAATCATTGGCTTGCAGGTGTCAATAGACCAGCAAATCGGAGCACTCGACTGGCTTCATGCACAGAATGATGCTCTTCCTCGCTGTTTCTTCTCTCAACGCAGCGACTCTGGCCGTCCAGAGCTTCTCCAGGACTTCTTGGCTAGCGAGAATGTGAACGGATCATCTGATGCTAACCCGGTCAGTGTTGCTGGACTCGGGTCTGCTGTATTTTTCCGTGATCATGACCCCTTCTCTCATGATCACTGGAGTTCGATCCGAAGGTAACAACAACATCATAGTTTTTTCCATAACCAAAAAACTATATGAAAGTTTTAGTTCTTTATGTTTTGTTGGTCTCTTTCCTCTGTTTCTTGATCAAGGTTTCTGTCTTCGAACTCTCCTCTGATTCGCGCGTATGGTGGACTTCGGTTTGATCCCAATGGAAAAGTTGGTGTTGAATGGGAACAGTTTGGATCCTTTTACTTTACAGTGCCTCAGGTATTAGAGTTTTCCTTTCGTTTTAAGAGAGTTTTGTTTGTTAACTATTATGACTGCGTTTGATTGGTTCATAAGGTCGAGTTTATTGAGTTTGAGGGAAACTCAATGCTGGCTGCAACTGTTGCTTGGGAGGATGAGCTCTCATGGACGCTGCAAAATGCCATTGAATCACTTGAGGAGACTATACTTCAGGTTTCTTCTGTAATAGTGAGGTTAAAGAGAGAATCTCTAGGAGTTTCTGTTGTTAGCAAGAACCATGTTCCTAGTGAAGTAGCATATTACCCTTCTGTAAATACTGCTCTGGAGATTATTAAAGCAGAAGATTCACCACTAAGCAAGGTACTTAGTTTAGAAAAGCATATCTTCTCCCTTTCATGAACATGATGATTTTGGTTTTGGGGAATCAGGTTGTGCTTGCACGCAGCAGTAGAATCATCACGGATACAAACATTGATCCCATTGCTTGGTTAGCACGGTTGCAGGTGTCTGTTTCTTCCTCGCACATTCTTTACTCTTAAGCAACATTTAGTTGTTAATATCTCAGTCGAATTATTAATATGACAGTGTGAAGGACAAGACGCGTACCAGTTCTGTCTTCAACCACCAGGTGCACCAGCATTCATAGGGAACACGGTATATTACTTATTCTAGCACACACGTACTGTTTTTTTAGATATGATGTGAACTCAAAGAGTTGGTTCTTGTGGAGCAGCCTGAGAGACTCTTCTATAGGAAACATCTAGACGTCTGGAGTGAGGCTTTGGCTGCAACCAGGCCTAGAGGTGATTCAGAGGTTTCTGATTTTGAGATAGAGCGTGACTTACTAACCAGGTCAATTGTTTTGTTTTCTGCTGTGAACACTTAGATAATGCATGTTTATGCATACTGATACTATTTTGCAAATACATTTTCAGTCCCAAAGACGATCTTGAATTCTCCATTGTTCGAGAGAATATAAGAGAAAAACTTAGTGTAAGTTCTCCATCAACCGCAGTTTCAAGTAGAAGTGTGTAATGGCACTTGAATCATATAGCAGAATCATATATAATCGTCTGCTTTGCAGGCCATATGTGACAGAGTGATTGTAAAGCCCCCAAAAACAGTGAGAAAGCTTGCAAGAGTACAGCATCTATATTCTAAATTGGCAGGGCAGCTAAGAAGAGAAGATGACGAGGTTAGATTAAGGTTCTTCAGTGGTTTATTTTGAACTCAATTCTTGTTATATTCTCTTACAGTCATCATGGTACTGAGTGAAGCAAGCTACAACTTTCTTCTCTTACCACAAAAATATGTTTCTGTCTATTTTTCAGTTTGACATCTTAACTGCTTTGCATCCAACGCCAGCTGTTTGCGGATGCCCAGTAGATGAAGCAAGACTTTTGATTAAGCAGATTGGTAGAATATGCTTTGATTTTTCTAACTTATGCTTATACTTGATTGGATTATGATCAGTATGCTTATACTTGTATCTCTTTTGTTTTTGGAAAAAAAAATAAAGTAATTTCCTCATTGCTTTTGTCCTCCTAAACATTTTTAAAAAAAAAAACAGCATTTTCCAACGAGTTCGCCCTAATTCTGGTTTTCTCCCTGTCCCGAACTTCGAGGCGCCGCAGAGAGATGGTCTTTGACGCCGGCAGCGGCCTAGCTCGCCGGCGTCACCACTTCTCCTCGTCTTGCTCGGTTCTCCTCGTCAGCTGTGTTTCTATGATGCTCTCTGTTTCGTTTCCGGTGGCTCCTCCGTCGGAGATACCACGCTCGCCATCAAGGTCGTGGTTGAAGCTCACCATCTCTTCCACTGTTTGTTCATCCTCTCACCATCACTGCTTCCACTACGACATTCAAGGTCGAGCCTTTGTTGTCGCCTCCTCTGCTCAACCCTCCTCACCACATCGTGTGTTTGTCACCACCTCCCGCCGCCGTTACTCACCAAGCTCGTGTTACGGATCTATGACCTTCAGATCCGCCTCTGGTTGGGGGGTTCCCCATATCGTTTATTCCTTCAGCAAGTATATTAGCCATTGGGAGCTTGCTCTGAAACGCCTGCTTCCTCCGCCACGCTTAGTCTCGACATCACCAAAGCGGAGGTCCGAACCGTCACCCACCCTCTTAGGTCGTTGCCTTCAGTCGACTTTGACGCTTCACCTACAAACCAACATCGCTCTCCCTCTCGGAATAGGCCAACAAGAGACGAATTTGGGCTGTGTGAAACCAAGCCCCTGCTCTTCAATCTTAGTCTCCTCTGAGGACCGACTAAACCTCGTCTCTGTCCCGCAACGCCACCGCCTCTCTGCTCCCGGTATTTTGATGTCAAGTGTTTGTGGGATTCCACGCCTGACCCATCGATCATGCCCGTCTGCTAGAGATGATTTGCAATCGAGTATATGTCGTGCTTCCCCCATTGGCAGTCTCTCCCTCTTATCCATCCCCGACAAGATCCAAAGTTTGAAGATTTCCGATGGATTCACCGGAATCTCAAGTTCAAGCATATTGTTATATTTTTCTTTCATGAAGTTTTTATTGGTGGGTTCACCAAGTCGTCTATCACTACCATGCCTTCATTCCATGAATGAAGATGTCGTCTCGGGTTTTTTCTCGAGTTATCGCTTCAACTTACTCACCGGTTTGTTACCTTGCGTAGCGGTCTGTACGGGACCAGAAGGTGCAATCGAGATTACTTTGGTTCTTCTCGTTGGTGAGAGTTGGCTCTCAACGTCACTTGTGACTATTTCTCAGCCGTCCGACTCTGTCGGAAAAGCTCTATCGACGCATTCAAGCCATGTTTTGAATTCGCTGTCAACTTCTTTAGAAGATCTATCATGTTTAATTGTTTTTAGCATTGTAGCCTATGGCTCATCTCCAAGAGGATGTTTAATTCTCTCATCTATTTGTAACCTTTGACTTTAAGTTTAATGAAATTGTGTTCAAAAAAAAAAAATGATCAGTATGCTTATATACTGAAACTTGTTACATGTTATACTTCTTTTTTTTTGTCCAGAGTCATTTGATAGGGGAATGTATGCTGGACCTGTTGGGTTCTTTGGTGGTGGTGAGAGTGAATTTTCTGTAGGCATAAGATCTGCTTTAGTCGAAAAGGTAAGATTTTTTTAAAAAACTTATAACAACTTTTCTGAGTGTTGCAAACTTACTGTTATGTCATTGCACCTATCTGATCTTTTTTTATGTGTTCCCTAGGGTCTTGGAGCATTGGTCTATGCAGGAACAGGAATAGTTTCAGGAAGCGATCCATCCTCAGAGTGGAATGAGCTTGAGCTTAAGATCTCTCAGGTGAGAAACTTTGTTCTTAAGATAGTAATGCAATTTTCATGTCCTTATGAAACTTGAAAACATATTGCTATGTGTGTTTTCTGCAGTTCACTAAAACACTTGAACAAGAGCCAGCTTTGCAGCCAATCAACTAATGATGATGCTGACCAAAAGATAATAATCCTTTAAACTGACAGTAAGGTCCATAACGCACTTACGCACGTTATGATCTAAAGCTGACGTATATTTCCACCACCTTCATGATAAAACGACAAGTTATTTTTTTTTTATAACGTTTGAACTTAATCTGATTATCAGTAAGTGCTAGTGGATAAATACTTTCAACATATTGTTTCCAGAACGTGATTGGTTTCTTTTTAATTTAATTTTATGTTAATCAAACAAAAGGAGGTTTAGTTTACAGAATTTATTTATAAACTGTGACCCAAAAGTTAATCTGACCTCTTCCCATCAGTCATATTCTCTTTAAGTTGTTCTTACAATCATATCTCATTATAAAATTAAAATGCTTTATTCGGATAACAATAATTTAAATGACACCTTTTTATTATGAAATCAATATAAATATTCTTTTACCCACTCACTTGAAAAAGTAATTGCTCAATTATCAGATGAGACTTATTAACTTCAAAATATACAAATGAGTTTGCATTTCTGGCAGTTAGAGAAAAGTTCAAGATAATCTCTAATTCATTCATTCATTCATTCATTCTCAAAACATAGAGAATCGGAGATATCTATATCATATATAGGAAAAAGAAGCATTTACGCGTGCAAATGAGGAGTAAAGAGACGAT
This sequence comes from Sinapis alba, assembly GCA_012274485.2. Taxonomy (NCBI): domain Eukaryota; kingdom Viridiplantae; phylum Streptophyta; class Magnoliopsida; order Brassicales; family Brassicaceae; genus Sinapis; species Sinapis alba. Next base: position 417,379 of record MU105614.1, on the reverse strand, counting down.
CATTGCGATCAGAAATGATTTTTTTTTTATATAGTTTAAATAAAGTATGAAATTTTTATAACGTAACGTTAACGTGGAGATTGCCTTTACATGATATTTGATTTTTAAAAGCCTGTAGCTTTATTACATTCAACTAAAAAAACAAACGACAATAAATATTATGTATGTTACTCCTAACTTCCACTATCAGTTTTTTAAACGAAAACTACATGTGTCAAACAAAATTTCATAAATGGTAAATCAGTGACGGTATTGTCAATTCCTTGATAAAATTCACAACTCTGTCTCCAGTCACTGCCTCAATTTAATGTTGATGTGGTCGATGTAGGTTTAATTTTCAAACAACTTTTTATTGTCGTTTCTTCATGTTTTATAGTAGTACCTACTAGATAAAAAAAAGTAAAGGATATATTCGTTGCTCAGGTTACAGGTATAGTAAAGGATAAATTCTTGATTGCTACTTAATGTTTAAACAAAAGAGCTTAGAATACTTCATAAGTCATTAGCCATGATACCAAATAAATTAATAAGATATCCAAACTTTTCTCTTACAATAAAGAAAGATGGAATGTGCATTTGTTCAGAGCTGTGACCTGCTTGTATTGAAAAATCCCAAAGGTAATGATCTTAGGCCACCAAACCTTTTTTCCAATTTTAAGGGGACACATTATTTTGTTATTTGAAACTAAATAGATAAAATAAATGACATTTTGATATACATAATAGAATAAAATACATAGTTTATATATATATATATATATATATATATATTGGAAATAACATTTTGTAGAAAAATACATAATGCTAGGATAAAATAAAAGTAGAAATTAAGAAAACACAAATAAATAAAATGAAAAGCATAAAATTTTATAATCACCCCTTTGGCCTCTATAATGCTGGGCAAGGCATTGCCTTTGTTGACAAATAAATAAATAAGTAATACCAACTCCTGTTCTCTCCTTTTGATAAAGTGGAGTCTTCTTTTTTAGTCAAATTAATATCTAATCGAACACTTTGGTTTGGTATAATGTCCAATTAACTTTTTGGTTCTTATGTTTCAAAAAAAAAAAAAAAAAACTTTTTGGTTCTTCACTCTTCCCACTATATATATATATTTACGCGACACATACACACATTTATTGAGAGTAGAGCAGAGAGAGAGAGAAACGGGCAGCAATGGAGGTGGAGAAGACACAAGAGAACATTACAGGGGAAGAGGATGATGAGTCTAAGATCGTCTACAGAGGGTGGAAAGTCATGCCCTTCATCATTGGTACTAACTGATCCATATAATTTCTTAACTCTCTTTTAATTTGCATGAAAACGCTGATCCTGAAAGAACAAGACACTTCACAAAGTACAGTCTAATCTCTACGATGAGTTGATTTTCTGTTAAACAAGAATTTTACCTTAATAACATTTGTTTACTTTTACTTTCAAAAAAAAAAAAACATTTGTGTACTTTGATTTGTTAACCATATTCCAGCCTTTCCTTGGTTTTAAATCATTTTTCTAATTTTTGTTTATTATTTACCAAACTATCTTTTTTTTTTTTAATTTTAGACTTCTTCTTAAATTTCATTTTGTCTTTCTCAAAAAAAAAATAATAATCATTTTTCTCTGTTGTTCCTATGTTTATAAGTTTAAGTTTTTATACAAAACAATATTTTCCTTTATTTAAAAAGTCTAGAGATAAATTCAAACAGACTTCAATTTTAAGAAAATAAAAAGTATCTCTTGTCAATAAAGAAGATAGTATTTAAACTATATTAACGAAAACATATATTTATCCAAGAGTTTTAAAATACATATATAAAGCTATCACCGTTTGTTATTTTTTTTGGACACAGTCTATGTTAGGACCAGACAAAAATATTATCGAAAACTATTTTATAATTTAATAAGAGTATAATTTTTTTTTTATTGTAGGTTTATGCTAAATTTCTCTGTACCTATGAATACTTAGAGCACCATTATTGGAAGCTCTTAAGTGAATTTTTTGCACTTTTGGGGTCCCACTGATATGTGGGACCATGAACAGTGCAAGAGACGGTTCCTAAAACTCTTAAATAAGAACCGTCTCTTGCACTATTCGCGGATCCCATTGACACGTGTCGGCCCGCGATTGGTTTGATTTTTTTTTTTTTTTCTAAAATCAGAAAAAATAAAATAAATAAATAAAATAAATAAAAAATAAAATAAGAAACTTAAAGGGGATCTACCGTTAATGATGCTCTTAGATTCATAAAACAAAGGACTCCATGAACCTGTTTCTTAACTATTACATTTGATCTTGAAAGAAACATGAAACTGAAGTAAAAAAAATAAACAAGATGAGTTTTATAATAAACAGAGTATCTTAATGCTCTGTTTCATAATTTGTTAGGTAATGAGACATTTGAGAAGCTTGGAATAGTTGGGAGCTCATCGAATCTAGTCATATACTTAACGACGGTTTTCAACATGAAGAGCATAACGGCGGCGACCGTCGTCAACATCTACGGTGGTACAAGCAACTTCGGCACCATCGTCGCCGCTTTCCTCTGTGACTCTTACTTCGGCCGCTACAAAACCCTATCTATCGCCATGATCGCTTGCTTCCTCGTAAACACTTTCATTACACAAGTTCTTGAAAAACACTCACTGATCTTCTTACTCTTCCTGTCTGAAAGTATTGGATCTTTTGTTGTGTGTTTTCATTCAAAGGGTTCGGTGGCTATGGATCTAACGGCTGTGATTAACCAGCTGCATCCAGATAAATGCGCTAAGGAAATAGGAAGCGTGTGCAAGGGGCCATCCATTGGACAGATAACGTTTCTCGCCGGAGCAATGGTTTTGCTGGTGATCGGAGCCGGTGGGATTAGGCCTTGTAATCTCCCCTTTGGTGCTGATCAGTTTGATCCGAAGACTAAAGAAGGGAAGCGAGGGATAGAGAGTTTCTTTAATTGGTATTTCTTCACGTTCACGTTTGCTCAGATGGTGTCGTTAACACTCATCGTCTATGTTCAGTCAAACGTGAGCTGGAGCATTGGTTTAGCCATCCCAGCTATCTTGATGTTACTTGGTTGCATCATCTTCTTCGCTGGCTCTAAGCTTTACGTCAAGGTTAAAGCTAGTGGCAGTCCCATTCATAGCATCACACGTGTCCTTGTTGTCGCGATTAAGAAAAGGAGGTTAAAGCTCGTTGGTTCGTCTTCTGATGGTCTTTACAACTACATAGCGAAGGACTTCAAGAACTCGAAACTGAGCCATACAAAGCAGTTTAGGTACTAAAAACGCTAATGCCTCCTTTCTTTCTTGTGAAACAAGCATAAAACGTTTTAGGTTTTTTTTCTTACTTTTCAGGTGTCTTGACAAAGGGGCAATCCAAACACTAGACGATAAGCTGAACATAGATGGGTCACCAGCGAACCCATGGAACCTCTGCAGTGTCCAGCAAGTGGAGGAAGTGAAGTGTGTGATCCGTGTGCTCCCGGTTTGGCTCTCGGCCGCCTTATTCTACATAGCTTACATTCAACAAACAACCTACACAATCTTCCAGTCTCTTCAATCCGATAGACGCCTCGGTTCAGGAACTTTCAAGATCCCAGCAGCGACTTATACGGTCTTCTTGATGCTTGGAATGACAATCTTCATACCTATCTATGACCGCGTCGTAGTACCTTTCCTTAGAAAGTACACAGGAAGAGACGGTGGCATCACACAACTTCAGAGAGTTGGAGCAGGACTGTTTCTATGCATCACAAGTATGATGGTGTCTGCAGCTGTAGAGCAACACAGAAGAAATGTAGCTCTGACAAGACCGCCGCTAGGTTTTGCACCAAGAAAAGGAGCAATCTCTTCAATGTCCGGTATGTGGCTGATTCCTCAGCTAGTGCTAATGGGCATCGCAGACGCACTAGCTGGAGTTGGTCAAATGGAGTTTTACTACAAACAGTTTCCAGAGAACATGAGAAGCTTTGCAGGTTCTTTGTATTATTGTGGGATTGGTTTGTCGAGTTACCTCAGCAGCTTCTTGTTATCGGCGGTGCATGATGTCACGGAGGGGTCTTCTGGTGGGAACTGGCTTCCTGAAGATCTGAACAAAGGGAGGCTGGAGTATTTTTACTACTTTGTTGCTGGTATGATGACTCTGAACTTTGGTTATTTCTTGTTAGTCTCACGTTGGTACCGTTACAAAGATGTTGTGGATAAAGACAAGGACATGGACAAGTCTTGTGATGAGTTTGATAAGGTTTCAGTGTAATAAATTATCTGTACTTTTGCATATTTGGGTTTAGGAGTTTGAGTTGGCTTTGAGATAATAAAGATACAATCTTTGAACAAAACATTACACACAAATACAAATACAACCCATCTTTCATCAAGTTAATCAATAGTCAAACAGGAAAGAAAATCTCTTTGAATAGTGAAGAAACAGAACAGTCACAGGCAAGACATGAAAGCAACGAGACGTGTACATGGAAGACTTGCGAAACTTGAGGAGGACAAAGCTTCTACGTTGCAAATAAGAAAGAAAGTCAGAGGGGGAAAAGGTACAAGAAGATCATAATAGTAAAAACTCAGCTTCTGATGAGTCACGGCCATATTCTTTCATAATACCATAAACCATACTTTATTTTCAGAATTGACAAATTTGACACTAGCGTTTTTGATTTTTTTTTTAAATAATACTTTTAGAATTTAATAGAACAATTAAAATCAAATTATGATGTTAAAAATAGCCATTTCATCACTGTACTTGTTAGCTGTGAGAAATCATTTAAGGGAAAAAAATAAATCTTATTCAGAATTGATAGATTTCTGTAAGAAACAAGACTATTGTATATTATTAGAAAGTAAACGAAATATTAGGGGTATATGTCAAAATATATAAACATAGCAAATATAAGTTGTGACATTGAATTCGCAGCCACCGTCGTGTGATCAAATATGCTTGGAGGGTAGAAGAAGAACGCTTCTCTCAATTTTGACGTGAAGACGAACTTTGCGCCTCCATTGTTTTCAGTCTCCCTTGAAGAATCTCTTAGGGAAAACCAAAATCATAAGCTAGAGCTAGTCAACTTCACCGTTCTTCAGGTTAGAATTGAATATTATGCAGAACAAAGTATAGACATTTTTGTATGCTAGCGTTGGATTTTGCATTGAATTTTCAGTATTTCGAAGTGGGCTTATGGTTAACTTGTGAGTAAACAAGAAAGTTGGAGACTTTGAATTGTTTGGGACGAAGCTAGTTGTTGTTGACATGTTGAAGTTTGGAGAAGAGCTATAAAATGGATTGTTATATACACAGAATCTGTCTTGTTTTTTTTTCTAAGTAGGCTTGCTTGATAATCATTCTCCTGTGAGTCTATTGAATCTGTAAATTTTTCATTTTTTTTTGCAGAGAAATGATACCCGCAAAGCAAATTAGTAAACTTTCAAGTTCAGCAAGATCCTTTATTCTTAGTGGATCCAGATCAAGTGCAGCTGATGGGACTTCTCGTGCATACACTGATGATGAACCTTGCGTCTCCAGACGCCAGAAGCTTAGGAATGAAGCTGCACAGACTGGAAAAACACAGTCCAGTATTGTCCTCAATCCTTCTGTAGTTGCAAGTGTATTACCAGGAGAGACAAGTAGCCATGTTGTTCCAAACCATGTTGTTCCAAAGAAGGTTGATGTTTCTGGTCGGCCATCTCTATTGCCACAGTCTTCTTCTCCTGCTTTGGTTAGTTATGCATCGGCAGTCATTCGAGAGGAGGAGAAAGCTACTTCAGCACCTATTGGGGATCAGATTCTCAGGGCCGGTGTTAAAGCGGTAAACATTCTCTCGGATTTAGCAAACTGTAAGATTCCTTCATTTGAAGGAGGAGGTGAAGTATTTGGACTACCGAAAAGCTTTATGGTGGATCCAACTCGACCTATTACAAGTGTCAAGTCTTCCAATGTGGAATCTATAGGTAGAGACCTTGCCAAAGGTTACCCTGGATCAGCTGTAAAAGAGAGTAAAACTAGATATCATAGTCGCAACTTCCAAGGGGCCAAGGAAGCTGCGCGAGCTGGAACTGTTAAAGAGTTCAAACAAGTTTCAATACCGGCAACAAATAAAACATCTGACAAGAGGACAAGCATGTTGCAAAGAAGCAATATTGTTTCGAACGAGTTTGTGCCAAAGCCAAACGGTTTCACAGCAAATCTTCAATGCCTTCAGGATCTGCTATGACAGGAAAGCAGCATTGTAATACCAAACAAGTTGTGGAGAATGTTTGCAGTGTTTTGAAAAGCTTCAGGTGGGGCCCTGCTGCTGAAGAGGCTCTAGAAAAACTCCGCATTGAGATGAATCCACGCCAAGCAAACCAAGTCCTTAAGCAGATGAATGACTATGGAAATGCTCTTGGTTTCTTCTACTGGTTGAAAAGGCAACCTGACTTTAAGCATGATGATTTCACTTACACCACTATGCTGGGTAACCTCGGCCGTGCTAAACAATTTGGTGCAATAAACAAGCTCCTCGATGAGATGGTTAGAGAAGGATGTCGGCCAACCACAGTTACGTATAACCGGCTTATCCACAGCTATGGCCGTGCCAATTATTTGAATGAAGCTATGAATGTGTTCAATCAAATGCAAAAGGCTGGATGCAAACCTGACCGTGTAACATACTGTACACTTATAGACATTCATGCCAAGGCTGGATTTTTCGACATTGCCATGGATATGCACCGGAGAATGAACGCAGCAGGTATTGAAACTGATACTTTTACTTACAGTCTCATAATAAACTGTCTTGGAAAAGCTGGGCATTTACCCGCTGCGCACAAGCTCTTCTGTGAGATGGTTGATCAGGGTTTTACACCTAACTTGGTCACCTACAACATCATGATTGACTTGCATGCCAAAGCGAGAAACTATCAGAGCGCGTTGAAGCTTTATCGTGACATGCAGAACGCTGGGTTTAAGCCTGACAAAGTGACTTATAGCATTGTGATGGTGGTGCTTGGACACTGTGGATATCTCGAGGAAGCAGAAGCTGTTTTCACCAAGATGCAGGAGGAGAACTGGATTCCTGATGAGCCGGTTTATGGTCTTCTGATGGATATGTGAGGGAAAGCTGGTAATGTAGAAAAGGCATGGCACTGGTACCAGGCAATGCTTCGTGCTGGTCTGCTACCTAATGTTCCTACATTCAATTCACTTCTTAGCACCTTCCTTAGGGTTAACAAGATAACTGAAGCTTATGAGTTATTACAAAACATGCTGGCGTTAGGTCTACGCCCCTCTTTGCAGACATACACGTTACTCTTGAGTTGTTGCACGGATGGTAAGTCAAAACTTGACATGGGTTTCTATGGTCAGCTAATGGCAAGCACGGGTCATCCGGCACACATGTTTCTCCTCAAGATGCCATCTGCTGGTCCTGATGGCGAAAACGTGAGGAATCATGTGAACAGCTTCTTGGATCTCATGCACAGCGAGGACAGAGAGAGCAAGCGAGGATTGGTGGACGCAGTGGTTGACTTTCTACACAAGTCAGGGCTAAAAGAAGAGGCGGGATCTGTTTGGGAAGTTGCAGCGCAGAAGAACGTTTTCCCTGATGCGCTAAGGGAGAAAATCAGCAGTTACTGGCTTATCAATCTCCATGTAATGTCAGAGGGAACTGCTGTAACCGCTGTGTCTAGGACGCTTGCTTGGTTCCGTAAGCAGATGTTAGTCTCAGGATGTGGCCCTGCTCGGATTGATATAGTAACTGGTTGGGGAAGACGTAGTAGAGTCACTGGTACATCAATGGTGAGACAAGCCGTTGAAGAGCTGCTTAACATCTTTGGTTCACCGTTTTCTACAGAGAATGGAAACTCAGGTTGTTTCGTTGGATGTGGTGAGTCTCTCAACAGGTGGTTGCTTCAGTCTTATGTTGAGAGGATGCATTTGCTGTGAGCTTGTAAGTCATAAGTTAATGGTTTAGAGTTAGATTTGAAAGATTGACTTACATAATCATGTAGCCTCATCTATACGTATATTTCCCAAATCAAAATTCTATTATTTTTTAATCATCATTTTAGATTTTATATCACTAAATATCACTCGTGAGTATTATATCATTTGCAAAATTTTCAAATCGTTTTATTTATAAATTCATAATAGTTATTATTTTTAAAAATAATTCAGATAATGTTTCATCTAAGACCTATTTAACATCTTAGTTTCCTCAGACCTTTTCTCTCTCTCTCGAAAGTCCAAAAACGACAGCGTTTCATCCAAACACCACCAGTCGACGCTTAGAGACCTTCGTCTTCCTTTTCTCCGTCCACTTTGTTTAACCGATTTAGATTTCCCCCACCACAATGCCCTAAAAATTCTCAAATCAACACTTTAAAAATAAAATTAAAAACCCTAATTTCTCTCTCTCTCTTTAATCTCTCCATTCTCTTAATGGGATCCTCCTCCGACATCATCCCTCACCGATCTTCCCTTAACCATCATGAAGTCTCCGGTAACCACCACTCCCCCGCCGACGATCCTTCTCCGATCACCGATACCAAACTTCCCACGGAGGACACTACGCCGCTCAGGAGAACGAGGCCTTCACGCGCTTGCACTGTCAGGACACAGCAGCGGCTTCAGGAGCAGCAAGCGGCGGAGAGGAAGCCCAAACCGCCTAAGAAGGAGTGTAAACGGAAGGAAGATGAGGATGGGGAGGACGATCAAGAGGAGGAGGAGGATGAGAGTCAGATGCAATGCGTTGGAGGAAGTTCAGTGAAAAGCAAAATCGTTACTTCACTTGTCCCGCCACCGGAGCCTTCGCAGATGCCGCGGTGGAATCTTCGTTCTATGTGGGAACTTGCTTCCGTGCTTAATTTCTTGCATGTGAGAGCTCTCTGTTCACTTCTCTTCAATTGTTTCTTATTAGGTGCCAATGAGTAGCTCACTCACTTACTCACTCACTCTCAAGTTCTCTCTTTTTTTGTTCTCTTGAAGGTTTTTAGACCGCTTTTGAAAATCAATGCGGAGTTTTCAGCGGAGGAGTTTGAGACGGCTTTGCTGAATCCAAACGATACTTTAAGTGACATTCATATTCCTCTGTTAAAGGTTGGTGCTTTGGCATGCTTTTGTGTCTTATTGATGCTTTCCTAAGTGTTGTTGGTTTGCTTTCGTTTCTGTCAGTATTAACTTCAATGTACTTCCGAAAGTTTGTCCAAATTGCCTAGCAGTTTTACCAATTTTTATTCTTTTCAACGTGCAGGCCATTCCTCCTGTAACTCGAATGGCCCTTACACGTGATACTTGGGTTACTGTCTTGTGCAGAAAAATTAGAGATTGCTGGCATTGGGTAATGGTTGCTAACCATCTTTGATCTGATACTGGAAGCACACTTTTTTGCATTATAGCATGTTCTGATATTACCTTTACCTACTTGTTTAGGTCGCAGAAGGGGACCTTCCTATTGTTGCCTCGCAAGGGTGAGTTATCATAATTTTCTGTATCTCGTGGTAACTGATTAGGAATCGTTTAAGAGATTGTTGTCTTAATCTTGTAGGCGGGAGATTGAAGCGTACAAATCTTTTGATCCAGCCATTCGTCTGGTGATTTTGAAAGCTTTATGTGATATTCGTGTTGAGGTATGTCAATCTGTTTGCAATTGAAAATAAATTTTTGTTATGTTTTGCTCTATATGTGTTCACTTTATGATGTCCATTATTAAGCTGTGGTGCTCGCTGTTGCGAGGCCAATGATTGGCTTGAAAACAAGATCGTTATAACATTTACAGTTTCTATGTGTTTTCTGAATTTCAACAGCAAGAGGATATCAGGAGCTATATAGACAACTCTCTTAAAACTGGTGTTCATCTGTCAGCTTTTCGCAAAGATCGCGTTGGGGGTGATTCACATGGAGTTAATTTTTGGTCTGTGGCTAATACAAAAGACCTAACCAGGACTCTGTTGTTTGCATATTTCTGATCGCATCTGTCTGTTTTTTATTGAAGGTATGAGGATGATCCTTTAGTTGGTCACCGTTTATATCGGGAAATTAGAAAGGCAGAGGTGGTTAAGGTCAAAACGAAGGGTTCCAAGATTCTTCCTAACGTAACATACCATTGGGAAGCTGTTGCCACTAATTTCGACGAATTCCAGGATGTTTCTGTAAGTCTCTACTACAATTAATGATTCTGAATTGTTCCCATAGATTACTACTCAATAGAATGTGGTGCATACCTTTTGATTTCTTGTAAAAATCGTCGATCTCTTTGATGATTGTGAGTGATCAAGTTAAAGATTATAGGGTTTAAGAAGGATAGAAGATCCTATGCTATGCTATTCTGTTGAAGTTTATACTGCGGACTGGATTTTTTTTTCGTTTTGACTGTCAATTGATGTTTGCTTCTCTAAAAGACTACACTATTATAATAGACAATAGGTACAATTTTTATGTGTTTATTGCTGTCTGAGATGCTGTCTCTCTTTGTTTTGCAGGAAAAGCTTAATTCAAGTAGTAGTAGAACTGAAATTTCTCTAGGGAAGAAGTTAACGAGAGATATGCTTCCCGAGATTGAAAAAGAACACAAGGTTCCAATTTTCTCTCTGCTTTTGATTTTTTCTGTTTCTGTTTCACCTTGGTTACAGTAGTATACAACTCCACTACTGAACTAAGTTTGTGGCTGAATAATTCTTATCAGTTGCATTTTTTGTCTTTCTATGTCAGAGGAAAGAAAAATTGTTGAAAAAGCAACATAGACAGGCTCTTCTCCTTGATAACTGTTTGGTTGTTGATGGTCTTGGTGCTGGCCGTTCTCTCCGTGATAGGAAACCAGTTAGATACACTTTTGGTAAGGTTATCGAACTTGTTGGAAATTCATGGTGCCCGTTAGATACATTTTTTTGTATTTTTGCCTGATTAATATCCAGCTTGATTTCAACTGAGCTGCAGAGTTTTACTAATCGTTTAATATTGTTGCAGATGATTATGATCAGTCGATCAATGAAGCTATCAAGATAACAAAGTACGCTCTTAGTGAATAATTTGTACTGTTGATTTCCTGTAACACTGTTATTTGGTGACTATTATTTATTGTCTCTTACGTTCCGCTTGTTTTGGTAAAATACTATCTCAGGATGAAACATCCATCACCAGAATCGTTACTTCAAAGAAGAGAATCAGCCAGGTTGGACGCTCTTGAGAATGGCAGATCGACAAGTACAATGCACCCTGCTGAGCCTGTGAACGATACAGCATCTGCCAGATCTTCTGATTTTGCCGACAATGATGCGGCGTTCGATGAGCAGAGAGATGAATCCTTGGACAGAAGGCAAGACACAGTGCATTTTTCTTTTCACCTTGAGTTATCTCTCCAGAACTTTGGAGGAAATTTAGACCGAACTAACTGAATATAATGTCGTGATAGTAACAGGCGCAGACAACGGTCCCAGCGGTATTCAGCTACGGACTTTGTTGAAACTGTTTCAGACAATGATGTAGAATCTGAAAGCGATGATGACATTGTTGGGGAAGCAGTTTATGATGAAGAATATATGAGGAAGCGTAAACATAAGAAGTTTTCTAGTGGTTCTGAGGGAGAGGAAGAGGGAGATAAAGGAGATGAAGAGTACAAATGGGATGAAGACAATGCTGAGTACGAGGAAGAAGAAGAAGAAGAGGAGGAGGAAGATTCTCTAAGTGATAGCGAAGAAGATAGTGATGAACCCCGAACCCGAAGGGCTAAGAAAATGCCACGGAGAGAAACTAAGTCAAGATCAAGGTCAAAGGATTTCCGATCAGGCCTGAGACGTAGTAAAAGAGCCACACGAATCGATTACCAACAATATGAGCTCTCAGAATCAGACAAAGAAGCAACAGGAGCGGCAAAACGTAAGCGATTGGTTGAGCCAGATGAACATTCTGATGAAACAGGGAATGGGAATTTCACTATGGGAAGTGAGGACTCTGAAGAAAATGCAAATGACCCAGAAACAGAATCTGCTGAAGAAGAAAAGCCCAGTAAGGTCAATGACTACGCCGAGACGACAAATGGTACCGAGAATAATCAACTTAGCAAATCAAACGGCACAGACCAAGAAGAAGTTGAGGGTGTAGTAGGCAAAAGGCGTTTCCTCGACCTAAACGAGCTTGCTCCTGTATCTGGTTTTGATGATGGTCCAGGTACAGTCTTGAAGGATGATGAAAAGGTAGACAGTTCATAAGTAACACATAGAGACCTTTCCTCGGTCTTAAAGTTCCCTCTGGTCAATCACCATTGTATGATAATCAAGATTTTCACGAGTTATTTCTGGTCAAACCCCTCTTCCAGAGAAGTTAAACGGTAAGATATTATACTTCATTGGCTTGTTCTGCATTCAAGCGTATCTGCTCTGTTGTTTTCAACTTATTCAGGCAAATTCGGCGGGTAAGTGAAGTGGAGAATCTTGCAGAGAGGCCTAAAGGTGAAGTATGTGTAGATTAGGTTAGTCATTATTTTTCTTACCTTGAAAAAGTAACAATGAAGAGGGTGAACCAGAGATTCCTGAGAGCTGTTTAATGTTGTAGAATTATTATGTGTACAATCCACCTTTTCTAACTTTTGTATGAACACGCCTTATGAACACGTTCATGGTCTCTTAGGATTTTGGTAAAACGACGCAGCTTTGGGACTTTGCTGGATGTGATATTTATATTACTCCCTCTGTTTTTAATACATAATGCTATACGGTTTTTAATACATACGATTGTGTACACAGATTAATAATTTTTTAATTTTTTATATTTAAAATAAAACATCACTAATTATTTACTTTATCCTAATTTAACCATTAATAAAATAGATAGTATAATATCATTGATCATATAACATTACATGTTAAAATTATTAGGTGTTTTGCTCGCACATACGGGCATAAACATTTTAAATTTTAAATTTAATTTTAAATTCGTTTTTAATTTAGAGCTAATTTATATATTTTATTTTTTAAAGGTATAAACGATATTAACCGTTCTAACTTTTAACGTGAAAACTCATATGCGAAAAATCACTTCGCAAATAATAATATAGATATATAGAAATTGAAAACTTCATATAGTTTTAAAACAATTTCTTTTTTCTTAAAACGAGAGAGTATATGATTACACAAACTTGTGCTTATTAATTATCATCATAGACGACTCAAATATTGTCTTTCTTGTTACACTACTAAAGAAACTCATATATTTCAAATTCAATCCAAAGGGATGGAATCTTCGCAAAAAGAAAATATCTCTATTCAATATCAACAATTTAATTTATAAATTAATTTTATTAGGAAACACTTAAAAATTAATCTAATGAATTGGTGATAAAGAAGTTGGAACCAAAGATGTGGCAAAATAAAGAAAAGGTGGAATAATAGTTATAGATATAATAGAAGAATCATGCATATGTAATTTTAAGAAAGATGAAAGAATATTCATGCCTTTCTTGCCACACACGCTTCTTATACCTTCAAACGCATTTCTCCTAATCCCTTCCTTCTTCACAACACTCCCTTTGTATTATTACTACATGCCTCATTCTTCATCTTCTTTGTAAAGAAAAGCTTTAAATATATATTTCACCAATACTAATAACTTCCCTTATAATAATTGTCTTTCTTTACAGAGAAAATGGTGAGATCTTGCTCTTCCAAATCAAAGAGTCCTTGGACAGAGGATGAAAACACCACCCAGAAGTTTGCATTTGCATCTGCATCCAAGAACGGATCCACAACTCCTAAAAAAATAGGTTGCAAGAACATTACTCTTCTTTCTTTTATTTTATGAATGTTGACAATGGTAGATTTTGAAACATTTATAGGACTTAGGAGATGTGGGAAGAGTTGCAGAGTGAGAAAGACTGAGAATGCATCAGGAGCTAAGCATGAGAGCTTCACTCCTGAAGAAGAAGATCTCATCATCAAGATGCATGCGGCAATGGGAAGCAGGTTTTGTGTATATATATCTTGAATTACTCAAAATAGATTTAACAGATTCTGATGATCCTTTTTGTGTCTGGATTTAGATGGCCACTTATTGCACAACATTTACCAGGAAAGACAGAAGAAGAAGTGAAGATGGTTTGGAACTCAAAACTAAAGAAGAAACTGTCTCAAATGGGAATAGATCATGTCACTCACCGTCCTTTTTCTCACGTACTTGCTGAATACGGCAACATCAACGGTGGTGGTGGTACCCTAAACCCTAATCCCATGAACCAAACCGGTTCCCTTGGACGTACTCCCTCCCTCGAGGAAGATTCTCATCAACAACAAAAACAACCTGATGATTCAGGAGATCTCATGTTTCACCTACAAGCAATCAAGCTTATGACTGAGTCATCAAACCAAGTCAAGCCTGAGTCTACGTTTATGTACGCCTCTTCGTCTTCTTCTAATTCATCTCCTCCATTGTTCTCTTCAACTTGTTCTACCATAGCTCAGGAGAATTCAGAGGTTAACTTCACATGGTCTGACTTTCTTCTTGACCAAGAAACTTTTAATGAAAACCAGCAGAACTATCCTGATCAAGAACTAGACAACTTGTTTGGGAATGAGTTCTCTGAGGCAGAAGGTGTAGCTACAATGGCTAATACAGCAACTCCAGCTTCTCAAATGGAAGAAGAGTCTCTGAGCAATGGGTTCGTTGAGTCGATTATAGCTAAAGAAAAAGAGTTGTTCTTGGGATTTCCAAGCTATTTGGAGCAGCCTTTCCATTTCTAGTTTATCTTTCTTCCTCTTCTCAAGTCTCAACTACTAAATAAAGAAACAATCTAATAAAGGGACAGATGCTTATTATAATAGAGAAGAAGAAAATAGAGAAAGAGATGAATCTTATAATGTTTTTTATTTCGTTCAAGAAATCTTGTTAATGTTGATTTCTTCATCGCCTATTATCACACATAAGTGTATATGATTATTGCTATAAAATCAAAATGAGAAAAATCATTTCAGATAATATAAATCAAAAGATTCAAAGAGCAAACCTGGACTTGAGATTGTTCACCGTTGCATCATCAGTCCTAACTCCTAATGATAAAACAGAGTATCCTCTGTTTTGTAAATATATAGTGGTTTATTCTGGTCTTTGGCAAAACCTATTTTAACTGCTCTCTTTTACTATTTTACTCTGTTTTCTTAAGACAGTAGATCAATTGTTTCATAGCTGAGTGATCTAGTCATTTTAAGATCCTATCCAATCTAACCTGTCTCATTAAGCGATGAAGTTATCGAATCTCCATCCAACACTTCACTCTCTCAGCCACTATGATCAATCAGAGACTTCTTCATAAATCGAACAGACCATCTTGGACATATTCTGAGCTGAGTCAGAAAGTGGAATCCCAAAGAATGTACTGCTTACCTCCTTCTGCAAGACTCGGTGTTCTTTCATCAACTAAGTCCCCCGAGGGGCCTTTCGTGTTAAAAATCTTCATTCTCTGGCAGTTCTGAGTACTAAGATATGAGACAAGTCCAAGGTTCTTTGATTGAATGTGATTCTAGGAGAAGGAACTAACTAGGAGCACTATAGAAAGACTGGTTATAATTCAATGAAGAGGATGGTCCCATTCAAGGATAGAACAGATTAATAAGTGTGGGAATGTTCCTAAGTTCTTGTTCTATGAGGTTCTTGAAGGAACGGTTAGACATTATTGTGATTGCAAAATGCTTATCATGAAGATAGAAGCAACCACAGTGACAATTAGCAGGAGCAAGAATTGAGGAAATTATCTGAAAAGGTGAAATGAAGGTTTGAGATGGTGGCAGAGAAGAAAAACAGAGGTTATGCTATGACCATTATGTTTCTAAATTTTGGAATGGAAAAAGAAAATTTGAACCAAGGCTGGAACCCAAAACTGGCAAGTTTAGAATGGTTTATAAAGTTTTAGGTTCAGCTTTTTGGATTTTTTTTAGAGATATCTATTGAAGCAGAGATAGACTTAATAACTACACCTAATTATCATCTATAAGAAAACAAAAATCCATCAAAAAGTCAAAGTGGCAACATTACATTATTATGGCACTAAAGGTAATGATGATAAGATATTCGATGAACCACATACATACATTTTAGCTTATCCCAAAAAGATAAGATAATAGAAAAGCCCCATAAGTCACCAACCATTGATTGAGATGGGCCACATGAGAGTCGCAACTTCTTTTAACTTACATACCACAAAACAAACCACACACAGAGCAGAGTTTTACAAACAAACAATACAAACAATACAAAACATAGATGATGAAGAACCCCTAAACAACAGTTCGTCCCATCTCTAAAGCCCCTTCCTCTGTTGTTATTGTTCTTTTTTCCCCTTGATTGTTTCTTTTTTCTTCAGACAAAATACATAAAAGTTTGACAAACGTAAGGCCTAAAGAAAGATAAAAAGAACTGACTTTAAACCTGATATGTACTACTAGAACAGAGAAAACAAAGAAAGAAGCAAGGTCTTGTGGATTCACCTTGGCTTTTAGGTCTAAGCAACTCTGATGCTGCTGCTATTGCTATCTCCATCACTGAAGCTTGGCACCATGGTGAAAGCCGAATGTCTTGAGTTGGATTGTTCGTTGAGGTTAAAAGCCAGAGAAAGGTTGAGAGAAAGCGGAGCAGGAATTGCAGTCTCTGTGTTTAGATTGAATGGAGGATTTGCTTGGAAGATTACTGGGACAGTCTGTGGTGCCTTCTCAGTTCTTGTCGGCATTGCAACTTGAGTAAAAACTTGCATAGCTTGTTGCCCAGAGCTGATGTTAGTTTCAGGTAGTGATGAGTTTTCCTGAGGATGATGCACCACCTGATCTTGCTCCATGTGCATTCCTGTGACCTGATAAAAACCAATCACACCTAACTGTTACACACTTTTTGTTTGGTACTTTCTAGCACAGCCTGAGACATATATTCCCAATTTGACCAAAACCATTATGATACTTCATTTGATCTTTTAGTTCTAAAGAGGAAATACCAAAAAGAAACTTCTTTAGAGAACAAATTGTTAAAAAAATGAAACTTCAGTAATCAATATTGAGTAAGAAAGGAAACAACTTTCAGAAAGCAGAGTCTCTAATCTAAAGCTATTCACTAATCTAAAGTAGACTTCTACACATATTCTTAATTAAAATGATTAAGGATTAGATTAGAGGGTATTATACCGTCTCGGTTGTGATGTCAAAAAGGCTAGATCTTCTCCGGCGACGGTTGAGATTGGTCCGGCGGAGGAAGTACTTCTGAGCATGACTAGCTACTTGAGTAGGAGTCCTGCTCTTGACAAAGTTTCTAGATATCCCTTTCCAATCTCCTTTGCCTACTTTCTGCAGACCAAGCAAGAACCTCTTATGCTCATCTTCAGTCCACGCTATTCCTGTTTTGTCCAAACAACAAATCAATTTTCAAACTTTTCTTTCAGATAATCCAAACATGCACAGATTCAATCCCAATCTGAAGCCTAATCAGAACAGAGTAGTACCTCGTTTCCTCTCGCGGTTTCCGCCGGAGGAAGACGGAATCTGGACAGCTTCATTGGCGGAGGCGTAACCAGCGGCGGCTGATACATCCGCTTCGTTCTTGGGGATCTCTTCTTCAGGCGAAGACTTCTCGTAATCAGAAAGATTGTTCAAACTCACACACTTTCTCATCGGATCAACCACAACTCTAACTCCGAACAACATGATCTCTCCTTTCTCTGCGCCGCCTCCGGTCTCCGACGAGCTACTCACGGCGGCCATTTAAAATACTTTTTCCGGTTTTGCCCTTGCGTATGTTTTGGTTTCCCTTTCAATCTTTCTTTAGAACCGTACAAATTAAGGAGACGAGGTGTGAGTGGATCTGAGCTCCTAATCTGTTTATTTTTATAAACGTGTCCGGAAGCCACGTGGCTTACTCCTAAACATAGCTACGACATGTTGGTTTGTAGATACTGTAATAAGACACGTGTTAACGTTTAATTTGTACGTCACTCGTTCCCTGAGTGACCTACTTGTCTCTCTATATTTATCGTCCTCTCCTTTTAGATTTTAATTTTTTATTTTGGATATATTCTGATAAATGTCTCTATTTATCATTTTAATTGAAAGCTTCTTTATTTTTTGTTTAATCGAATTGAATGTGTCTAGGCTATATACGTCGCTCTCACTTGTCTTAACAAAAGAACTGTTTTCTAGTGAGAAACTTTTTTTTNTGTGGGAATGTTCCTAAGTTCTTGTTCTATGAGGTTCTTGAAGGAACGGTTAGACATTATTGTGATTGCAAAATGCTTATCATGAAGATAGAAGCAACCACAGTGACAATTAGCAGGAGCAAGAATTGAGGAAATTATCTGAAAAGGTGAAATGAAGGTTTGAGATGGTGGCAGAGAAGAAAAACAGAGGTTATGCTATGACCATTATGTTTCTAAATTTTGGAATGGAAAAAGAAAATTTGAACCAAGGCTGGAACCCAAAACTGGCAAGTTTAGAATGGTTTATAAAGTTTTAGGTTCAGCTTTTTGGATTTTTTTTAGAGATATCTATTGAAGCAGAGATAGACTTAATAACTACACCTAATTATCATCTATAAGAAAACAAAAATCCATCAAAAAGTCAAAGTGGCAACATTACATTATTATGGCACTAAAGGTAATGATGATAAGATATTCGATGAACCACATACATACATTTTAGCTTATCCCAAAAAGATAAGATAATAGAAAAGCCCCATAAGTCACCAACCATTGATTGAGATGGGCCACATGAGAGTCGCAACTTCTTTTAACTTACATACCACAAAACAAACCACACACAGAGCAGAGTTTTACAAACAAACAATACAAACAATACAAAACATAGATGATGAAGAACCCCTAAACAACAGTTCGTCCCATCTCTAAAGCCCCTTCCTCTGTTGTTATTGTTCTTTTTTTTCCTGATTGTTTCTTTTTTCTTCAGACAAAATACATAAAAGTTTGACAAACGTAAGGCCTAAAGAAAGATAAAAAGAACTGACTTTAAACCTGATATGTACTACTAGAACAGAGAAAACAAAGAAAGAAGCAAGGTCTTGTGGATTCACCTTGGCTTTTAGGTCTAAGCAACTCTGATGCTGCTGCTATTGCTATCTCCATCACTGAAGCTTGGCACCATGGTGAAAGCCGAATGTCTTGAGTTGGATTGTTCGTTGAGGTTAAAAGCCAGAGAAAGGTTGAGAGAAAGCGGAGCAGGAATTGCAGTCTCTGTGTTTAGATTGAATGGAGGATTTGCTTGGAAGATTACTGGGACAGTCTGTGGTGCCTTCTCAGTTCTTGTCGGCATTGCAACTTGAGTAAAAACTTGCATAGCTTGTTGCCCAGAGCTGATGTTAGTTTCAGGTAGTGATGAGTTTTCCTGAGGATGATGCACCACCTGATCTTGCTCCATGTGCATTCCTGTGACCTGATAAAAACCAATCACACCTAACTGTTACACACTTTTTGTTTGGTACTTTCTAGCACAGCCTGAGACATATATTCCCAATTTGACCAAAACCATTATGATACTTCATTTGATCTTTTAGTTCTAAAGAGGAAATACCAAAAAGAAACTTCTTTAGAGAACAAATTGTTAAAAAAATGAAACTTCAGTAATCAATATTGAGTAAGAAAGGAAACAACTTTCAGAAAGCAGAGTCTCTAATCTAAAGCTATTCACTAATCTAAAGTAGACTTCTACACATATTCTTAATTAAAATGATTAAGGATTAGATTAGAGGGTATTATACCGTCTCGGTTGTGATGTCAAAAAGGCTAGATCTTCTCCGGCGACGGTTGAGATTGGTCCGGCGGAGGAAGTACTTCTGAGCATGACTAGCTACTTGAGTAGGAGTCCTGCTCTTGACAAAGTTTCTAGATATCCCTTTCCAATCTCCTTTGCCTACTTTCTGCAGACCAAGCAAGAACCTCTTATGCTCATCTTCAGTCCACGCTATTCCTGTTTTGTCCAAACAACAAATCAATTTTCAAACTTTTCTTTCAGATAATCCAAACATGCACAGATTCAATCCCAATCTGAAGCCTAATCAGAACAGAGTAGTACCTCGTTTCCTCTCGCGGTTTCCGCCGGAGGAAGACGGAATCTGGACAGCTTCATTGGCGGAGGCGTAACCAGCGGCGGCTGATACATCCGCTTCGTTCTTGGGGATCTCTTCTTCAGGCGAAGACTTCTCGTAATCAGAAAGATTGTTCAAACTCACACACTTTCTCATCGGATCAACCACAACTCTAACTCCGAACAACATGATCTCTCCTTTCTCTGCGCCGCCTCCGGTCTCCGACGAGCTACTCACGGCGGCCATTTAAAATGTTTGTTTCCGGTTTTGCCCTTGCGTATGTTTTGGTTTCCCTTTCAATCTTTCTTTAGAACCGTACAAATTAAGGAGACGAGGTGTGAGTGGATCTGAGCTCCTAATCTGTTTATTTTTATAAACGTGTCCGGAAGCCACGTGGCTTACTCCTAAACATAGCTACGACATGTTGGTTTGTAGATACTGTAATAAGACACGTGTTAACGTTTAATTTGTACGTCACTCGTTCCCTGAGTGACCTACTTGTCTCTCTATATTTATCGTCCTCTCCTTTTAGATTTTAATTTTTTATTTTGGATATATTCTGATAAATGTCTCTATTTATCATTTTAATTGAAAGCTTCTTTATTTTTTGTTTAATCGAATTGAATGTGTCTAGGCTATATACGTCGCTCTCACTTGTCTTAACAAAAGAACTGTTTTCTAGTGAGAAACTTTTTTTTTCAAAACATTTCAGTATAAAAATGAGAAAAGTTAGTAAATGACATGCCGTAATGCGCATGAAACTATGTGTTAGACATTAGATTAGTAATGATGATTTTCAATGGTATAAACAGTTTGAACGTGTTTTATAGTGTAAAGTATTCAGAAAAGAAACACAGTTATGTATAGTGTCCTCTTATTTGTAGTCATTAGTTTTATAATATATGGTTTGTCAAAATGAAAATTTTGCCGTATTTTCACTGTTTCGTATATAATATTTCCAACTTTTTAAGTATTCTTAGAGAAGGGGATGTTATTAGTATTAAACGAATCTGGTCAACTCTGTGCGATTCCCAATTACATCCAACGTGATTTACCTTTTAAAACCATTTCTTGTTTAAGTTAACCTTTTGTTGCTTTGTGAGTTTGTGTTATTTGTTGCCTTGAAAAACTCAGTCCGTTAGAAGAATATTTCGTTTTAGTCTCATCCTCATATTCAATCTAACTAAAGCCAATCTATTTGATTGAAACATTTGTCCTGACCATCTTTATACAACAATTTAGTTCTAATATGGAGTTTATCAGAAAGGTTTATGCTTCGCCGTGGAGTGGAGTCAATGCCGTGGGAGGACTTTAAGGGGCCTAAAGCAAGATATAAAATATGATTGTTTTATATTTTAAATAATCCTTATACAATAATTTTAAATGATACAAAACATTGAAAATTATAGATAAAAGCACATGCTACGAAATATATTGAGAAATTCCTTACAAATAGCTTCTTTTATTTTTTTTCAGCAAGAAGTTAAAAAATAATCAAAAAAAGTTTTGATAAATATACATTTATTTAAGATTAATAAATATAAATTTAGAGTTTAGAGTTGAATAGGGGTTTTAGGGATAAGGTTCAAAATTCTTTAAAATAGTTTCAAAAAGTATTTTCGTTTTAAAAAAACTCAAAAAAAAAAAAAAAAAAATTTAAATTCGAAAACATATAATTTAAAACTACAAAAAAATATATTTTTATCTTTTATTATTTATTTATATTTATATTTCTATAAAGCAAGAGGTTTAATGATATTTTCCTAAGATAAATGTTTTTTTGATTACTATGTAAGCATAGTATGTTAGAGTCAAAACATATTCTTTTCTCCATGGCTTGGTGTCTTGTTGTCGGGTGCGGGTTTAGCTTATACTCAAAAAAGGCGACATGTCTAGCTCACCGGTGTGTGCACAAGTATTTTTTCTGTTGTGTGGCCACTGCTATGTGGGTTTGCGTAGGCAGCCTAAGTGTTAAGGTTAAGCTTCATCATCTATAGCGATAGTATCTTCTCTCTCATAGTATCTTCTCCCCAAGGATAACTCATTCTTTGCTGAGTCATTTTCTTGTTTATTAGGTTTTACTTGTTGTCGTCTTGGATCTTAAGCTTGTCTTCAGCACTACTTCGTGGGTTGTCTCAACTCCTCTCTGTTTTTTTTTCTAAGTGCAATTGAAACATGTTAGGTTCTTTGTTCTGGGGCAAGGTGTTGCTTAGAAATTATGATGGTGTCATTTGGTTCTCTCTAGAAACGAGGAGACTTGCTTGGATGGTGGTTGTCTCAATGTCTCTTTGGCCTCTTGATCGATTATGTAGATTGTTCTCTTTTTCTTTTGTCGGTTCAAAGATCGAGACTCAAATTTGCCTCTTCACTAGTGTGTGTTCTTGCTATGAAGGGTGGTGTTTCAACCTCTATCAGTATTGTTTTCGGTTGTCATTATCCCTTCCCGTTATACCAGTTTTGTGGGATCAGCTAGATTGGATAGATTGTATATTTGATGAAGTAACCGGTTTTCAGTTATTCCAATTGTAAGGTCGACTAGGATGATTGTATAGTCTTCTAACGTCGGGAAGTTATGGCAATGCAGGTAATTCTGTATTAACTCGCGTAAAGTATTTTCCGATTGAAAATTGGTATTGGTTTCATGTATATTTCGTCTATTTAATGGACCGGGCCTAACAGATTTGTGTATTTAAAAAAAGATTAGGTCTGAGATAAAGCAGGTTCACTGTGTCAACATTGTAGTCAATTTCAAAATTCCGGTTTGGATTTAATTTATATTAATAAAAAAATAAAAAAAAATTACCTCTGGTTATAATTAATAAAAAAGAACAACTGATGGAAAGAATATTCCAATTTGTAGCATCAAAATATTTTGATGTAACACATGGGGCCAATGGACGCACATGGTATCTTCATCTTCTTTAAT
Organism: Sinapis alba; assembly: GCA_012274485.2. NCBI lineage: Eukaryota > Viridiplantae > Streptophyta > Magnoliopsida > Brassicales > Brassicaceae > Sinapis > Sinapis alba. Next base: position 394,424 of record MU105614.1, on the reverse strand, counting down.
ATGTATCCATTCTTTTCTTGTTTGGCCATCAATTGCCTTTTTAAGTTGTAACTTATCTTCCAAGTTGTTACTTAAACTATATGTAATGATGGATATTAGAATAATGATCAAAATACGAATCTCCTCAAATCATAAACTAAACTATGTATTCACACGTTAAAATTATTAATCGATTAAATCGACTAAATTAATAATTAAATTTTAATAGTATTTCTTGAGGACTATGAATTGCACCCTATAAGAAAAACGTATACAAACTGTAGTTTAACCACATTCTTTCAAATAAAATGAAGAAAAATTTGGACTCAAAAACTTCTAGAGAATGGTGATGCTTAATATATAGGTGTTACTTTTATTAATGGGCAATTCTCTTAAATATCACTTTTTAAGTTTTTGTCACAAAAATAGCCCTAAGAAAATAAAATGACCAAAATAATTTTTTTCTTTTTTGAAATTTTCAATTTTTTAATTTTTTTTTTGAAATTTGAAACCTTATCCCCAAACTCACCGCTTTACTCTAAACTCTAAAGTCTAAATTAGTTAACCCTAGGAATATAAATGCATATTAATAAAAAATTAGCTTCTAAAAACTATTTTGGTCATTTTCTTTTTTAAAAACTATTTTTGTGAAAAACAAACTAAAAGAGGTTATCTACAAGAATTTCTCTTTATTAATTAGATAAAAATATTTTATTTTTCTTTCTTTGTATATTACGAGGATTTTTGTTTTTAATGTTTTTTAACTACATTCTATTATTTTTCATACATTCCGTTCCATTTCATTTCTTGCATTTTATTTTTCATTCAGCTCAAATGATAATATTTTTGTGGAATCTTCATGAATGATTAATTCCACACAATTCTATTTCAAAATATGCACATCCGGTGCAGCCAAAGAATATACTTTTGTTCCAGTGGTTTTTACTTCAAACCGTGGTGTCATGATCATCCCATTCAAGTTTAAACACGGGTTTCAACAACATGGATGTTGAAAATATACAAATAAATCTCCTGACTAATTATTAATCAAAGATTTTTTTTTCATGGAAAAGGAAAAATAAAAGGAAAAGCACAAATATTGGCCAGGAATGAAAGCCACCACCATTACCTTTTCTTGGTTGCACACAAAGATGAAGTTAAAAGTTGTTTAAAAGCCACTAAAAAGAAGACTTTTCTCTTTTTAGTTTCGCTTTAGCCAATTTGCATGAGTTTGTGACTTTCCTTAAGTCAGAGTGTGGATATGAGTGAGCACATTATTGAACTAAACAGAAATAATATTTGATTAAACAGGATAATTAATCACTTTTTTTTTTATCGCACCCCAATCACTTTAAACTGATGTTGCTGCACTTTCCATTTGACAGGCCCAAGCCCTTTACGAGTTTCAGAGAGCATCATAAGAAAATAGGTTGTTCCAGACTCACACAACAACATCAAGACAACAATGACTCATAACAAGTTTTAGGATATATTTTGTACCTATTACACTAATCAAACACTTGTCAAAAGATTATGAACCCATTTTCTATATGTTTACAACATGTCACCATATAATATGAATGAGCCATATAGCACAAAAAAAGAGTGGCTTATTCTCAAAAGTATCCAAAGTATATAAAGATAAGTGACTTGTTTAAAAGAGTGGCTTAATTTCAAAAGTTGCTAAATAACTGACTTGTTTAAAATAATGTATATATATGACTTGGCCAATTGACTTGTTTCACAAAAAAAAAAACTGACTTGTCTAAAATAATTTATGTATGTGACTTGTTGGCCAATTGTATAAATGAAAAAATTAACTCAGAACGTGTTATTATAAATTTTTAAATAAATGTTTTCTAGCATAAGTACATTCGACCAAATAGTATAATACTTTAATAGAATATTCAATACTGTTTGGTTTTCTGTTTTTTTTTTCTCCATTTTACGGTGGAAAAAAAACAGCGACGACCAAACAAGGGAACCGCATCGTCGTTTTATATAAAAATGGTGAAGAGAAGGACGAGAAAAGTTGGGTTCCCGTAAAAAAAATCTGGAAAAGGGTAAAAAAGTAATTATGATCCCTTTCAGTTCCTAACAGAGATTCTGGAAAGCAAAAGGCAAAACACACACACAAGGAGAAAAAAAAAAAAAAAACCAAACCACCTTTTTTTCTTTCTTCGTTCCTTTCTTCTTCACGACTTCTGTCGGGGGCAAAAAAATAGCCTCTCCGTAACCGCATTCTCAGCCGCCCTAATGACTGACCCAGAGGTAAAAATCGTATCTTTAAACCCTAACTCTCCGCCGTTTCGGAAAAATCATACCGAATTGAAAGTTTTTTTTTTCAATCGAAGAAGAGACAAAGAGAAATTCTTCCTAAAAAAAACAGAAACTAAAGCAAATAACTAAGTATACAAAACTAGGCTTAGTCACAAAGCCTACACCCAAAACAGGACAGAAAAGACCCAAACGTTACTTTTACCAAGTAAAAAAGATCGTCTCTAATTGGCGAAACTTCTTCCGAATGCGGCTATCGATACTGAACACGGCGAAGGAAGCGGCGGCACGTGTGATGGTTTCAGAGAGGAGAGCACGTGGGTATCAGCAAGAGCTTGTGGCGGTTAGAGATGAGGCTCTCCGTACATGTCTTAGGCTTAAACAGATGTATGATTCCAAGGTAATAGTTACAATGCTGATTTGTTGTTTAATTGAGTTGTTGCTTGTACTCTCACTTGCTATGAGATGGATTTGATGATCTAGCTTTTTTGTCATTTCTGAGTTTTCTTAGCTTTATTTACTTTTTTGATAGTGTTTTGCTGCTTTGAAAGTGTCATTGAGAAAGGTTTTTGAGGAAAACGCAAGTGTGAGAAGCTCTTCTTAAATCGTTGATACTAATTCCTCTTATGTAGTAGTAACTCACCGGTTGATCAGAGCTGTTTAGCTTTGATATTGTAGCACCATTTTTCACAGTTATATGATTATACAGGTCAAAGAGGCGGAAATGATGTCTTTAAGCAAGCAGCAAAAGATTGAAGAACTTGAAGCTCAACTTGGAGAAGCTGAAGATATTGTTGGAGAGCTAAGGATGGAGCTGCAGGAGTCTCGTTACCAGCTGAAGAAATTGACAAATAGTCGTCAAAGCAAGGAGGAAAACAAGCCAAGTGAAGTGGTTTATTTAGCGTCTGAGGACTCTAGTAACCACGAGAGAACAGTAGTGGCTAGTGGGATCAAACCACATTTGAGTATCAACAAATGTTCTTATAAAGAGAATAAAGATCCTTGCCACCATACTCTTCCGTCTATAATTAGTAGACGCAGAGAAGCCGAGGCGTTAGAGAGGAACATTGTCAATGGAGATTGGCCTGATGTGGAATCATTGACGTCATCCAAAACCGAAGCAAGAAAAGAGGAGGAGAATGATATGGAGCTGCTATCAACTACATCTGTGACGCCTTCCGAGAAACAGTGTGTCAGAAGAAAGCGTAAGAAGGATGCAAGATGCGGCAGCAGTAGCCCTGAAGGAGGAAGCTCCTCCTCGCAAGAAGATGAGAGCAGAAACAGAAGACAAAAGACTGGAGAGAAAGACAACGGGTACTTGGATTCCTTCAACACCGAATCATCATCTCGTGATAGTCGTCGTGTTGCTCAGGTCGCTCGTCAGGTTGGTTAGTGTAAATCTAAAACTTTTAAATAAATATCCATTGTTTGTTTGTTTGTTTCTTCTAGCTGTGACAGCACAATCTATTTATTTGGTTCTTTGTGTGGCGCAGCTTTTACCATTCACAGAGAAGAAAGTGTTGCAGGAGAACCAAGAGTGATGATGTTTCTTGAGTCACAAGTAACCTTGTAAGGTCCTATCCTATCATCAGTTGCGTTTCATCTCCCTGGAGAGGAAAGAATGGTTGATTAGAGAAGTTAGCTGACGTAGTAAGATTGTTAACATCAATACACATTGTCAGCTTATAGACTAATGGAAAAAGGCTAATTTTGAGTCCCTTGATTTAGATTCCTTTACGCATTCGATTTTTTTTCCGCCTGGTTTCTCTTGAAGCTGAAGAAGCTTCCTCAACAAAAACGAAACATACTAATGTTAGAATAATGTTTAGCTTCCAAAACATGGTTGATGATTAGAAAAAAATAAAATAAAGAAACAAATCAAAAGAAGTCATTGTTGTTCACGAACAGAAGGTTTGACCACACAAACACGTTTTAGAGTATGAAATGTTTGTGTATATCAATACAAAAGAGAAATTGTGTAGCTAATTTTGTGGCTAAATACAGTTTTTTTTTTGGTAGTATATGGTCAAAAGAAAACAAATATGTTGGATACTAAAGAAGTGTAAATATGGGTCAAATTAAAAAAAATGTGAGAAACTAAATAAATCTGTCACAAAAATAAATATATTTCTGGTCAAAATTTGTTCGGATAAGTTTATCAAAATAAGTAAACATTAGATTTGAAACCATACCCTCCTCCCCCGCTCATATATATTTTAATTTAAAGTAACATTTAAAATATAAAATAAAATATAAAATATATGGTTTATATCAATTTTATTTTTCTATATAATATTAGTTTGAAAATTTTATATTTGATAAATTTTTACTTTTCATATATTAACTACTTTGTTTCTTCATTTGTTTATTTAAAAATGTAGTATGTTAAGAAGTTTAATTTTAAGCATTACTTTTATATGAAATATTACTAATTTTATCAGAATTTTTGTTTGAAAATTTGTATTTTCGAAATGTTGATATGTGCATAAATTAAATGAGTTAATACTATATTTTGAAAATAATGATTTAATTAATACATTATATTTCAATTTGTGTTTTCATTATTACTGCAAAATGTACATAAAATCATACACAAAATAGATCATTGTTTATTTTGTTTTAAAAATAATATTATATTTTTAACAGATTTGGACTATATTATTTCATTCCAAAATTAATTACTTAAAACTTATAAAATCTTGTAGGATTTAGATAAAAATATTTTCTTAATCTTTTTTTTAGATATTAATCTCATTTACATTTATTCCGAAATTAATATATAAATATATTTAAGTTGTTTTGTTAAGTTAGTAATTAAATGGTCCAACTATATATATTTTTAGATAGACTCTATTTTAATATATGTGATAAAAATAAATAAATATATGGATAGCTAAATAAGTATGTCAAAATAAGTCAACATGTAGTTAAATGAAACAAATCTATGGAAAAGGAAAAATATGACTGTAAAAAATAAGTCAATGTTGATTTAAAGGAAAAAATCTTTGGGACATAAATACATAATATTTTTAAAACTTTGGTCACCTATATATATATTATAACTTTTCATAGTCTCTTCATTTCGAAGATCTATCAGTATTCAATATACTGGTAACAAAAATTAGTAGAGAAAAAAAAAGATGGCTAAAGCGACTTCTTCACTTGTTATACACATCATCTTCGTTGCAATGTCTCTCTTAGGTATACAGTTATCCAAAGTTTTATTTAAAAGAATATATTCAACATTTTCTATACCAATAATTATGTTATTTTAAGTTCAAGTTATTGGTACATGCCTCAAATGTTATAGACTTGTAATTTATTGTTATACTAGAATACAAACCACGTTAAAAACGCAGATTATATTTCTTATTTTTGTTTCATTTACAAAAGTAAGAAAACAGCTGTGTTATATTAATTTATTTGATGTAATGTTTAGTTAGCTGGAGTTATGTTTTTTTCTTCTTCTTTTTTTGAATATTTGATGGTTATGTATTTTTTTGTTTTGAATTTTGTTTAGTCATATTATTATCAATAACAACAACTTTCTTACTTGTATATAATTATTTTTATTTTATTTAATATTTGATGTTATATATTATAGGGCCCTATATTATATATTATATAATATTATTAATTTATATTGTTCAACATTATTATATAGCAATTTAGTCTTATAAAAAAATTATTATTCAAAAGAATATATTCAGTATATATACTATATGATAAGTATTATTGTTAGATTCTCACTTAGTTTATGCTTACCTGGTTATATGTGAGTAACCGGTTTAATATATAATCATATTTGGGCTCTCAACGTTATATATTTCTTTACAAAATATGCATAAAAAGTAAGCTGACAAATTGTTGATACGATTTGTTTAGTGGTTTGTATAGCTGAGATTAACGTAGAAAACTAATATATAGTGTATGGTTAACATGCATGTTAACTGCCTATATATGGCTCATTAATGAAGGTGGATTGCACTTGATGATCAATGCTAGGTAATACGATAATTTATATCAATATTTATGTGCGATGGATATGCATGGTCAACTATTTAAACTTATAAAGGATGATTATATGTATCATTAATGAAATATATTGTTGGCCCATTTTAAAACTTAAATGACAACTTTTTATTAGTAGATAAAAATAAAACTCTAAATTAATAGAATAGAAGATTAGCCTTCACTATATATTGACTATAGTGATTTACTCATAGAAACATTCGAGAATGATTTACTGTATTTTTTCTTCATTAGCAAATATATGCGGGTTTTGATATCTCTTCTGACAACTTATTAAGCTAAATAAAGTCTGAACAACTTTTATTTACTTAAAGTTAAAACCGATCTTGCATGATATAGTTTCGCAGAGTATGGGATCATGTGTGGCGGTTCTTGGCTCGTGCGTCAAATGCAGAATAAAGTGTTACAACAATTTTGGAAATCTTGCAACTGCTTACTGTGATCGTGGTCCAGATTACGAAAGATGTCAATGTACATTTCCTTGTAGGCCTGTTCTTGGGCCCCCTGCTCCCCCTATGCGATTTTAAAAGCATTTTAAAATGTTATCTTCTTCAAAATGTATAAGCATGAGTCCTAATTTAAAAGATCACAACTTTAGTTGCTAACGTTGTCATTATATAATAATTTTATTTCTTAATGGACCCTTAGTGTCAATAAAATATATTGAACACAAAGCTAAAGATCATTGTAGTTAGATTTTTTTTTGTGGGTGGTTTATTCAATCTGGAATTTAAAGTAATTTTATAAAATAATAAATCATATATTATTTAAACATAAAATTTACAATGCTCTTTCAAATCCAGTTTTATTGAATTTGTAACTTAAATCTACAAGATTCCCACTCACGCAAAGATGGTAATTACTTTTTAAACAAAATTATAGTTTAAAGGAAATGAAAACTAACTTATACTGTTATTATAATAAAATCTACAACCAAACTCAACAATTGAAGATAAAAAAAATTTTATAGCATACATAAAAGATGATATAGACCCACTTTTATTTTATTTGCTTTCCATGGGTTCTTGTAGCGGAGTCCTCGCTAAATCAATTGGGTAGAGAACTACATCTTAATAAACACTCAACCTTCTCCTGAACAACTTTTTATTTGGTCCTTTGTTGGAGCAGCTTTTATCATTCATAGAAAACAGTGTTTGCAGTTGATTTTTTTTGTTTGGGGATAATTTGAAGAAATTTCCTCAATAGGTACCTGATTCTATAAAATAAACATTTAACCTTGCAACGAACCTTCCAAAAGATGGTTGACATTGAACATTAAACATTAATTTCCAGTTTCCTTGTATATTTTGAAACTATTCACTTGTTTTTTGTATTCATATTATTAAATTGATATTTTTTTTTGTTCTTGTAAATTTGAATCAAACATATACTATAGTAAACGGCTTAGTGTTTGAATCATTTTCAATCATATTTTTGGTTTAGACAGTTTTTGAGAAACACCTTGAAATATCATAAAATCAAGTGTGTGTTTTGTACTAAATAAACCATTAATATTAGTAAAAAGTGTCTTTGTTAGTTCTATCAAAATTGTAGAATAACGAATTTAAAACGCAATTATGTAAAGGAAGGATGGTTAACTTAATTTATGTGATAGAGGCAAAACCTTAGCTAACTTAATATGATTTTTGTCAACATACTTTATAAAAATTGCATAACCTAAGTTTCAATATCTTCATTGATGCTCACGAGGCAACTCAAAACGACACAATGGGCAAATATGATCAGTCGCAAACCAGTGTGCGATACATGCATCATCAAACTCATGTCCACAGGGTAACTCAACAACATTGACTCCATTCTTAAACTCTTCCAAACAAATAGTGCAACTCATGTCACTCACGAGAGAGTCACCTTTGTTATATATTTTCTTGGTTAAGGACTTGACCACGAGCTTGCTTGCCGCCTTGATTGGAATGTTACTATTGGTCGCCTCATCATCATCATCATCCTCATCCTCAAATTCATCATCCTCAGGAAGAGGAGGAGGAAGCCAAATACGAAAAGTAAACCACAGAGACAAAGCACAATCTCTTCTATAATCACGTGCGGAAGTCAATTGAGTGACACAACGATTGACGTCTTCGGTCAACAAAAGCAAAGTCTCTTCGTTAGGGAAACCTGCTTCCATGAAAAGGTCACTTATTTCTTGTAATTTGATGGCAAGTCCTTGGCCTTCGATGACGTCCTCAGCCAACCACGTAAACGAGAATGTTCTTTCAGAATCTTCCATGTCCTCGTCGTGCCACGTGGCCATGGTTGCGCATGCTTTGATTGTGCCAGCATCCGAGGCTGAAGGGTTACGCTCGATCTCATGCCTGAAATACAATTCGCCTCTCATAATGAAAAACGATATATCTAGTTTCTTAGGGTTTTTTGCTTTCTTCTGTTTAGTTGCAGTGATGAATTTTATAATTTTATATAGGGTCTTTGAAACCTAATTTATTTAGGTCTAGGATCTTTGAAACCTAATTTATTTTGGTTTTGTTTGTTACTAATTTCCTTTTGTTGATATGATTTTCCATTTAATTTTGACTATATAAGTTTTTGTCCTAGTACTTTACTTTTCTAATAACTTCAAACCGTTAAGAAAGTCAATTGTCCTTTTACGATCATTGATACTATTAAAACATGATTGTTGTTTGGAAAATGCCCTTACTTTGTATGTTAGTTATATTACTTTTTGTATCATTGTAAGTTATTCATCTAAAAATTCATAAAGTTTATAATTAAGGCTTAAGGATATAATTAGAACACAAAATAGCACATCCAACTCCTATATCTCCAAATTTATATTACACACATTATATCTTACGAAATTTAATGAGCCACACACCTCAAAACCATATAATGCATGATCTATAAAATTTAGTAACCAAAATCTTAAGTGTGCATATAAGTCAACTAGCGTATTACATAACTATCCAAATAAAAGAGTCAGCAAGAAAACTATGGATCAAGGCCTGAAATTTCTTGGTAACGAAAACAAAATATATAGTATAATGTAAATATATGATTAATTAATATTGTTTCAAAAAAAAAAAAAATGAACCACAAGTTTAGCAGGCTTCAACATGAACGGAAGTTATGCTTGTGTTTTATATCTGTATCAAAATATAAATATAATGCAGTGGTTTATAATCTATAGTAAGAGGTTACCTGCGCTATTCAAATTGATAATATTATTTTTAATATTGTTTTCTAAAGTAAAAGTCAATTTTTAAATTACCTTTTCAGTATATATAAGAACATAAAATAACTTTTGTAGGTTATAACTTTGCCAAATTTTAATTATTATTTTATACTTTGTTAAATTTACATTATAGAAAATAAATTTTAAATTAAAATATATTGTATTTATTCATGATTATGTATATATTTAAATGTATATATATATTTAAAATAAATTTTAGTCGTCAAAGCAAGGAGGAAAACAAGCTAAATGAAGTAGTTTCTTTAGCGTGTGAGGACTCTAGTAACCACGAGAGAACAGTAGTGGCTAGTGGGATCAAACCACATTTGAGTATCAACAGATGTTCTTATAAAGAGAATAAAGATCATCTCGTGATAGTCTTCGTGTTGCTCAGGTCGCTCGTCAGGGTAGTGTAAATCTAAACTTTTTAAGTAAATATCCATTGTTTGTTTGTTTGTTTCTTCTACCTATGACAGCAATATTCTGACCATAAATAGCGAAGCTTTTACCATTCACAGCGATGAAATGTTGCAGGAGAACCAAGAGTGATGATGTTTCTTGAGACATAAGTAACCTTGGAATGTCCTATTCTATCATCAGTTGCGTTTGAACTCTCTGGATGGAGTGGAAAGAATGGTTGATTAGAGAAGTTAGCTGAAGTAGTAAGATTGTTAACATCAATCCTTGATTTAGATTACTTTACGCATTCGTTTCTTTTCGGCTGGATTCTCTAGAACTTGAAGAAGCTTCCTCAATAAAACGAAACATACTAATGTTAGAATAATGTTTTAACCTTCCAGGGAAGCTTTCAAAAGATGGTTGATGGTTGATGATTCTAAATAAAATAAAATAAAGAAGCAAATCAAAAGAAGTCATTGTTGTTCACAACACAAGGTTTCACCACAGAAACACGTTTTAGAGTATGAAATGTATGTGTATATCAACACAAAAGAGAAATTGTGTAGCTAATTTTGTGGCTAAATACAGTTTTTTTGTAGTATATGGTCAAACTAAAAGAAAACAAATATGTTGGATACTAAAGAAGTGTAAATATGGTCAAAGTAAACAAGTAGTATATGAAAACTAAATACGTCTTTTGAAAATAAATAAATATGTGGTCAAGAAGAAGAAAAATATGAGAAACTAAATAAATCTTTCATAAATAAATAATTTTTCGTCAAAATTTGTCAAAAATAAGTAAACACTAGATTTAAATTCGTACACCGTACAAATATTTTTTATTTTTAAAGTAATATTTTCAAATATAAAATAAACTATAAAGATGTATGTTTATATCAATTTAGCTTTTATATATAAATTAGTTTGAATTTTTTTTATTTGGTTAAATTTTTTTTGATAAAATTTTACTATTCATATATTGACCACTTTTTTATTTTAAAACATAACAATATATTAAAAGGTTTAATTTTAAACATTAGTTTTATATGAATTAGTACTAATTTTATCAGAATTCTTTTTTTGAAAATTTATATTTTTGAAATGTTGATATGTGACTAAATTGAATTAGTTAATATATTGTGAAAATATTATTTTAGTTATTACATTATATTTCAATTTTGTCTTTTTATTATTTCTGAAAATTGTACATAAAATCATACACAAAATAAATTAGTTTATTTTGTCTTATATAAAAATAATATTATAATTTTTAAAAGATTTGGACTATATTATTTCATTCCAAAATTAGTTACTCAAAAACTTATAAAGTCTGTTAATATTTAGATAGAAATATTTTCTTAATCTTTTATTTAGATATTAGTCTCATTTGCATTTATTCCAAAATTAATATATAAATATATCTAAGTTATTTTGTTAAGTGTGTAATTAAATGGTCAAACTACAACTTTTGTATAATATTTTTAGAATCACTCTATTTTAATAGATTAGATGTAAAAAGAAACAAATATGTTGACTGCTAAATAGTATGTCAAAATAAATCAATATGTGGTTTAATAAACCAAATCTATGAAAAAAAAGAAAAGTATATCTGTAAAAAAATAAGTCAATATTTGACTAAAAAAATATTTGGAACATTAAATACATTGTATCTTTAAAAGTTTGGTCACCTATATATTCTATAACTTTTCATAGTCTTTTCAATTCGAGGATCTATCAGTATTTAATAGACTAATAACAAAAATTAATAGAGAAAAATAAAAAATGACTAAAGCAACTTCTTCACTTATTGTATCCATTATCTTCGTTGTGATGTTTCTTTCAGGTATACATTTATCTAAAGTTTTATTCATAAGAAGATATTCAACATTTTATGTCGCAAACATTACTTTATTTTAAGTTCAAATTGTTGGTACATGCCTCAAATGTTGTAGACTTGTAATTTATTGTTATATTAACCTTAACTATGGGTAGGTATTTAATACCCATTCAGGTTTGGTTAGGATCTACTCAGGTTTTGAATTTTCAAGCTAAAGATTTCAGTTATATCCGGATATTTATAAATTTTATTCGGGTTTAGTTCAAATATTTGCGGATTTGGTTAAGGTTCAGATAATTATGTTTAAATAGTTTTTAAAATTTTAATGGTATTTGATACCCATTCAGGTTTGGTTAGGATCTATTCAGGTTTTGAATTTTCACGCTTAAGATTTCAGTTATATCCAGATATTTATAAATTTCATTCGGGTTTAGTTCAAATATTTGCAGATTTGGTTTGGGTTTAGATAATTACGTTTAAATTGTTTTTAAAATTTAAAAATTCATCTATACCTTAAATTTTTCAAAATCTAAAAAATATTATATAATATATAAATTTGAATAATATATACTAAGGTACCTAAAGTTAGCATAAAAATTAGTTTAACTTGAATATTTGGAAGATGGGTCAATAGATATTTCAAGTGCTTTTGGTGTTTTAATAGTGTTTAACTATTTTAGATATTTATTTTTGACTATTTACATATATTTTCTAGTATTTTGGATAACTGCAAAAAACTTATATATTTTTGATATTTTGGATATATATATCTTGTTCAGATCTATTTGAATACCGAAAAATATTTTGGTTCGGATCAAGTTCGGTTCTGATTTTCTCTATGCCAAAATTTTAAAACCCGTCAATTTTGGTTATGATTCAATACTACTTTTCAGATTATATTTGGTTTTGTTCTTCGAATTCAAGTTTTTTGGTAGCCCTAGCCTTAACTATATTTACTATTGTGATTTACTCATAGAAATATTTGAAAACGATTTACTGTTTTTTTTTCTTCATTAGCAAATATATCTCTTCTGAACAACTTATTAAACTAAAAAAAAGTATGAACAACTTTTATTTACTTAAAGTTAAAACCGATCTTGCATGATATAGTTTCGCAGAATATGGTTGTGGGATCATGTGTAGCGGTTCTTGGCTCGTGCGTCCAATGCAGAATAAAGTGCTTCCAAAATTATGGAAATCTTGCAACTGCCTACTGTGATCGCGGTCCAGATTACGAAAGATGTCAATGTACCTTTCCTTGCAGGCCTGTTCTTGGGCCCCCTGCTCCCCCTATGCGATTTTAAAAGTATTTTAAAATGTTATCTTCTTCAAAATGTATAAGCATGAGTCCTAATTTAAAATATCACAACTTTAGTTGCTACGGTTGTCATTTTTTTTGTAACACAGTTGCTACCGTTGTCATTATATAATAATTTTATTTCTGATTGGATCCTTAGAGTCAATAAAATATATTGAACACAAAGCTAAAAATCATTGTAGTAACTAGTAAGATGTTATTGTGGGTGGTTTATTCAATCTTGAATTTAAAGTAATTTTATAAAATAATAAATCATCTATTATTTAAACATAAAATTTAAAATGCACTTTGAAATCCAGTTTTATTGAACTTGTAATTTAAAATACACAAGATTCTCAAACCACGCAAACATAGTAAATATTTTTCAACAAAATTATAGTTTAAAGGAAATAAAACTTAACTTATACTGTTACTATAATAAAATTTAGTAATTTACAACCAAACTCAATAAATTAAGTTGAAGATAAAATTTTGTTTTATATATCATACATAAAAGATGATATGGACCTACTTTTTTTTTTTTGCTTTCACTGAGTTATTGTAGCAGAGTCTTCGCTAAATCAATTGTGTAGAGAATTACATCTTTCTCTTAATAAACACCCAATATTCTCCTGAGCACCTTTTTGGTCCTTTATTGGCGCAGCTTTTACCATTCACATAGAAGAAAGTGTTGCAATTGATTTCTCTTGCTTGGGGATAATTTGAAGTGTCTTCCTCAATAGGTCCCTGATTCTATAAAATAAACATTTAACCTTGCAACGAAGCTTCCAAAAGATGGTTGACTATTAGAAAAAAAAGAAGCAAATCAAAAGAAGTCATTGTGTTCACGAACACAAGGTTTGACCACAGAAACACGTTTTAGAATATGAAATGTTTGTGTATATAAACACAACAGAGAAAACTAGAAACAACCACAAACACAAACTTGAAATCAATTTTCACTTTGATCACATACAAAAACCAATTCGTTTCTGATTTAATTTAAAGCTTTTTTAAAAGTATATATTTACAATGAACGGAGCATCATCGTGGGCTGACCAGTGGGACAACAGCGGCACCGCCGTCGTCAGAAGCGGTGGAGATGGAACTACGTCGAACTCAAACACGGCCAAGTACAAGGAAAAATTTGGACATGGACTAGACAAGACAAAAGCTGTAGCTTCTTCGGGTTTTAAAAAGCTCAAAACTGGCTCTGCCTTTGGTTTCCGTTGGGTCAAGGACAAGTATCACAAAACCACAAACAAACATTGAATATTTAAACATTTTTCAGTTTCCTTGTATATTTTGAAACTATTCACTTGGTTTTTCTTCTGATCAAATATTTTGTTTGATGTGTATTTTGTTTTAGCTTGTTTGATTTGAATGTTTTGAGTTATGTGGTAGATTGTATGAAGTTTCCAAGGATTTTTTTGTATTCATTTGATTAAATTGATATTTTTTTGTTCTTGTAATTTGAATTTCTCACCTTCTAATTCCTTTTGTAATTGAACATATAGACTATATAGTAAATGAGGACCTTTTATATAGATGAATTCTATTATAGATATGAATTTTGCTCTAACGTATATTCATATGATAGTTCTTCAATTTTAAGGAAAAATATAGACTAATGATATATTTTCTCTAAATATAGAACTATATTATAGAGGTATACAATAAAATAAAATTATCCATATAATAAAATTCATTTATCTTATAGGAAAATAAAGATATGAGTTAGAAATGCTTTATCTATATATTTATTATCTTATCTATTTAAATAAAATTCTAACTAATAAGGTATATATATTCTTTTATGTTTATTATTTTATATTTATAAAATTCTATATATATATATTTTTTATTATTAAAGTTTATTAATTTATTGATTTGCAGCTCACCTAATATCAATCCAATGACCTAATGACTTAAAAAAAAATAGTTTGATTCATTTATCAGGGTCCGAGTCTGGTTTAGAAAAGTTGAATCTGGAGGAAATAGCTGAGTCATTACAAGATACTACAAAAACGCCAGAACAAAAACTTATATGGGGAATATTAACAGACAATCTTTGCTAAGGTCGTGGCTCTATGTATTTCAAAGGAGAGTAGAAAAAAATTCAGATCCTGATTTCATTCGTTTTGAAGATGGAAGGTCCTTGACAGAAGAATCATCATGACTTGATGATGATGATGATGGTGATGATGTATCAGTATCTTCTCCAAGCTTTCTCTTGCTAGAATGGCTTAAGGTTTTGCACTCCTCTGCTTCATTTCTCATTATAAGTTGTTTTATTCTCTTTACATCTGCAAGCTTCACCGGTTTTAACAGGAAATCCTCTGCTCCTTCCTTGAAACATCTGGAAAAATAGAGAGGATAAACCACTTAGTTTATATATCAATGTAGACATATATATCTACTTTGTATTGTTACACATTTACAAGAATCACTTACTGTTCTATACGAGTTAAGATGTTCTCAGATGACATGATCACTACAGGTATTTCTCTGAATGTAGAGGATTCCTGCACATTATCAATATACTTGTATCAGCATTAGAGAAGACTTATTCAGTTTTTTTCCTCATATTGAGAAAATCAAAAACCTATTACTAATTATTACCTTAATCTTCTTGAGAAGATCATATCCTGTTAGTCCTGGCATTGAGTAATCCGTCACTATCAAATTCACCTTCAAATCCTGTTATAAGAAAGATCACACAAAACTATTAATAAAGCACTTCAACCACAAAAAAAATAATCAGATCTTATTACAACCAAAACAAACTAATTAATAAAATACTCATCTAATTATTATTTTATTATTCCTGAAAAGAAGCTAAGCGCAAAGGTTGCAAGGTCTCTCTTTCTTTCCTTAGTTAAAGGATTTCTCAGATTTGTACCTTAAGATCAGAAGCTTCTGTGTTTCCATCTAAGCCAAGATACTGCAAAGCCCTAGTCCCACTCTCCACAGTCGTCACTGAAATAAAAAAAACAGAGACTATTAGGCAAAAAGAGAAGGCGAAACCTAAAAAAAAACAAAGAGACAAGAAGACTGAGTTTGGTTGTATATATACCTTTGCAAGAAGAGATTCTTAGCAACCTCTCAATGACTTTACGATCCACAATACTATCGTCAACAGCTAGAACATGTAGTTGCGGCGAACTGACAGTCAAATCTCCACCGGCGGGACTCTCCATCCTCATGACCTCACCAACAGCCATTTCACTATATAACTCAGATCAAAAGAGTAAAGATTGGTTTAAAGAAAACGAAGAAGAAGAAGCTTAGGATTAAAGAGAAAGAAAAAAAAAAAATCAGAAATCAATGTGATGTGATGGAGGAAAAATGAAAAAAAAAGTGACATAGATATAAAAGGTGGGGTTGCAGTAGAGAGATACGGAAGATCAGATGTTGCTGGTGAGATCTTTGAAGAGGAAACAAAATCTTAAGTTGGGTCAAGTGTCAGAAAAAAAACACATGTAGTAATAGTAAACTCTTTTGTGTCTTGAAGGTCAAAATCTTTGTGCACCGAATCTTTTTTAAGATTTCAAAGATCTTTGTTTGGTCTGTTTCTTTCAATCGGACAACGACCTCTCTCTCTCATGACCTCAATACTTTTCTCTTTCTTTGTAATTAACTCAATTAATAGATGATTATCTTCTTTTTACTTTTTTCATTTTATTTATATATTAAAGATGTTATTATATATTCAGTCCTTAAGTTAGACCAATTTATTTAATCCATTTAAAAATAATCACTTAGAGAGGTGAACTCTTCATTTTAAAATATACAATTTTGTTTAAAATACCATCTATATTATAATTTTAAATGATATTTCATTGATGCTTTACTAAATTCCAATCCAAACAGTGACACGATAACTTTAAACTATGCTCAAATTATATGTATTATCTTAGTCAAGTTTATCTTAATAAAGAAACTGTTTTCGACAAAAGGGTAAATTTATTAATTGTTGTCATCGTTTTCAGTTGAGTTCCTTTATTAAATTGAATTTTATGTAGTAAATGCACTCTGTTTAGTGGACCATTGTGTGATTTGTGAATCTCCTTTGCTTTTGGACAAACCTTGAGATTAAATAAAAGGGATATGGAGAAATTATTGGGGTGGAGGAAGATCCTTTATGTCTCTATTTCAACATCTTCTACCCAATTGCGAGATGATATGCTGCAGTACAACACAAGATTTGGTTTCAAATTAACTAGAATCATGCAATATAGATTATGTCGATATGAATAGCAAATATATTTTAAGAATATATTACATATATAAAGTATAAATGTATATTATATATACCTAAATAAGTACTCTGTGCAAAAAAAAATAAAAATAATAATTACCTAGCATAAAGTTCATATAAAAATAGAAATAAGACTTGGCAACACACGTTATGATTATTATCTATGTACCGATTTCCCCCTTTTAATGTAGCTAGGATCATTTAGGTAGATAACCAATATTTTTAGTTGGGGGAGGACATTGGGTGCTATACTTCTAAAAACATATTAAAATAGATTGCTATCTAAACTAGAGCATATTAATTTTTGGAATAAAACTAACATGTTTCTTTAAAGGTTTCTATCATGCATCAAAAGTAATATAGCAAAGTTCAAAAGAAAGTAATGTATTTCTTCTCTCTTTCGTTTTTTTCATTTACATTCTTTACTGATTTTTTATATTGGCCGTGATTTGTGAAGCCTTTTTGGACCAAATCTAAAAAGTAAAATCTTTAAAAGTTGTGGAGGAGGATCCTTTATATTTCTTAACATCTTCAAGCCAATTGTGAGAAGACTTAGAAACATAAAATAAAAAGATTTGTTTTCTTAGATTAAGAATCATGCAATTTTGTCGATATCGATTTGATAGGTATCTGAAAAAAAAATCCCAATACGATTATACGATGGCCTTCACGTTTTTTTGGTTAATAAAATAAGATGGGCCTTACACCTAACAGCTCCGAAATCAGTGGAGTCGTTTGTAGAAACGAGTCAATTAAAAGTTGAAGAAAAAGAAAAGTAAAATATTTGTGATGTTTTCCACATGTTAATTATTAATTTATTTTCCATAATTGGCTGTAAGAACACACTGAAAAAGTGAAAAGAACAGAATAAAAAACATCAAATATGTTTCAAATTTTCTTACTTTAAAAAAGTTTGCTCAGTTTCAGAATAAACTATCATTGCAATTTCATACGGAACAGATCTTACTTTTCAAAAGGTTGTTTTATTTTTTCTAGATGTTGATGTCTTTTTATGTTAAAATATTATCACTGCAAAAAAAAAAAGGAAAAAAAAAAATTACCACTACAGTTTTTTAGGAACAATCCTACTTGTAAATTCTCTTGAAGGTGAAACATACAGAGCAAAAAAAACAAACGAGAATCAATTTTCTATCTCAACAATTAATCAAGGTGAAAGCACATAACTAAGTGATATAGATCATCAGTGTGCCGGAGATTATGCATGCATGCATGTCTCTTTATTTTTGTCAAATCAACTACAAGTGTAGAGAGACACTTTCTTCGTCCTCAATTAATTATCAAGTCCCATAGACACGAAGATCACCACTATTGTAACCAGAGAGTTTTGGTAACAAAACCATCAAGAAAGTTGTCAAAATACTCTTCGTGTGAAATCTATATATAAGTACCAAAGATATACAGAGTCATTTAATCGTTTCACTCGTAAAATGACCTGAAACTTCAAAACATACCTGACATGTGTTTCTGATCTCTATACAACTCACTTTCAAAACGGGCACTAACATGCCTAACTATATAAAGACTGCAGAGGGTGAGAGGAAGCTAGAACCAAACTAGAGGATTAAAAGTTTTTTTTTTGGATCATCTTGGTGTGATATCACTCGCTGTTGTGTTTACCAACACATTTTACATACAAATTTTTTGCAGAAATACTATATCTATATCCAATAGCGGAGCCAAGAAAAAGTTTAAGGTGTGTCATAATGTACAGTATAGGCCCATCTTATAATAAAAATCCCAAATTATAAGAAGAAAATTTTCTATTATAATAAATTAGGGTTTGCAGAATGAGGATTTGAACTTGGGTTGGGGGTGTCATAGGAAGGACAACTTAACCATTTAAACTGTTTCCCATAACAAAATTTGCCTTGAAAATTTTATTTTTATATTTAAGGGGTGTCAGTTGACCCCCTTTCCCCTTCTTGGATCCGCCTCTGTCTATATCTTGTTCATGTGGAATAAGCTCCAGACTATACAAGACAAAAGACAAAATAATAGTTTACCAAGTGGAAAAGCATCACACTAGATGAACCCAGTGACAAATTACAGTGATAAATTCTAAAGAATACATGATTTCATCTTTCCAATTCTACAAATCATACTATACTTCAAATCAGAATTTGAGAAAATCTAATTTTATTTTAAGGATTGACCTATCAAACGGTTACACGATGTAACAATCATTCACTGATAAATTATTTGATTATTTTTCTGTAATTGGATTCCAAATCACAAAGGGCATGGATGGATTGATCATATCTCCAGGTTAACTATTTCAATCATTGTATTGTAATCCCACTATTTATTCATGTTATAAAGTCTTGATTCGTTTAGACCATATTACTTTAAATTCTATATAAAGAAAATCATCCAGCCAAAAAGAAAAAAATCATCCAGCCAATTAAACTAATCCAGGCAAAAGTAAGTGTATGTGATACGTCAGTTGATTCCAATAACCGCCGCATAGAAAGCCCATGAGCCAACGGCTCGTCACGTGAGACCGCTCAAGCATCCACGAGACTTTACCGTTGGAGAACGTTAAAGTCTAGAATCCTATGCTTCAACTACATTTATACTACGGTGGGTCCACCATATTCTCCTGCCACGTGGAGAAACACGATTCGTTAGTGCATATTTGTACCTTGTCGGCATACTTCTCTCAACCGTTTGATCTTGATCGCGCCAAAAAAAAAAAACGAAAGGGCCATTTCCGTAATTACGAAAATTATATAAATTTAAAATAATTAAGTGAAAATATGCGCTGGAAAAGACAGAACTCCGAACTGATTTCTTTCCCTCGTTGTCTGAAGAAAGGAACATCGTCCTCTCAGATTATTTTTCCCGAGAAAATTTAGGAAAAGAAAGAGAAGAGAAGAGAGAACCAAACCCCGAAACAAATATCTCTTCGCCGTCGGCAAAGATGGCGGAGGATTTCGCAAGAGCGGTGGAAGATGGTCTTAAACTCTCGAAACGTATTTATTTCGGAAACGATCGTGCCGTCGCGGCGCCGAGGCTAGCGACGCCGATGGAGAGAACCTCCACGGCGCAGGCATACCTTCCTTCGTCCCCCATGGTTTACGCAGTTATACCCGACCCGGGGATCGTGGATAACCCGGACCTACCTAGCTACCAGCCTCACGTGCACGGCAGGTGCGACCCACCTGCTCTCATTCCTCTCCAGATGAACGCTATTGAGCTCGACGTGGATTGTTATCTCGACACGGCTCTCGTCACCGTCACCGGAACGTGGCGTGTCCACTGCGTCAAGGGAAGCAAGAGATGTGATTGTCGTATCGCTATTCCTACGGGAGAACATGGTTCGATTCTAGGTGTTGAGGTCGAGATTCCTAGAAAATCTTACACAACGCAACTGATCACGGCCCAAGATGGTAACGAGTTGGAGAAAACGACACATCCTCAAAGTGGAGGGTTCTTGAAACCAAACATATTCACTCTTACTGTACCACAGGTTATCTACTTAAATGTTTTTCTTTTACCTCTTGTGTCTGTTTATTTCTCTTTTCTGATTATGTACTATTGTTTACAGGTTGATGGAGGTACCAACCTCTCTATCAAGATGTCTTGGTCTCAGAAGCTGACGTATAACGAAGGACAGTTCTTCCTAGACGTTCCTTTCAACTTTCCTGAGTATGTGACTCCTGCTGTAAAGAAAATCTCCAAGAGGGAGAAGATTTACTTGAGTGTTGATGCCGGAACCGGAACAGAAGTTCTCTACAAAGGATGCAGTCATCAACTTAAGGTGTGGTTTCATAGATCTTTTGAAGACTATAACTTAAAATCAATTGGCGATAAGTGGATTGATCCAAGTCTTTTATATATTACAGGAGAAAATGAGGATCGCTGGGACGCTGAGGTTATCACATGAAGCAGATGTTTTGAAGTGGTCGAATACAGATTTCAGCTTTTCTTACACGGTATTAACTCTCTCCCTGGTGCTTTGAATCTCTGTTCCTGCTCCAATGCCGTAAAGATTGATTATCCCTTTATGTTCTTTTGGTAGGCCTCTTCAAGTAATATAGTTGGTGGACTTTTTCTTCAATCTGCACCTGTTCACGATGTGGATCAGAGAGATGTATTTTCATTCTATCTTTTCCCAGGGAAGCAGCAAAAAACTAAGGTTTGGTTTTTGTACTTTTTTTTAATGAATGTTATTTGCATTACATCTTAAGTTTCTTTTATTCTACTTCAGGCATTCAAGAGGGAAGTTGTGTTTGTTGTTGATGTAAGTAAAAGCATGACTGGAAAACCTCTAGAGGATGTAAACAATGCGATATCAACAGCTCTATCTAAGCTTAGTCCTGGAGATTCTTTTAACATTATCACTTTCAGTGATGATACTTCTCTGTTTTCAACATCAATGGAGTTGGTTACTCCAGATTCTGTTGAAAGAGGCGTTGAGTGGATGAACAAGAACTTTGTTGTCGCAGATGGTACGAACATGCTCCCTCCCCTAGAGAAGGTCTTTTCCCTCCACTCACTTGTAAACCTTAAAACTTTTTAGTGATAATAGCCAACTTGTTTCAATATTTTTCAGGCTGTGGAAATGCTTTCGAATACACGTGGCTCCGTTCCTATGATCTTGTTCGTAACAGATGGGTCTGTTGAAGATGAGAGACACATTTGTACTGTAATGAAGAAACGTCTGACTAGTGGTGGTGCATCAGTGTCTCCACGGATACACACTTTTGGGTTAGGTAAAACTTTCCTCCAAGGTTTTTGATGTGAAATGACCTTTTCTATTCACCTCTTCATATGTGGACTCTTTGCAATATTTTCAGGTGTTTTCTGTAATCACTACTTCCTGCAAACACTTTCAAATCTATCTAGGGGTCAACATGAATCAGTTTATAATACAGGTAAAAGATTGACCCCAAAAGATATACTATATAAGTAATATAGTTTCTTAGACATTTTATTTTTATTTTTCTGATATACAGATCATATCAAGGAACGATTAGACAAGTTATTTACAAGGGCTTTATCCACTGTTCTTTTGAATATAAAAATAGACCCCCTGCAGAATCTTGATGAAGTTGAGGTGTGCCTCTATGCTAAGATTGCTTGCTTATCTTTTTTGTTTGGAAGCTGAAAGTGTTGCTTGTGGCTACTACTAATAGGTATACCCTTCGAATATTCCTGATCTGACGTCTTCAAGTCCATTGATGATATATGGGAGATACAGAGGAAAGTTCCCTGAGAATGTGAAAGCCAATGGTCTGCTAGGAGATTTGAGCAGCTTTTCTGTAGAGTTGACTGTGCAAAGTTCAAAAGACATGCCTCTTGATAAAGTAACCTCATCTTCCTTCTCATTATCTTTCCTTCTAAAAACATGTGTGTTTTAACATTAACTGTTACTCAAGGTGTTTGCAAAGAATGTGATTGACTTGCTTACTGCTGAGGCATGGTTATTGGAAGACAAACAGCTAAAAGAAAAGGTTTATTTACTATTCAAGTTTGTCCTCTTCTTCATTCTCCTCTAATTTTTCTTCTTCTCAGATTACTAAACTAAGCATCCAAACCGGCGTACCATCTGAGTATACTCGAATGATCCAGCTGGAGAACACACAAGAAGCATCTAAAGCCAGCGACACTGGCGGAAAGAAAAAGGTATAGTCACATCTATAAGTTAGTACAAGATTTACAAAAAACTCATATGTACACCAAATATATATTCAACAGACAGCGAGCAACGGCGAGAAGCAGAAGATGATATCAAGAACAATCCCACTGCAAAACTTTGGGATAGGCTTTGGTGATATAACAGCTACCAGAGAAAATGTTCCACCAGGACATGGAGAACAGAGAGCGCCAGATGCTGCTGAGAAGTTCGTGAAGGCTGCTTCGAGCTGTTGTGTCTCCTTGTGCAACAAATGTTGCTGCATGAGTTGTGTCCAATGCTGCACTAAACTCAATGATCAATGTGTCCTTGTCTTCACACAGCTCTTCACAGCGCTTGCTTGCATTGCTTGCTTTGAATGTTGCACAAATGTTTGCTGTGCATGTGGTGGAGAGGACTAGTCATATGAAAAAAAATGGTTTTGAACTCGAGTGTAAAGTTCTTCAAAGTAAGTTTGTATAGTTACGTTACACACTACATGTAATTTCTGTACGGCCTTGTCATATATATAAAAGCTTTACTTCAGGGGAGAAAGTGTAAAGAACAGACAAATCCATGTGTTTTCCTTCAACTAGTTGCTTGGTTTTTATCTCTTAAGCCATTTTTATACTATGAAGAATGTGATTTTGGTGAACCAACATTCAACAAAGTCCACAAAGATGGGATCAAGTGCTAGAGAAACGGTGATTTCGAGGGTTTTTAGGAACTTGAACCCAACTTTTTATTTGCTGGCATTATGCTGGCTTCAGGGATCTGTGTTTACTGTGTCTTTAAAAACATGGGACCACTATGATCATCTTTCTCTCCTATAGCTATTCAAGGAGGTTAAAGATCATCTACAGAAAAGGAAAATTTCTTGGATACACAAACACATACATGTGCTTATTTATATGTCTCTTGAAACATGAAGGTTTGTTTTCATATTTGTTTGAATCAACTTAACTTTGTATTGTGTTTGATCTCTGTTTGATATGTAAAAATTTTATTTTGTTGGATACAGATTTTTAGTTGGGTTCAAAGAAAACTTAGTGGAAAGAAACATGAGTCAGCTTCAGATTATTGTGAGTAAATATTTTTATACTACAAACACTAATGAATTAAAATTAACTTATCGTTGTTCTGTTTGATGATGTGTATATAGCTCAAGAATTATCAGGACCTGCTTTGAGTAAAGACCTCGAAAGTTGGCTTCAAGATGAAGAAACCTTTCTAGCCATTGGAACACTTGGAAACAATCTCTGCTACAAAGAAGGTGAAGCAGATTCTAGCAAAGATCTCACTGCGGTTTACACTGATGTTACTATCGGGAAGAAAAAATCAATCTCTTTTATTCTCAAGAAGATGTTTGTTTGCACAAGTGGCTTCAAAACTCCACCTCATCTTCTTGATTTGTCTAGAGGAGATTCATTCCCCAATACACATATGGAAAAGGTAGTCATATACATAGATAATCATGTTATTCAGTCACTACTTATGATTGTATAATCGAAAGAGTTCAGTGTATATGTAAAACTATAAACATTTGCCTATGTTGTGTTTGTGTGCAGATGCTAAGGACTATACTCAGCAGGAAAATACATCCACAACGTTCAAATGCTATAGCAACTAAGTATTTGGAGAATCACGAAACTATAAATGAAGCTCGTTCAAGTGTTGATGCCAACAAATGGGTGAAGACTGATTCTGAATGTGAGATTTTCTAAGTATATATTCGATGTATTAAGTATGTAAGCAAGTGTGTATGACTCGCTTTATTGCAGTATTTAGTTGGATGAAAATCATATAATAAGCATCATAAAGGGACAAATTAAAATGCAGAAAAATGAAGAGTGTAACCAAAACCTAGAGATAGATAGAAAAATGTAAAACAAGAATACTGGTATAGGGAAGCTTAATTCAATTTCTTTGATGATTACAGATATTGTATTGGAGATGTAGATATCAACCAATAAGCTAATGGACCTGATTGATTGTTATGGTACAAAACCAAATTATTTTCTTATTAATATGTGATTCTTTTTTCTTCTGATAAAATATGGAAATTAGGAAAACATGATTGCTGATTTAAGAAAATTAACCCAAACCTCTATGTTTCAGGTATCAAATGAGTGGTGTATGCTCAACTATTCAAAATATGAAGAATAACACAAAGATGATGGCCATGAAATATCTTTTGACAATTACAGTTTACAGATGTGTATATTTCTTTTCTTTTTCCTGTTCCTTATCTTTCATTATATATATTTTTTTCCAGATTTTGATGTGGTGAAGAAATCTGTTTGCTCGTGTAAACTACAAATATTCCCCTTATATAAATAGTTTTAGTTCTTACCGATATGCAAAAGAAGAAAACAGAGTTATAAAATTTTAAATAATTGAAGAAATAAGTAACTTTTGATTTGCATGATAAATCCTCACAACCCACAAGCCTTTTTTATTTACTGAACATGATTTGATCAATGACAACTCGAAAGAACACAAAGGTAGAGAGTTCAAAAGTGAAATCAAAGAGTAGAGTTACAACCTCATATCGTTCATAAGTAATAAGGTGCTGAAGAAACAAAACAACATAGTGAGTTTGTCTTCTTTATCATTAACCCTCTTCACTCAGGATAAGAGAGCATTGTAATAAGTGACTCGTGTTGAGGAAACAGTGATAAGAGGTGAGAGCGTTTGGCAAGTTCAAAGTCCTCAAACTGGAAACCGGGAGCGCAGGTGCATCCAACAAGAGAGAAATGATTCTCGGAGTCTCTAGGCTCGGCTTTAAGCAGAGTCCCATCGTGAGGGAAATGAAAATCCTTTGTAGGAAACGAACCAAACCAGATTTTTGGAGAGACAGTGTACTGAGGCTTCTGGTCACCTTCAATCAGGTCAGGACCAAGACACGTGAATTTCAACTTCCCATCATCGTGGATCTCCACTACCTGATCCAAGACAAGAACAGAGGTTGTTTAAGACAAAGAACTAAAAACATAATAATCATTCCTTTTCTTCACACACTTACAGTGAGGGGTTCACCCAAATAGAAGTGCCATGTTTCAGCCATTGGAATGCGATGAAGACGAGAGACGTTACCAGATGGAAGCAAGAAGTAGATACTTGTGCTCACAGCTCTGTCCACCTTGACTGCACATATTCAGACAAAACAAAAAGAAAAGGATCAAACTTTCGAGATGCTCTGTAATAACTCCCAACAAGGGATCAAGAAATGAAAAATGTTGCTGGATAAACAGTTTGTGGGTTGTTGAAATAGTGAATTCCAAACACAAATCAAAGCAATACTATTTTCTAATATCAGCGATCCAAACTCGGATCTAATGACTACATTACACTAGTAAGATTGCAAATCAAGATGGATACCAATAAACAAAGAGTAAGAAAGAGAGAGAGAGAGAGTTACAGGTGGGTGGGAGATGAGAGGTGGAGAGGATAACAGAAGAATCTCTGAACGTTTCATAGAAGAAACCACCTTCTTGGTGTGACCTGAGATTCAGCTTCTTCACGATCTCTGAAGACTTCACCATCTTCCCCAGATATTCACCGACAGACTCTTTCTCTCTCAGGCTTTCTCTAAACTCCAAAACTAAATCAGTTTTCGCTTCGCTTGAGTTCAGCTAAATAGCTGCCATCCAAAATTGACTTTTCCTTAAGTTTTAGGGTCAAAGTAGAATATTTAAAAGCTTTCACCTACAGATATCCTCAGTTTTAATTAATTACAATGAAACCCCTATATTTTGTGTTCGTACGATAAACAACCTAAACTTAGCATAGCATGTTCCAAACTCAATGGTTTTTTAATCGACAAAAAAGAAGTTTATACACTTCAAGTCATACATAGTGATATAATTTATTGTAGCATATCTCACGTCAAAATATTGTGATTATCTATAAGGATGAAGCAAATTCATTGTTGAAAGGTGTGATCTTCTCAAAACGCAGAGCTACTTAACCACCACCACCCCGTGTGGACATGGTCTGCATAACTCCATTCATTAGTCCTTGAAACGATTTCCCAACTCCAGCTCCAATGTCTTGTGCAAAATACTTGGCCTGCCGCCACACAATATGTGAATTTGTCTCCAGTGAGAAGTTTCATTCCAAATATGTAAATAGTAACAAGACTCTACTTGTATACCTCTTGTATGCTCTTCTTCAGATCAAAAGCATCTTTGACTCTGCCATCCAAGAATGTCCATGTATCACAATACTCTGCTCAACGTGAAATGATGATATCAAACTTTCAAACTTGTGTTATTTTTTCTTCAACAATGTATGTGAGAGAGGAGGAGTTTTAAGACCTGGGGAGTCATCTGTAAGCATGTAAATCTCGATGGTTGAGTAAACTCATCCAAGAACAGTGCGCTTTACATACCAATCTAAATCCGAGGCTCCATCTCCAACACTGTGCCATATCTCATCAACCAACATTGCACGTTGCTTAAAACTCGTTGGTAAGTTCACTGGATGCGCCTGGAGATTTTATTCAAAACATCAGAATATATATGCATAAGCTTATCACAAAACAGAGAGAACCAGCCAAAACGTACTTGGATGCTGAGAGCTTGAGGCCATTTTGACAAGTAAGGCCTACTCTGTCGATAATCATGGTATATTTTTTTAGATAATTGATGATCCGTCAAAAAAAAAACTTATCATTCATATCGAACCGTACACGTGTCACTTAATACTGACTTCACAAAATTTTCTGGATAACAAAGCCCATAACATGCGAGTCCATATACACACACTCACACCAACAAGAAGGAAGGAGAGTCACAAGAACATTTACAAAGATGGCTTTAGCCATTGCGTCTTCTCTCGCTTTATCCACGAGCAGAGTGCAAAATGCACGAGGAACGTTCTCATCACGTCTCGGTGGAAGAACGAGCGAGCGCGTGGTGGTGATTCGTGCCGGCAAAGAAGTTTCTAGTGTCTGTGAACCACTTCCTCCGGACCGTCCTATGTGGTTCCCCGGTACTTCTCCTCCTGAATGGCTCGATGGTACTCTTCCTGGTGATTTCGGTTTCGATCCTCTTGGTCTAGGTACGGAAAACATGAGATACCCATTCCGGTTTACGAAACTAACCGAAATTTAAGTTAACTAAACCGGTTTGGTTTTATAGGGTCTGACCCGGAAACCCTCAGATGGTTTGCACAAGCTGAGCTCATACATAGCCGGTGGGCCATGCTAGCCGTGACCGGTATCTTAATACCGGAATGTCTAGAGCGGTTAGGTTTCATCGAGAATTACTCGTGGTACGACGCAGGCTCCCGCGAGTATTTCGCGGATTCCACTACCTTATTCGTGGCCCAGTTAGTGTTAATGGGCTGGGCTGAAGGTAGACGTTGGGCTGATTTTATCAAACCGGGGTCGGTGGACATAGAGCCTCAGTATCCGCACAAGGTGAATCCTAAGCCGGATGTTGGTTACCCGGGAGGTTTATGGTTCGATCCGATGATGTGGGGGAGAGGCTCTCCTGATCCGGTCATGGTTATGAGGACTAAAGAGATTAAAAACGGAAGGCTAGCAATGCTTGCTTTCGTTGGGTTTTGTTTCCAAGCTAACTACAGTGCTAGTAAAGATCCAATTGAGAATCTCATGGCTCATCTCGCTGATCCTGGTCACTGCAACGTCTTCTCAGTAAGTTTAATATGTCAATGATGAAGATCATTGTACTGATGATTTTGTGTAATGACCGACTCTCATTGGTACTTGTAATTTGTTTTTGCAGGCATTTACATCACAGTGATCACATTGATGGAGATTAGTTTGCGGCGAATATAATTTTCTTATGGCTGTATACGCAACCGATGATGTTATAACTTTGGTGTATAGTATCAGTTACGTTATTGTTGTGAAATTAATTATTTGTATATTGTTGTTTTATAAAGAGACGAAATTCAAAAACTGTTAGTTAAGCATCGCAATTCTGAGGTATGAAGATTCATAGTACATGTGTTTCTTTTAACAACAAACGCTTTAATTAGATGCAGAGAAGTGAACTTTGACAAACTTAGTTTAAAATCAACTGAACGATTTCTTACAAGGTTAATTTGAAATGTCAAATAGATTTATTCTCACTAAAATTGAACCAAAACAAACCGGTTTGGTTTGTAACTCATCGAATCACACACACACCAAACTCAAATAGTCAAATAGATGGTTAATTTGAAATGATTTCTTATACGGTCGATTCGAAATGTCAAATAGATGTAATCCCAGCATAATTCAACCAAAACTAATTAACCGGTACGGTTATTCCACCGGTTTGGTTTCAATCCCATCGAATCACACACACACTCACACACCAAACTCACCAGCTTCGGATACAGACTTCTCAACCGTCGAAAGATTCCTCACCGATCTTTTGCGTTAATATCAGCTCAGATCTCACAGCAAACCTCCATGTTCTTCCGTGTACCATGGTGGAGACTCTCCTTCCCTCTCGATTCCAATCCCATCTCCAAAAGCTCGACCCTAAGCGCCGCCTCACTTCCACCATCGCTTCCCACAAGACTCTCCTCTTCGCTTCCCTCTGGATCGCCGCCTTCGCCTCCGTCTTCCTATGGCAGCGAACGTCTTACATCGGCGGTTACGTCGTAGGCCCCGTCGCCGGAGGGAGGTTCACTGTTTTCGGCAAGGTTAAACCGGTGCAGCCTCTGCCTCGTCTGAGACCTGTGGTGTTCGATTTGAAGGAGTTCGGAGGTGTTGGCGATGGTTTCACGGTTAATACTGAGGCGTTTGAGAGAGCGGTGGTGGAGATCTCGAAGCTTGGGGGAAGTGGCGGTGGACAGCTGAATGTGCCGCCTGGACGGTGGCTTACGGCGCCGTTTAATCTCACTAGTCACATGACTCTGTTTCTCGCTGAGGATTCTGAGATTCTTGGAGTTGAGGTTTGTGGAAATGATTTTGTTAAGTTGATTGATTGGTGATTGAGCTCTGTTTAGGTTAG
Source organism: Sinapis alba (assembly GCA_012274485.2). Taxonomy (NCBI): domain Eukaryota; kingdom Viridiplantae; phylum Streptophyta; class Magnoliopsida; order Brassicales; family Brassicaceae; genus Sinapis; species Sinapis alba. Next base: position 364,519 of record MU105614.1, on the reverse strand, counting down.
TATTGAGATCTCTTAGATTACAGAGAGTGTATATGGAGATTGTTAGTTTATCTGAGGTTTAAGTAGTTGAGGTTACTCCAAGTTGGAGTCTTGGAGATATTGGTGATAGATGGAGCTTGAGGCTTTAGTGTGAACATTGTTTACTGAATGTGGTCACCTTTGATTATCAGGACGAGAAGTTTTGGCCTTTAATGCCACCATTACCTTCGTATGGTTACGGTAGAGAGCGTCCGGGACCTCGTTATGGAAGCTTAATCCATGGTCAAAACCTCAAAGACGTCGTTATAACCGGTTAGTGATCCGTTTTTGGACTTGATGTTTGTGGGATTATGATTAATTGGTCAGTGGTTGATGAATGTTAAACTTGCAGGTCATAACGGGACTATAAATGGACAAGGGCAATCGTGGTGGAAGAAGCATCAAAGAAGACTTCTCAACAATACAAGGGGACCTTTAGTTCAAATCATGTGGTCAAGTGACATAGTTATCGCTAACGTAACGTTGCGTGACTCACCGTTTTGGACTCTTCATCCTTATGACTGCAAAAACGTTACGATAAGGAGTGTCACCATCTTGGCTCCTGTGACCGGAGCACCAAACACAGATGGGATTGATCCAGGTATGTTCGTTCACCTCTTAGTATCTCTTCTCTTCGTGTTATTTTGTGTCTCTGCAGATTTAAAACCTTTTTTGCACCGTTTTAACAGATTCATGTGAGGATATGGTGATTGAGGATTGTTACATTAGCACCGGGGATGATGCCATCGCGATTAAGAGTGGTTGGGATCAGTTTGGGATTGCTTATGGACGACCTTCTACAAACATTCTTATCCGTAATCTCATCGTCCGTTCTGTTATCAGGTAAAGAGTTCTTCTCTTATCTCACGTTTCTCTGCAAAAAAGTTTTGATTTTTATACAAATAAGTAAAGCTTTCTGCATCTTTTTGGTGATTTTTACTTCAACATTGATTAGTGTCGTGTGAATACGTTTGTTCTCGGTTTGTAGATTCAAGAACTTTAAACCTTTTATAGAAACAGTCAAACAGAGGTGTGTTGATAGTTTTATCTTATGTTTTTGTCAGTGCTGGTTTATCAATCGGAAGTGAAATGTCCGGTGGAATATCGAACGTGACGATCGAGAATCTCCTCATCTGGAACTCACGCCGTGGAGTCAGGATCAAGACAGCTCCAGGACGAGGTGGTTACATAAAAAACATAACCTACAAGAACGTTACACTAGACAACGTACGAGTTGGAATCGTGATCAAAACGGATTACAACGAGCATGCAGACGATAACTACGACAGGAAGGCGTATCCGACACTCTCCGGATTCAGTTTTGCTGGAATCCACGGACAAGGAGTGAGAGTGCCGGTCCGAATCCATGGGAGCGAGCAGATTCCTGTTAGGAATGTAACGTTTACGGACATGTCAGTGGGGTTAACGTACAAGAAGAAACATATATTTCAGTGTTCGTTCGTGAAAGGACGAGTCGTCGGGTCTATTTTCCCAAGGCCATGTGAGAACTTTGATGTTTACGACGAGGAAGGTCGTCTTGTTAAGCCTGCGGCTGAGTCCACTGTACCGGATATTGATTACGATATTTGAATGTTTTTTAAAAAAATTCACCGTCATTTGTGTACATAAACGTAAATTTTGGGGAAAAAGTGAAAATTATTTGTTTTTCTTTGGGTTGATTTCTCTTCATTGGTTTGCAGTCTGATAGATACTTTGTAATTTTAATACCTGATTAGTAATACGGAATAATCTTAGTTTTACTTAATGTCACGAGAAGCATGTTCCACTACTAAAGTTAAATTAGCTCAGTTTCAAAATATTTATATTCTGCAAAACACCACCGACCCCGATAATGGCCAACACGCATGTGGCGCCTCATCAACTGTTCTTTTTGCGTTTGCTATATTATTATATTTTCTACCTTTTATATCTTTATATTTTTCATTGAAAGTTTAACAAACGCATGCCGAATGCGTTACTTTATACATGTAACAAAATGTAACTGGAGAACAATTGTTTGGTAATTTCTAGAAATTTCATGTGCGTATTCTTTAAAAGAAACTTATTCGAGGCATCAATGTAAGTTACATCAGAGTATTGTTTAAAAATTATACAACATGGCTACGTATGAAGCTACGGTTATCAAAGTCAACCATAAGTTCCTACAGTTTTTTCCTTGCTCTTACAAACAACCCTAAAAAGACAGGCTTCCAAGTTGCATCTGTATAGTATTATTGGACACTAAATAAATAAACATTAATTTGATTATCATCCACAAGTACTACGACACTAAACTATGATACAATACAAATAAATAAGAGTCGTGAATTAAAAGGTGAACTCAAATGGTGCATGAAAAGATGTATAAACATATATAAATGGACACGTTACTCAACTTGCCTCGCCGATCTGTATACCTTCCCCCAACCACTACACGAATTTCCCACGAGTTTTACGAACCTTTTCGTTTAATCTAATCATACCTAATTATATATGCCCACATTTCATCTAAGTTGTAACCAATAAACTCAAAATATTATATAGTTTTAGAACCAACAAGAGTAGGACACGCATCACGTCAGGTTGGTACAGACAACGTGCACTTGCTGCCCCTTCTTTCAGGTTTCCTCCTTGTTTTCTAATAGTCTCTTTGCTTTTCTTTTTTCTTAAAATATCATTCTAACTTTATTACTATTTTTAATAACAAAACGTGGTCGACAGAACATGTGGAATGGTGTAGTTGTCTTCAACTGGGATCCACTCACAGTTTATTAACGCCGTCAAGATTTGCTTCGTTCACGTTTCATCAATTAGACGATAGTACCCTTAACATGTGGATTAGTCGCATGTGCCGGACATTACAATAAGGTCCATTTTCTTATGTCCATATGATCAGGTATCAATATTAATTTTGATTATTCGATTCAATTATCATATGGTTCATGGCGTTAATCAATTGTGACGGCCGACATGTGGATTGACTTCAATTCTTTAGCTTCTGCCGCATTTAATTACTAATTTAGTTGTTTGTATTATTATTTTTTTGATTAAGAAACAAACGCTAGTTCTGACCCCATAAAAACAAACAATAGTTTGTATCTCTGCATGAATCGCGCGCTAATAAACTCTATAATAATTAGAGAAAACGCTAGTTCTGACCTCAAGAAACAAACACTAGTTTGTATCTCTAAAGGAATCATGCATTAGTAAACTCTATAATAATTAGGTTGAAAATGGTTTGATTATATTCAAATTATAAGATTCTATAATTTATTATGAATAGCACGTTGCAATATGCCAAAGAGGGTTGACTATTGACTTATAACGCGTTTTGCTTGTCTCTATCTTATTCACTATTTATAAAAAAAATTATACAAAAATATATTCTGGATGTGTTTGGTTGATTTCTTGTTAGTGTTAGATATTGAGATACCAAATATTACACCACCAAAAGCACGAGGTAAAGTTATGCTTACCATGAAATATTTAACATCTCCTTCATGCATCATCAGTAGCCAAACATGTAATATTAACCATCACTCATAAGATCTTCTTATATAAGTCACTTATCTAAACCTGTAATTTTGGGGGGTCCTTTGCTATTTTACACTTATAATGATCAACCATGATTAGTTTTGTAGTGGAGGACACGAACTTAGAGTCACTGAACTAACATGGTGCATGCATCTTTCATGATTTAGTTTCACAATTCATTATTAAAATCATAAAAATAGTTTTTATCTATTAGCTTTATTGAATATTCTATATAATTAGTTTAAACTTTTTTATACATTGTAAATAATTGTCTCTAATTGTAAATAGACTATAGACCAAGCATATATATATTTGATGGGTTTTTCTTTTAATTAAACATGAGAGGTGTCCATACCAAGCTCAACTAATCATGTTCATGTGGCCCGATTCTTCCACGACAGCGAAACCCGATTGCTCTACTTAAGACTTTAGAGATCCATGCCGTCTGGTCATACGTGTAGCTAACAAGTTTACATTAGAGGAAAATTGATCCCGACTATATTTGATAAGTTACGAAAAAAGTTAGTATGGAGTGTTCTTAATTATTCGAGTGTTTCAAAATGTTAACTTACGTGATGTCATGCCTAGCAAATACAGATTTTTTGAGAATAGCAAATACAGATTTTTGCAACAACTAATTTTCATATCTATACAACTTGGAAGTAACTTGTTGTGCTAACAACATTTCTCCCTATAGAAAAGTTACAATGTTTTTAAACATAGTTTGACATCCGTAAAATAGACTAATCTAAAAGACTTAAAAAAGACCACTACATGCAATAAAACTAAATTAAAAAGCATAATACACCATCTGCAAAAGAAAATACAAATTTTACACTTGACTTGATATGAGAAAACAATAATTACGTGATCAATTGCTGTACCAAAAACGGTTCATGAGAAAAACATATACAACAACAAGAACAACGTCTCTTTTTTCACTTGCAAGTTGCAAAACAACAGAATGGGTAAACTAGTTAAGCTTGCAGTGTGAGTGTCTGCTGTTTTGTTTGACTTCGTCCTACCAGCAAGCAAACGACCCAATAGATATTAGAGATAAGAGCAAGATTATAGGGGGTTTCTTAGCATTGGGTTTCTAAAATATATATATGTGTATGTATATATTATATACATACATATATATATATTTTAGAAACCCAATGCTAAGAAACCCCCTATAATCTTGCTCTAAGTAGTGTCCGTGAAGAGGGGGATAGAATTGTAATTAAACTTAAACGGCGGGAAAGCGTTAAAGAGAACAGTGCACCCAGACATATTTCCGGATTATTATTCAAATAAAATAGTAAAATAAAACACGTGTTTTCAAAGGACTCACGAATAAAATAAAACATCATTTAATACTAATAGTAATTATATATATTGGTATTGGAGGTAGGAGGAGGACTCATCAACCAACCCAAAAGAAGAAGAAGAAGTTTTTGAAGATCCCCAACATTTCTCCCTCGTGACAAATCTCAAATTGCAAGAAGAAGAAGAAGAAGACACAAAACTGAAACCTAGTTTTCTTATAATGATGTCAAGTTCAATGGAGTGCTCTGATTCCGCCGCTACTACTCAAAGATTCTCAAGAAAGCCGAGCTTCTCCCTGACGTGTAGTCGACTGAGTCAGTATCTAAAAGAGAACGGTAGCTTTGGAGATCTGAGCTTAGGGATGTCATGCAAGCCTGAAGTCAATGGTAAGGCCACCCACTTCTCCATTCTTTTTTAGATATAGATTTAGTTTCCTCTACTTTTGAATTCAAGAATCGAATATTAGACACAAAGTGTCTTACATCGGTAGTTGGAAGGTATCCTAAGCAATATATAAGATAGATGAGTCAGCCCATCTAGCTTAACATCAAATCTAACAACTTATTTGGATCATGTTTGCAGGAAACTCACGTCAGCCCACAACAACCATGAGTTTATTCCCTTGTGAAGCTCCCATGGCGACGTGTCAAGATGTTAAACCAAAGAATCTGTTTCCTCGGCAACCAAGCTTCTCTTCTTCATCTTCCTCTCTCCCCAAAGAAGAAGAAGATGTCCTCAAAATAACACAAACCATTACTACTAGGTATTGTTCTGTTAAAACATATAAATCTATTATTTTTTTTCATTTTTTAAAAATCTCTTTAGACTTAACTTTATGGTGTTTTCTTGAAAAAAATAACAGATCTGTAAAACCAGAGTCTCAAACTGCACCGTTGACTATATTCTACAACGGGGAAGTGATTGTGTTCAATGACTTTTCTGCTGAAAAAGCCAAAGAAGTGATGAACTTGGCTAGCAAAGGAACCGCTAATACCTTCACCGGTTTCACATCTACTCTTAACTTAGCCGAGGTCAGAAGCAACATTCCTCATCTCACGAAAACTGCAACACAAGAGCCAATCTCAACTGCAATGTCATGTGGTAATCTATCTAAACCTCTTTTTGTTTACCATCTCTTCTTAAAACGTATTTGTTTACAAAGCTTCTAACAAAGTAATTATCCTTTTTAATTTGTTATGACAGAGCTTCCTATTGCTAGAAGAGCTTCACTACATCGGTTCTTGGCCAAGAGAAAGGATAGAGTTACGTCAAAGGCACCGTACCAACTAAGCGATCCAGCCAAAGGGTCTTCAAAGCCTCAAAACGGAGACAACGCCACATCATGGCTCGGTTTAGCAGCTCAAATATGACTGAACCATCAAGATTCAAGAAAAAAGCCTATACATATAAAAGCTCATGCGTCCATGGTTCTTAACAACTATTCAATTATCAGGAAACATCATCATATATTTGTATGTATTTGATTAATTCTTGTTAGTGTCTTCTTGCCTTTTTAGTAGGTGTTTGTCTTATGTCTGTCTTAAACACCCACTCTCTGGGCAAATCTCATAGTTAGTCTCGTATGTTACTGGTTTTGTAAGAACAACAATTTTTGTTGCGGAGTACTATACTAGTTTTCCTTTTTAATCTTCTTTCTTAGTCTATTTCCGAAGTACTCTGTTTAACCTCAGAAAAGACATATTAGTTCTACTTTTAGAGTGGTGGGTTAAGTCTAATATTGGTGTGACATAAGGAACTTTTGATTTGTTCTCACATTTTAAGTTTCCAACCTAACTTAAACTCTAATTGATTTAATCGCATTTTTATTATTGAACCAATTATTGAGATCATAATAAGTTAGTAGGTAGGTGTAACAAATCCACACACACAAAAAAAAACAATGTAACTCAAACAAATCTCTAGCTGGCATCTCTATTATATAACTCAAACTATCCCATCTTCTTCTACCTTCACTCTCTTCAAAAAGTTTATCTATCAAAAAAACCAATGGATTCAGATCAAGAAATCGCATACGACTATTCTCCCAGGTTTCATGTCTACAACAACGGCCAAATCCAACGCCTACTCACCGAAACCTTCGTCCCACCTTCACTAACCCCTCAAAACGGCGTCGTATCCAAAGACACCGTCTATTCACCGGAGAAACACCTCTATCTCCGTATCCACCTCCCTCACCAAGCCCTCGAGAACAGTGAAGAGAACAAGAAGAAGAAGAAGCTCCCACTCCTCATCTACTTTCACGGTGGAGCCTTCATCATGGAAACCGCTTTCTCCCCTGCTTACAACGCTTTTCTCACGTCAACCGTTTCAGCCGCCGACTGCATCGCCTTATCTGTGGATTACCGTCGTGCTCCTGAGCATCCCATTCCCATCCCCTACGAAGATTCTTGGGACGCGGTCAAATGGGTATTCACTCATATCGCCGGTTCTGGTCCGGAAGATTGGGTGAACGATCACGCCGACTTCAGGAGAGTGTTCATCGCCGGAGACAGCGCCGGAGCGAACATCGCTCATCATATGGGGATCAGAGCCGGTGAAGAGTTCGAAATCTTGGGGATGACTCTGTTTCATCCGTTTTTCTTGTCAAAAGCCATCCTCGAGGAGCAAGGAGATGGGGTGAGAAGATATATGGAAGGGATATGGGAGATAGCGAGTCCGAGTAGCGAGAAGGGAGTGGAGGATCCGTGGATCAATGTGGTCGGATCGGATCTAACGGGATTGGAGCGCGGGCGGGTTTTGGTGATGGTGGCGGGAAAAGATGTACTTGCTAAGGAAGGTAGGGTTTATGTGGAGAAGCTGGAGGAGAGTGGATGGGAAGGAAGAGTTGAAGTGGTGGAGACTAAGGACGAAGATCATGTTTTCCATATTAGGAATCCTGATTCTGATAATGCTCGTTTACTTGTTCAGAGATTTGCAGAGTTTCTTAGACAAGTTTGTAGTGACAAGGACGTTTGAAAATAGATGAAAACAAACAAGGAATAAACTTGTTGCTTGTAAAGCAAGCATAAGTTCAAATGGATTTTTGTTGTTACAATGGTAATCTACTCAGATTACAGCTTACAAAACTCATAAGTGTATGAAATGTGAAAAGTGTATCGTTAAAGAAGAAATTCAAGAGAACTAACTATTATCCATATAATCCAAAGTTCCAACAAAAAGAATAGTGGATTTATAATCTTTTTCAGTGAGTTTATGATATGATATTGGAACTGTAATAGTAAGATGCTGGTTCAAAAAGCAAAAAACATCAGCACAGGTTTGCCTTATTGGTTGTAATGGGCTTCAAATAACACTAGTGGGTTGAGTGATATTACTATGATGAATAAGCTTAGGCCCAATACAAGCCCTCGGAACTGACAATTTCATTTAGTTAAAAGAAATTAATGTATTTTTTCACTTGAATACAAACATTTTTTTTTCAATTCAAAAACAAACAAACAAACAAACATTTGAGGGAAGATAATGAATCATTTATCGAAATAACGTACAAAAAGTTTTGGAAAATCAACAAAATAAATAAACATATATATCCAAATTAAAACTCTGGATATAAAATGAAACAAATTTGATGGGCCCATGGGCCCTTCAGTCTTCCCCAAAAAACAATAAAAAAATCACAGATTCTCTGCGAGCTAACCATGAAGTTCAAAAATTCCAAAGAGACAGAGAGCCATCATAACTCTCATCCCCTTGATAACCATTCCACGTAGGCGAAACCTGTTCTACAAAACGATCGCCGGAATATTCATCAGAGAAACCATCAAACCCGGGATACAACCCGAAATCCGAAGCAAAATTACCCGACCCAACCGTCGGAAGCATACTCAAAAACTCCGAACCACTAATCTCCATCGCCATCATCGTCGACTCTTCCTGTACCATCTCTCTCGCCACGTTCTCTTCCGAGTTAGCGAACCTCGCAGCCGCTTCACGGATCTCCGATCGCGACATGTTTCTTCCGCCGCTGATCGCCGGTGGATTATCCGGGAAATTGAACTTCGCGGCGCTGCCTCGGAGGCAGAAAAGAGCAGCGTCGAAGGCACGCGCCGCCTTATCGGGAGAGTCGTAAGATCCCAACCAGATACGTTCTCTGCTGTTGGGAAGTCTGATCTCTGAAACCCATTTCCCCCATTTCCTCTTCCTCACTCCTTTGTACTTTGACGACGACGACGAAGATCCTTCCATCACCAAACCAAACCGGTTCAATTCGATTTAGTACGGTGCGATTGGTTTAGCTCTGCTCTTCACTCTTGAGTTTGTTTTGTTTTTTGTTTTATTTGAATTGAATAATAGAATTTGCCGCTTCAGGGTTTATATAGTGAGAGTGAAGAGTGAGTTTTTGACTTTTTATGGCGCGTGGAGAAGAAACAAGTGTCTAAAAGCGCGTTTGTGCTTAGCGCTCGAGTTAAACGCCGCAAAGTGTCAGGTGATTTGCCACGTGGCGTATGTATGAACAAGCCAGTCTCATTACGTGGCCAGGCCACGCCCACGCGGGTAGTAAAACACAGCAGAACAAAGAGAACTGTTTGTTTTTTTTGCTGTCCTTGTCCTCCCCTTGTTTTCCACGTGATTTCAATTTGTTTTTCTAATTCAAAGCTGACTATTTTGCAGAGTTTTAGTGTTTTTATGAGAACCTGAAACTATCAATTTTCCCAGGGATCACTAGTAACAAGGATGGTTACTGAATATGATTTTGATTGTTTAGTTACACATTGTAGTATCTGTACAGGTTATATAAACTATGGAAACAAGAGAAAGGCAACAACAACATCAAGTCAGAATGAAAATTCAAATCACTGTCCTATAAAAATGTCCAAGCATTTCCGCTGTCTGTTTCCCTGCAGACTTGGTTTGTGGTTGGAATAGCTGCAAGATCTCCGTCTAAGCTCATTTGCTGCACTTCTACTGATGATAGTATCTTTATGTTCTTCATGCACCAACCCCAACTTCTACACGAGTGAGAAAAAAAGCAGTGAGGTCTTACTTCTACTGGGTCACAAAGGGAACTAGAATCCGTTGAATGGTTAGAGGAGCAATGGAAGAAAATAAAACAAATATAAGAGTTACTTTACTGAATGAAGTGTTATGTTACTTTACTTTTTTTGTTTTTAATTTGTTCTTTTTGAAAAGTACAACGAAGGAAAAATTTGCCAGTTTAAGAGCATCAGCATTGGTACATCTTTCAGCAAGAGTACCTTGCATATATAATATCATTATAATTAATTTTTATAATTAAATTTTAAATTTAACATTATTAAGCCAATAAAAAGATGATATGCAAGAGAAGAATCTCTGATCTATTTTTTAATGCTTCTTGAAGAACAATCCTTTTGAACTTCTCTCTTCTTTTTCTTACCTTCTCTCTTACTTTTTCTGTTTATTTCATAATTAAAGTGGTGAAAAACTCTTTCTTATAACTTCATTGCGCATGCTCTTAAAAGAAAATGTTTTTGATTAAGGTGTAAAACATAACGAGAAGAAGATACTAAAAGTCTAAAATTGATATACCTTTATATATTCAAACAATTACAAGAGTATAAAAAATATTCGAACATACATTGATTATTCAACGACTCACCAACACAGTTTTATTATATTACACGATGTAAGTTCAATATTTTTCTTTGACTGGTACTATATTCAATTAGTTTATTTCTTCTTGATTGAGTCGATAATCTTGGGAACCATAAGGACTAAAGGCTTCGAGGAACAAGTTGGATTTACGCCTAGGATTGAGTCCCATGTCATTACACAAATCATCGGCATGTTGGATGCTGAAAGTAGATATGCAATGACGTTTATAGTATCTGCTCGATCTCCTCATCACGTCCATTTCCTTGGAGAATTGATCCAACATTTTCTCTTTGCTCGGTAATTTGAATTTCCCATCCACGAGCCGGCTTAACCACAGCGTACGCAGCTCTGATGTGTGTAGGTTTGAGTTGCTCTGAACGTATCCCACGAAACCCATGTTTGGTATCAATGGATGGATTGTTCCCCTGAATTTTGGTTTTGTCATTATAAGCAACAATATAGGCTTGAACTACTACTAATTAATTAGCGTTTAATTTATTATATCGAATTTATTTATTTTGCTATTTAATTTAGACAACATTAGAACATGAATATTGTGGAGTTCTTAGAGTGTGGTTTTTAGCATAACATAAGAATTGTCTCTTAATTTTTTCGTAGTTAAAGTTAAGAGACGATTTTTATATTACGTTAAGAACTTCATCTTAAGAACTCCATAATAATCATGGTCTTATATTCATAGTTTTGTGATGGAGATTTGATTTATAAGTGTATGTACCTGTATAGAGGTATAACACCGCATGGAAACTCAAGCCAACTTCGAAAAGGTTCAGGAACAATGGCTTTGAGCTTCTTCTTGCCATCATAACCAGTTGCAAGTATCACAACATCAGCTTCTAGTGTAGTCCCATCCTCAAACTCAATTCCTTGATCATAAAAGCACCATTTTGATGTTTTCTTAAACCGGATCATCCCTTTATCTGCTTCCTCAAAGAAATTCTCTGGCATGATAGCCATTTGACAAGAAGCGTAGTCTTCTTCAAAAGAATGGTCAGGTTTAAGACCATATTTCTCTAGAGGAAGCTTCCACTTAACATATGATTCAATGAATTTGGAAACCACTGCACGCTGTAGTTTCATATGTTTATAAAAAAAAAACTTAGAAAATCCACATAAAATCACGCAATTTTACAGAGACCAAAGTAATATATAGGTTTTAAGATCACAAACCAGAAGAGAGAATATGAGGCAAAAGAGAGTTCTAATGAAGCTTTGGTTAGGCCTATCATGGAGGAATTGAGAAGCTCTTGTAGAGTAGAACAAGAAGAATGGTAAGCCCCACACCCAATAATGCGGTACCACCCAATGTGTTGTTCTCACCACCATTGTGCATGCTTGTCCACCTTCTCCTGCAAAATTAATACATTTTGTCTAATTATTGGAATCATACTGATCATATAATTAATGATCCGAATGGGTCATGTTGGAATATTTAATGTGTCGGTTCATTACAAAACTTGTGAGCAGCTGTTGGATTGTGTCAATCAGAATAACGGTCCAAGTCCACCGAAAATATAATATATATGTATTTTATATAAGAATATGGTTGCTATGTACATATATTATATTTTGACTTGAGCAAAATGTTAAGAGTGAAGTATATATATATATATATATATACCTTGATTTGCTAGAGAAGACTCTAAAGCCAAATCAATGGCTGATTTCTTGAAGCCAATGACGGCGACTTTCTTGCCACGGAGGAGATGAGAAGCTTCTTCTTTATCTAATTTGCAGTAATCCATTGAATGCATCACTTTTCCTTTGAATATCTCCGGCCCTTTCTTCTCCGGAAACGTCGGTATTCTTGGTACGTCACCGTATTTTCCAGTGCACACCACCACGAACTCAAATGAATACCACTGCACACACACATGTACAGAAAGTATCATGCAATGACGATTCACAAATAGACGTAATTAAATAACATAAAAGCACCAAAAAGAAGAAGACGTAAAGTCAAATTAATTACTGATGCATGCAATAGTTTACCAAAATTACGTACTAATACTTGGAAGTTCTTTACAAGTTTTAGATAAAAACTCGGATTCATATACAATTTTAATTATTTTTAGCCTCAATGGAAGTTACATGCATGGCTATAAATTCTAAAGATCGATTAATATTATATAGTTGTCACATAGTGTTAGAGATAAGTTTAAGATTAATTTTTAGGTACAAAGTTTTTATAAGATGCAGAGGGATCTGCATGCAAGAATAGAATACATAAGTAAAATATATATTAAATTAATTAATTAATTTACAAAGAATTAAGACAAACCTGAATATCCCCAGCATCGCCGTTCTGAACCGCAACTTCCCATACAGGTTTTCCGGGCAACAAGTTGCTGTAAGCACCGAGGTCGACCATCAGTGGTTCTCCACCGTTACCGGTGTACCTAACTTCGATGACCTTAGAGCCAAACTTGATGAACTTGAGGAGATCAAAATGTTTAGCATAAGATTCCAAGTAATCTAATATTTCAACGTAAGATGGGAAAGTAGTGTCATCTCTATTGGTCCATGGAAAGTCAGAGAACTCGTAATCGACTCGAGTCGATTGTAACTTAGTTGTCTCGTAAGTGCAGCTCTTCCAAACACCTCCGACCGAATCCGAGGCTTCGAAAACAATCGGGTTGTGATGAACTAAGTGCTTAGCGGCTGCTAAACCACTAACACCAGCACCAATGATCGCCACTCTGGAAGAAGAAGTAAGCTTATCGTTAGAAGCCATTGGAATTGGTTTTGATGAAGAGTGTTTTGAGTTGTTTGTGAGTTTGCATGGGACAATATTTATAAGGTTTTTTCTGGTTGGGTCATGCCTTGCCTTGTACTCAAGGCATCAAGTATGAATTTTATTAGGGACACGTGGTTTTGAATATTGGTTTAGTTTCGAGGAGGTTTGAAAAATCTAAAGTAAACTTATGTTCTTTCTTTTAGAAATTTGGAGGTTATTGTAAGGAAATTTCTGCAAGCGTGCGCTGTTAGAAATTTGTATTTGTTCGTGTTAAATTTCTAAGTTCTTTCAAGAAGTCTAATAGAATATTTCTTTTAAATTATTAATTTAACTTGCTTAATTGATTTGTCTTCGTAAATTTGATTAAAGAGCTTATTAGTCCATGGGTCGACTAACTTTGTTATATATAAACTAGTTAACTTGAAATAGACAAAAACTCCGTTCGGTTCTCGAGATCTCCTAATGTAGAGATCTAGTTCAATGAATACTACATATCTTCGAATTTCGAATACCATCTAAGAACTTTAACTAAAGGAATAAGATGGTTGATCTTCATTTTCCATTGCGACAAATTTAAGTTTTGTTACGTTTCTTGCGTATTTTTCCTCGCTTCCAATAAAATTCCGTTAATAAAACGAGAACAGATTTATACATAACTACCATACAACTTAGATAACAACTATATATAATGGATACTATACTTCTATCTATTTTTACATTTTTTTTTAATCCGTTTTCTATAGTATTCTCTTAAAAAGTAGTTTTTAAGTTACTTTTTATTAAAAATATATGCTATTAGACCAATTTTTAATAAATATTTTTACAGTCTAGTCACCTAGACTAATCTCAAATTTGAAAAATAAAACAATATTTTCTCGTAGATGTTATCTTAAGAGGTTTTGTTTATTGCCAAAATCTTAAAGACTAATAAGTACCTTTGTGTTTCAGTAATTAAAAACAGAAAATATAATTAATATATTTTTCAAACCCAAACTTCTTATGTTCACACTAGTGATCGGAAATATAATGCAGCAACCAGAGGGACTTCAATGATATAAAGATCTAGTCTAACTATTCCAATAAAATATAAGGTCTTAAGTTGTTACAAAAAAAATAAAAAATATAAGGTCTTAAGTTTCGATCAACGAGAAAAATAACCACAAAATAGTACATTGCATATATATATATGGTTTTTGGTGGATAGACTTCAGAAAAATATTTGAATCCTTAATTGGTCTATTCTTTAATCTGTTATTTTGCCTGGTTCTTGAACTGACTGCCGCCATATTTTTTATTTTCTTCTTGCCTCTAGTCTGCTAACATTAGACAATTCCTAAAATTTAGTATAAAATAATAAGCCCACACAAGTTTTGAATTTTAAAACAGCAGACAAAAAGTCTACCTTATAATTTATATTTGACTCTCAAATATAATTCTGAACTCTCCAACAACTATTTGGTTTATATATTTGATATCGTTTGTCTAAAAGAGTCACGGCAACAAAACTACAAAAGTATACACACTTTGATTGAAATCTCACAATACTTAGTCATCAAATTTTTATATATTATGAAAATTGAGTCCGAAAACTAATAACACCATATAAAACGGCCAAAAATTAATATCATATAAAATTGAATATTCAATTAATGAAACTAATAGCACAGTGTAAAATAATTTGATAAGTTAATATCTTTTGATATTATAGATTTATACTTATAACTATAATGTATACTGGAGAAACATATATATACATGGTGATTAAAAATAATAATATGGATTATCTAAAAACTAAATAGTGAAGATACATTTATGAAATAGACTTACGTGAGCTTGCAGATAAATCATTGTCCAATCAAATTAATAGAACTTATTGGTTTTTGACTTGAAAAATTCTTGAATTTGAACAAAATGTGTATTCATACACACATATACAAACAAAAACAAGTCTTCTGAAATAAGACTAGCCTTTTTGTGTTGACCATTCTTCTGTCATATGTCATTTGCGATGGCTTTTGATATTAATTGGCATTATTTTTTATATATTTCACATTGACGAAGAAAACATAATTTATTATCCGTACATATTTTATGTATCCAATTCATGCATGCCATAGAGAATCACCCCTAACCATTTAGTTAATAACGTTTAGGCGTATACATATGATGGTGGTAATATTAACACGTGTACCGAGTAAATCAACCTTTTCAGTTTTCAGTGTGGAAAATCTTCAAGTCAAACGTAAAAGAGAGCATAAAAAACATTAAGTTAATAAAGTCACAACTCACAAGTATAGTTTAACTTTAACTTGGTAGATGGTCAATTATCCAATGAAGATAATACAATCAATATTCTTGGAAAAATATTTCATACGTTCATTTTAATTATCGTTTTACATCTATATACACAAATTAAAAAAATATTTAATTTTATATATTTCTAAAAAAATAGTATTATCTATATATCTAACTATATTTCAATTAATAAAAAAATATATTAAAGAATTTTGTTAATATATTTTACATTAAAATTTTAAAACGACACTTATTTTAAAACAAAAATTTTGCTTTACAACGACAATTAAACAGAAATGAAAAAAATTATTAATTATTTTTGAAAATTACAATTATTCACGTAAATTCATTTGGCTAATTAACGGGAATTGGTATTTTAAGACTACCCAAAGCATTTAAAATTCGATGAAGTTTAAAAAAAAAAAATCTGATGAAGTTGAGCATGGTTACTTATATAAATATAGAATACTCATGTATATAGTCATACAAATATGATATAATAACTGAAAGAAGAGGAAGCAACAAAGAAAATTAGGAGTTTGAAGGATACTCAAGTAGAAGAGAGAATGTTAGGAATATGGTTCGAGAAAATTATGAAAGTGAGAGAGTAAATACATTGTATCATTTTAATTGTTTGGTACGAATCAATTTTCTTATAATCGATTGATACTTTGTAATATTCTTGGCTTTGTTACATGCACACATCACATATATACCTTCTTGTGGTCCTTAATTTTTTGAGAGAGAGAGAGTGGTGTAAACTTAGAGCATGATTAAAGGGGTATCTTATTGGGGTCTCTTGCACTGTTCGCGGGCTCCACTGACATGTGGGACCCGTGAACAGTGCAAGAGACGGTTCTAAAATCTCTTAAATAAGAACTGTCTCTTGCACTGTTCACGAGCCCCACTGACACATGTCGGCCTGCGATTGATTTTTTTTTTTTTTTTTTAAAAAAAAAATCTAAAAAAAAAAAAAAAAAAGTAAAATTTAAGAACCCCATTATGGGGTTCAGGGATAATCATGCTCTTACCATAGGTGATAAAAAACATAAATACTATTGTCAAGCATCAGCTGGATCAGGCGCTTATGTATGGGCTTGTAATGGTATAGGCCTATAAAAGCCCACTAAAAGTATCAGTTACGGTCTTCCTTGGTCAGTTGGTCATCATAACTTCCGCGAATGTATAAAGAAGAATATAACGGTGACGTCAAGTATCTAATTACCAAATTATATTGTTGGTTGACACGAATTTGTATATATTTTAAACGATTTATCATATATATTAATTAACCAAAAAATGTTTTTTGCATCTTCTTCATTGCCGCGTAGTTTACACATTCACGTATACAATGTATAACAATATCTCGTTACGTAGCGGTTTGTGACGTTGACCAAACTAAGGTAACGTGATTGTTATCTAGGAAATAAAAACATGATTAACACATTGAAAAGTAAAATATTTATCTCCATCCAATTAATGCCTAATAATTATCATCAGGAAGATTGGGTTATGTCATTATCTAGATATTTGCATAAAATATAAGATTTGACTTTAAAAATTGCGTTTTGATTCTCTTTCTATCTCTAAACTCCCACACAGCGTCGGAAAAAACGTTTTTACTGTAAGGAGAAAGAGCTCAACGACCAAACTTCCAAGTCAGAGACTCTTTTCTTTTTAATTTTGATTAATTAAACTAATCCTCTGTAATCTCGAATCCAAAATTCTCGATAAACAATCTCTTACTCTTAATTTCTTAGTGATCCTCATCAAATTAAAAAAATGCGATTTTTATTTTTGAGTGTTTGCGTTTGCACAGAAGAATTGGACTTTGAATTTTGGGGAAGTAGTAATCAAAGCACATTCTGGGTGGTTGATTCGTTTTAGTACAAGACATTGATTTTGTCAAAGCTACCTTCTTATTTTTTAAATTAAATTTTTCATTTATCTGTTTCCTTTACTCTGAGTTTTTTAAAAACTGTTCCTTTACTCTTTTTTTTGTGTGTAAGATTCTTAGATTCTCCTCGAAATTTTGAAGAAAGGAGAAGTAGAGTTGCTGCATTTTCGTGATTAGATTGTTCCTTGTATTCCTAAAAAAACGGTGAGAAATCGTGTTTTAGATTTTTTTTTTTTTTTTTTTCCGGGTATTTATCAGATTTTCGCATAAGGTTTCTCAAGGTAAAGACTGCTTTTTTCAGGTTTAGGGTTTAAAGACTGTGGCTTTTCTTGTTTGGAAGTGAACTTGTGAAACTATTCTTTCTGGATTATAGTTTGAATAACGTTATTTTTTTTTGGGCTGAATCAGAATACTCTACCATTGTTGTGCAGGTGGAAAAAAAAAATTAGCTGCATTGAGTATATGAGCATATAGTTGATTAGGAAGGCACTATGGGTTGGTTTAACAACATCTTCAAACGCTCTAACCAAAAGTTCCCATTGGGGAATGAGCACAATCACAATGGCTATTACGATAACTACTACCCTAATGGGCATTCTGATGCTGATGGTGATGAAACTCATACACAGGAACCATCTACTTCTGAGGTTACTATTATGATGATTATGGCTCTATTAATAGCTTTGCTTTTTTATAGTTTCTTCTGAGTTTCTTGTTCCTTTACTAGGAGGATACATGTAATGGCCAGGCAAATGAAGAAGTAGACCGTGCAATTGCAATGTCTCTTCTAGAAGAGAATCAAGGACAGAGTAATAAAGGGAAGTATGCAATGGTGGATGAAGATGAGCACTTTGCTAAAGCCATACAAGAAAGTTTGATATTTAGGAATGGAACTACTTATGACATGTGGGCTGGACATATGCATGGAGGAGGATATGTATATGCCATTGGTGATATTTATTATCCAAGACCTATTGCTTTCTCAATGGACTTCAGGTACTTAGTTGAGACCTACCATCTTTCATTTTTGGTTGATATGTTAGTTTCTTTTAAGCTTTATCAACAACAACTTGTCACTGCTGCTTAGGATTTGTGCTGGCTGCAATATGGAGATTGGGCATGGAAGATATCTGAATTGCCTCAATGCACTATGGCATCCAGGATGTTTCAGATGTTATGGTTGTAGTCACCTGGTCTCTGAGTACGAGGTGAACTCAAAGCTCTTCCCAAATTCTCATTCTTTTTGTTGTAGTTTAACCTTCGAATCAATGTATAACATGTTTTTTTTTTCCTCTTTTTTACAAAATCTAAATAGTTCTCAACGTCTGGGAACTACCCTTTTCACAAAGCATGTTACATGGAGAGATATCATCCAAAATGTGATGTCTGCAGCTTCTTTGTATGTATATCGTTAGGCCTTTTCCATTGTATAAGCCCATTTATGCAGTGTTTTGTTTGGATCTTGTACTTATCTTCTGTAACTGTCTTTCTTGTAACAGATTCCAACAAACCATGTTGGTCTTATTGAATATAGGGCACATCCTTTTTGGTTTCAGAAGTATTGTCCATCTCACGAACACGATGCTACTCCAAGATGTTGCAGTTGTGACAGAATGGAGGTGAGTTTTCCTCCCTACAATGTCCTAACTTTATGGGAGGAAGTTTTACAAGTTTTTGTTTGCAGCCACGGAATACAGCATATGTTGAACTTCACGATGGACGGAAACTTTGCCTGGAGTGTCTAGACTCAGCGGTGATGGACACTTTTCAATGCCAACCTCTCTACTTGCAGATACAAGAATTCTACGAAGGACTTAACATGAAGGTAGAGCAGGAAGTTCCACTTCTCTTAGTTGAGAGGCAAGCGCTTAACGACGCCAGAGAAGGTGAAAAGAATGTGAGTAGAAAGAAAAAAACAATTGTGTTTGAGTAATTATTTGAGAATATATCACATTTTTCTAAAGTGTTTTAGCTTTTTCATTGTGTGTTTTCTTAGGGTGGTCACTATCACATGCCAGAGACAAGAGGACTCTGCCTGTCAGAAGAACAAATTGTTAGAACTGCAAGGAAAAGATCGAAGCATGACACAGGAAACTGGGCTGGGAATATGATTACAGAGCCTTGCAAGCTAACTCGTCGATGCGTGGTTACAGCCATTCTCATTTTATTTGGTCTCCCTAGGCTACTCACTGGTTCAATTCTAGCTCATGAGATGATGCACGCGTGGATGCGGCTCAAAGGTGAGTTTCTTGCTCTATGTGACTGCTTCTTTCTTCTCTTGTTTCACATTGTTGAATCGTAACTACAATGTGGTCACTTGAAAAGGAATCCGGACACTGAGCCAAGACGTTGAAGAGGGAATATGTCAAGTGATGTCTCATAAGTGGTTAGAAGCTGAGTTAGCTGCTGGTTCAAGAAACAGCAATGCTGCATCATCATCATCTTCATCTTCTTCTAGAGGAGTGAAGAAGGGACCAAAATCGCAGTACGAGAGGAATCTTGGTGAGTGTTTCAAGCACCAGATTGAGTCTGATATTTCTCAGGTTTATGGAGATGGGTTCAGGGCTGGGAAGTTAGCTGTTAACAAGTATGGTTTGAGAAATACACTTGCGCATATACAGATGACTGGGAGATTCCCGGTTTAATAACTCAAAGTCTTTGGTTTTTTCGATTGGGTTTTTGTTTTATAGGATTCATTGGTAGATTGTTATTATATATGCTCATTCTTTGGTGAAAATATGAAATTTCTCGACCATACTCTCATGTGATTGATTTTATAGTGTAATCATTCAATGATTTTTTTTGTATTTATTCGAATTTAAATCGCGTTAGATCAATAATTAAATATTTATTTACATAATTTATTCGAGTATTTTTACAGATCATATTAGATTCTGTTTTTTTCTCAATTCAGGTTGTATTCAAATCTCGGGTTCATAACAAACACTTAATCAGAATCCAGAGATACCTTTGTAAATGTTCTCAAATTCCATAACTAGAAGTCACCCACACTAAATCTAACCATATTAAACTAAACCAAACCAAACCAAACCAAACCAAACCAATAAAGAAAACAAATACCAAAGTAAAGGTTTCTCCTTTACACACAGTCTCTCTCTCTCCGTCGCCGACGAACGGAAGAACCCTGAGGTCCCAAGTTTAATGGCCTCCAAGGTTTAATCAAACCCACAACGATTTAACTTCCTAATGCTCCGCCGTCCGCCGGCACGCCACGTCGCCTTTCAGCTGCTTCTTCCGCTTCTCCACCGTCCTCGTAGATTCTCCGATGCCTCTAGAGCCTTACGCCGCGAGCTGCAAGTAGGCCACAAGCGAATCCGACCCGAACTAATCGAACGGGTCTCCCGTTTACTCGTGCTCGGCAGGTACGATGCTCTACACGACCTCTCTCTCGATTTCTCAGACCAGCTTCTCAACTCCCTCCTCCGCAGCTCACGTCTCAACCCCGAGGCGTGTCTCGAGGTTTTCACTTTAGCTTCGAAACAGCAAAAGTTCCGACCGGATTACAAGGCGTATTGCAAATTGGTCCACATCTTGTGTAGAGCTAGAATGTACGATCGGACAAGAGCTTATCTATCTGAACTGGTTGGTCTTAACCACTCGTGTTTCGTTGTCTGGGACGAGCTCGTTCGCGTTTTCAAGAGTTTTCACTTCTCTCCTACCGTCTTTGATATGTTACTGAAGGTTTACGCGGAGAAAGGTTTGGTGAAGAACGCTTTACATGTGTTTGATAACATGGGAAGCTGTGGGAGAGTCCCTAGCTTGCTGTCTTGTAATAGCTTGTTGAGTAGTTTGGTTAGGAAAGGTGAAAACTTTGTGGCTTTACATGTTTATGATCAGATGATGAGTCTTGGGGTTTCTCCAGATGTGTTTACTTGCAGTATTGTTGTGAATGCTTACTGTAGAAATGGAGAAGTGGAAAAATCCATGGAGTTTGCTAAAGAGATTGAGAGTTCATCTGGTTTGGAGTTGAATGTGGTTACTTACAATAGTTTGATTAATGGTTACGCTATGATTGGAGATGTTGAGGGAGTGACGAGAGTGTTGCGGTTGATGTCTGAGAGAGGGGTTTCTAGGAACATTGTTACTTATACTTCGTTGATCAAGTGTTATTGTAAAAAGGGTTTGATGGAAGAAGCGGAACAGGTGTTTGAATCTGTAAAGGAAGCGGATCAGCATATGTACGGTGTGTTGATAGATGGATACTGTCGCAGTGGTAAACTCCGTGATGCTGTTAGAGTTCATGATGATATGATGGGGAAAGGAGTGAGAACGAATGCAATCATTTGTAACTCCTTGATCAATGGCTATTGCAAAGCTGGTCAGTTAGTCGAAGCAGAACGAATCTTTACGCGGATGAAAGACTGGAGCTTGAAACCGGATCATCATACTTATAACACCCTTGTGGACGGGTACTGCAGGGCTGGTCACGTCAACGAGGCTTTGAAGCTCTGTGATCAAATGTGCGAGAAAGAAGTTATGACTTATAATATTCTTCTAAAAGGTTTTAGTCGGGTCGGTGCTTACCATGAAGTTGTGAGCCTTTGGAAGACGATGCTGAAAAGCAATGTGAGCGCCAATGAGATTAGCTGTAGCACTCTACTTGAAGCATTGTTCAAGCTTGGCGATTTTGATGAAGCCATGAAGCTTTGGGAGAATGTCTTAGCGAGAGGTCTTTTGACAGATACGGTAACTTTAAACGTGATGATAAGTGGGCTATGTAAAATGGAGAAGGTCAATGAAGCCAAGGAGATTCTAGACAATGTGAAAACCTTTAGATGTAAGCCAGATGTGCAAACGTATCAAGCTCTGAGCCACGGGTATTACAAAGTAGGAGACTTGGAAGAAGCTTTTGGGGTTAAAGATTATATGGAAAGTAAAGGAATTGTCCCCACTATAGAGTTGTATAACACTCTGATATCTGCTGCTTTCAAGTGCAGACATTTGAATAAAGTTACGGATCTTGTAACCGAGCTACGTGCAAGAGGACTAACTCCTACTGTTGCTACATATGGAGCTCTTATCACAGGCTGGTGCAATATCGGAGCGATGGATAAAGCCTACGCTACGTGTTTCGAGATGATGGAGAAAGGGATTGCAGTGAATGTGAATATCTGCAGCAAGATTGTAACCAGTTTGTTTCGGCTTGACAAGATTGACGAGGCTTGTTTGCTGTTGCAGAAGCTTGTGGATTTTGATCTTCTTCTTCCTGGTTACCAGAGCTTCAAAGAGTTTCTTAGTCCCGGTGCTACTACGTGTGTTAAAACACAGAAAATCGCTGATTCTGTTGGGAATAACAAGAAGCTCTTAGTTCCCAACAACATTGTGTATAATGTTGCTCTCGCAGGTCTCTGTAAAGCTGGGAAACTCAAGGAAGCTCGAAAACTCTTCTCGGAGTTGATACTGCGTGAGGGGTTTACACCAGACGAATACACATACACAACCTTAATTCATGGATGTGCTGTTGATGGTGACATAAACGAAGCGTTCAACCTGAGGGATGAGATGTCTGTAAAAGGTATTACCCCTAACGTTGTTACATACAATGCTTTGATAAAAGGCTTGTGCAAGTCAGGGAACCTAGATCGCGCTCAGAGGCTTTTACGTAAGGTTCCACATAAGGGGATAACTCCTAATGCTATTACCTATAACACATTGATTGATGGACTGATGAAAAGTGGTCGTTTGGATGAAGCCATGCGTTTAAAAGACAAAATGATTGAAAAAGGTTTGGTTAGAGGAGGATCTTATAAACAAGGGGATGGTAAGAAGCTAAACGAGGTTTTGGATCAGGCAATCAAATCAGGGATTACTAGAGACATGGAAGAGGATTCAGATGAAGTTTATGATATTAGGATAGTTTCTGGAGTATAAATAAGTATGATGTCGAAAAAAAATTCAGAGCTCTTGTGAAAATCTCACAGTCATCACTTGAATGTTGCTATGAGTGATGGGAAACAGGAATGGACGCTACTACGAATCATTTGGTTTGTTGTGGATATGCTTATATGCTACAAGGAAACAGTGTATTGTTTGGAGATCATTTGAAGTTGTGATCCATCTGCCAAGGATGATTTAAGATGTGAGACGTCATATTCATAAAGCCTGAAGTTTTTGAGCAGCTCCCTAGACCAACAAAAAGGCCTCAGGTACGCATGGACTCAGGAATCTTTTTAGTGAAATCGAGTTGTTCACTTTCAAAGGCTTTACTACTTTGGATATGGAACTGTTCAGTAGAAGTCTTTAGACTGTGACAAAACTGAAGAACTGACAATTGAAAGTCATTTGTCTTGATAAGATCAGATAATCAACAGATCAAATCAGTAAGCTCTCTGTTTCATAGTTGTTCCTTCCGAAAGACTTTCTGGAGCATGTACGATTGTAATGTTTAATGTAATAAATGTGATTGATTAATAACTAAGTTGCTTCATAGCAACTCAAGCTACTGTGGTTAAATTGACGCGCTACCTCTTGTCTTCCTTTGTTGGATGTGAACAAACCACAAACCTACCTTTGATTTGTATTTCTTATCTGCCAAACCCGGATAGCTTGTTCCGGTTTGATTTTAAATGGTATTGTTGGGAACATGGTGATTGGTGGGACAATAGTCTATACCCTTGTCATGTGTTGCTCCAGAAAGCTCTGAAGTCACTAGCTTGATATTGTAACCTAACTAAATTTTCACTGAAAGTATCTCTAACCTCTGTTCACAGAGTATCTCTACCCTCACTTTATTTTCAAGCAAAAATGTTTCAAATTCTAATTTATTTTTCATTTCATAACAGAATAAATATGGGTTATAATGCATTTTCTTTTTTTGTTGTTTACTCTTTTTTCACTACAAAATAAAATGGAATGGAAATAAAATTCTACTTTCATTATGAAATTACCATTTTAGAATTTTTCCATTTTAAAACAATATATTAAATTGAAAATGCTCTTAATTAACATGTTAATGTAAAAATATCATATGACATACATTCTGTAGGAATGAAAATTTTAAAATGTTACACGAGGAATATAAAGCTAAAATATCATATGATAATATACATTTTGTAGGAATAAATTTTAAAATCTTACACGAGGAATGTAGAGCTAAGAAAGAAAGATGATGTAGGCTCAAAGGTCAAACAACTTTTACATTAATGTATGATGGGACTCTCTGCTCGTGCTTTATCACCTTCTCTCGCTCACATCACCGACACTTTTTGTCTTCAATTATTTTCTTTGAACTTAACCATTTAATTAATAAATCATATCTGCATTATAGTCTCTCTCTCTCTCTCTCTAGTTAAAAGCTTCAAGCTACCATGTCCAGGGTTACGACTTTATTAACCTTATCTATTTTCCTACAAAGAACATTTCTTTCTCGAAATATTTAGTGACATTATTGTTTTCTAGTATCCAGTATCCACATTCCACACATAAGAAGCTCATGGAAATATACGTGGAAAAAACAAAACTTAAGACACGTGCTTTTGTTCTAAAGACGGACAAAAGAACTTGCAAAACGGGGCAACACATGTGCCCCCTCGACCTATGAACTATCTACACATAGAATCTCTCCATCGGACATCATGTTCCTTCTTCCATTTACAATAATATTGCAGTTTTTGTATGGTTGGGGCAGAGATGAACCTCTGTTTCTATAATGTTCCATTTACTCTCTCATATTCATTGTTCCATATAATGCAAACGCAAACGTAGACTTTGCGGCTAATAAACAGTACCCAATAATTCAATCATCATTTGATTATTCACTTCTATACTTTGATACAAAACGTAAATAATGTCTTCATTTTTTTTTTAATCAAGAACATCGGTTAACATTGATTATTTTACCAGATTCTTGAAACGCAATTGTAATTCAAAAATTCTGTTTGGAATATATGCAAACGCAAACACAGCGTTTTGGCCGCCTCTAAACTCCTGCTATATTTCAATCGCCTCCATTTTTGTAAAAAACACTTTCTGTTACTCCCAACAAACAGAACCAAAATGTTTTTGTTTGTTTTGTCACGATTTATGAATAGATTTACATTATACAAACAAAAAAAATTAACATGTATATTTATAGGTATGTATGTACCGGTATAATAAGTAAACCGAAATGGTCAAGAATCCAAAGCGAATGGTGTTTGAAGAAGATCGTACGGAGACCAAAGCGCATCTAAAGGACAAGGCCGACCTGCATCAAGTCTAGCCCATGGCTTACCTTTCCCACTCCAATGCAACAGACTAACCGGACCAGGATGCAAATCTCGACACAGTCCTCGAAAATTATCCCCCCCTAAACCGTGCTGGTTCCACCTATGATTAACCGGTTTAATCAAACCGGCGAATACCAATAAAAACGGCGGTAACGAACCTAGCTGGTAAATTCTTATTCGCTTTTGCATCGCCATCCACTCCTCGATGCGTGCAGTGTACGCTCCTCCACGCCACCGCGCGAGATCAATCACCATGACTCCGGTGTTGAAGTAGCATGCCTTTCGATCGGCGAATGTTAAGGAGAGAGTCGGATTTGACCAGAAAGCTGAGGTGAAGTAGGAGGTGAAGTTGGCGTTGCAGTACTCCGGCGCGGCGAGGACGGAGTCTCGGCCGAGATCTGTGGCGGCGAGTTTGGCGATGTCGTCGACGAGGATTAGATCGGAGTCTAGGTAGACGACGCGGCGGACGCACGGCGGGAGGAGGTCGGCGAGGTAGCTCCGGGCGTAGTTTAACGGACAGTCTAAGGCGGAGCGGATGGAGGAGGAGATGAGACGGGAGACGGTGGAGACGTTGAAGACGTGGACGGTGAAGTCGAGGTAAGGGAACGAGGCGGAGATGGTGGAGCGTAAGGAGGATGTGTCGGCGGAAGCGGAGGCTACGAAGTGGAAAACGATGTTTTCCGGGCAAGAAGAGTGCTGGAGGACGGAGAGGACGGCGGCGACTGAGCCGCGAATGTTCCGCTGCAGCTCACAGTAGCGGTGCACCTGCCGAGCTGCTCTCGTCTTCTAACCGAAGCAGCGGTGCAGTAGCAGTAGTAGTAGAGGCCCTAACTAATCCCCCGTTAGTCGTCTTAACATTTTGACACCCCGAAGAAACTTAAAAACCTATTAACCTCTCCGCCTTTACCTTAATTCTTCTTACTTCTCTTCGCTCTCTAAGAGAATGAGAAGAAAATGTTGGGACATGTTTTCTCACACTCTGTACGTTCCGGAAGGTTTCTCTCAACTGAGAAGAGCTGTCTCTGAGACTTTTTATCATGTGCTTCAGAGAGAGAGAGAGAGTGAGAAGGGTTTTGCTTAGATTTTGGGTTTCTCTCATAAATTTATATATTGATTAGATTCCAAGCCATTGTCATCATTTTATTATTTTAATATTGATCATGATTAGTTGATAAAAAGGTCCTGAAAACCATATTATTTGTGTCAGTGAAACCATTTTTTTTTGGGTCAAATACCATTTACAGATATTTTAGAACTTTGGACTTGTTAAATGTTTTTTTTTTATATTGATTGAAGAAGTGTAGCAATTTATTACTTCCACATGTTAACCGAAAATCATTGAGATCCACATTATATGATATATAATGTATATTAATATTAATTGATGACTAGGTGATTTTGTAATAAGGTTCTAGTCTTTGTAATATTTTTTATTTTATTTTATTTCCTACAAAACGCATGGAAGTTGATATATGACAATGATAAGTACTTCTCAAAATCAAATCCACATACGTAATATATATATTTGTCTGCATGCAATACAAACAAATACTCTTGGAATTCAAATTTTTCCTGATAAATATGTATTGGATTTATATAGCTATTTCTTAGTACTTATTACGATTCAAAACTAGTACACAAGAATAATGGGACGATAAAAACGTGAAACGAATCTTTTTAGGATTTAACAATCTTTTCAAAAACAATCTTTATTATATACATGACTTGGTCAATAATTCTTATGGTTGGGATGTTATGTTAAGCTTCAAACTTTATAGTAAATCTATTCGTTTTTGTTATAGGCTTTGTTAGATTTTCTTTGAAGTTTCTGTTATGGTCATTTGTCACTTTCCATGACTACATAATTAGTAGGTGAATGACATTTTACAATGTATATACAAAATCTTTTTTTTTTAATTCTATATTGTAACGACGATATGCATTTTACAATATTGCTACCACACTTTTTGTGTGGCTTATTTTATCTCTTTTATTTTTCAATGACTGAAATTTTATTTTCTCTTTATTTTCTGAACAGTCTTCTATTTTTTTTGGTTCATGAGGATGGGCACATGGTCAGGGAGTGGGTTTCCCTTTTTCCTTCCCTCCCCAATTTCAAATATCTAAGATTGTCACAAAAAAAAACGAAACTAAACTTGTAGAATCACCGGTATTTGAAGCACATATATAAGCCATTTAATTAGTATTGATAGTAGTTCTGTTGTATAAAATTTGTGTTCATGAACTTCATCACATAATGGAAGTTTTTCAAATAAAGAAAATATCATACCATAAAGCTTTTCATTTTAATAAACACTTATCACCCATGATCATAAAAATAAATGCAGGAAAAGCAAGACGCGTGGGCCAAACGTGAAGTGGAATAATATCTCAAATCCGAAGGGCACGACTTTTCTTTCATCAGCAAATGTGAATTCGCGAGTGCTTTATTTTTTGTTCTAGTCTTTATAGAGTTTAGACATGTCTTTTTTTTTATGTAGTCCTTTTTGCTTTTTAAGATCATTTTATTTCAAATGAATTCCATTCATATTATAAACACTCGCGATTAAGACACCGCATTGCAGCTGTTAAAGAGAAAAAGACCTCTCATTGCAATGCACCATAAAAGATAAAAATGCATTGTGTAAGGCCATGTTTATTGAGATTTTTTACGGTAGAATTTTTAACGTAATTTAATAACTGTTTTTTAACTTTTTCTTAGTTAAAATTAAAAATCGGTTTCTAAATTAGGCTAAAAACTCCACCCTAAAAACTTTCAATAAACATGTTCTAAGAACCGATATTGAATATCAGCCCTACAACCACTACTTACTCCATATGTTAAAACGTCTAAGTAAACACTAGAAAAATAATACTAAGAAGCCAAAATTGATCTGTTGAGCCATCGTTTTTTCTTGAAAACCGCTTCACTTATTTCTTAAGGGAACTGGGGTGCTAAAACTCTAAGCATTGCGAGAATGAAAATGCGAGGTTCCTTCTTCTATTTACTTTCATACATTTTAGACAAAACTAATTTCATTTCATCATTATGATTCTCATAATATGAATAATATATTCGGCGACAGCCATAGCTAACTTTATTCCTCAGTTTGAAATCATGAAACTCAAAACTATAATTACTCTTGTTCAATGTCCTTACTATACGTTGAATTCGAATTCTGCTTTAAACTATTATTTTTAATCTTTGGATACTAAACACCACCGTATGATATAGAAACAAAAACACGTATAACAAACGTAAAGTTATGACAGTGTATAAAAATGAAAACAATAACAGCTACTAAGTTTTAATTCTCTCTATTATATCTTCACGTTATATGATCAGCGAAGGCATATTGCACACTGAATAAGCCATATAGACAACAGAAATAATAAATAAGCATGTGTCATGAGTGCAAGGAAAGGCAATACACGTTGATGTATGTATGCAAATACATATGTATCTAAATAAAAATAAAAATAAAAGAACATAGTAGTATTTGATTAGGAACACCTTTGTAATGAAGGTTGGCATGTATGTGTGTGAACTCTCTGACAGAAAATATAAAAGCTATGATGGGTCTCAAAGGTAGATTTCGCATAAGCAGTTATAGTATACATTCACTTCCATGAATCCATAAGCCATAACTTCAGCCTTCTCCTGAATTTTTAGATCGGCACATATCCTACAACCTAATAGTTAGGAACAACTTGGATGCATGGGCTTCATGTTACTTAAATGCTATAACCAATCGGTCCCATACTTATTTTATAATCATATGTTAACGATGTAAAACAAATATGATTATGACAATAAATTCATGTAATCAGTATTTTGCAATTCGAGGGCAGACGATTCTTGTGGTTGCTAGCTAGTGCTAAGTAACAGAGAGCATCTTATGTCTTGTCTTACAAAGCTGTCACACTAGAGAATAATTTACTGCAAAATGGGAAGAAGACAAAGTAAAACTGACATTGTGCAGACAATAATGTAGATTGAACCATCGCTTAGATTCATCGTAGTGTCTCGCTAATTCAAGACCTTTCAATAACAATAAGAGGCTCAAAGAACGTGTTTGCTGAAGCCAACCAATAATTCCACAAAAGGTAACCCCATGATATGACAGTGAGTAGTGATCGATTTTTAACATTACGAAGAATAACCTAAACAACATAAGTCTTTGAAGACTCGCAAAGCAAATCCTTGAAGAAACATCATTATATTATCAACATATGAACAGTTTTTGTTAAGCAGAGGATTACAAGCCAAATCACACCATATTTTTCACCGGCTTATGAAATCAGGTTTCATATAAAAAGTGGAAGCAAAGCTATCTCTAATCAATCTCCTCATCACTAGTTTGTGATTAGGGAAAACAAAACGAAGATGAAAACAAAGAAAATGAATGTTTCCATGTAATAGCCTTGTTGTCCTTGTCCCCCTCGGTGATAACTATGCATATGCGAGTGTCCTCAATGGAAAGTGTTTGAGAACCCGTGAGGGAAGCTACCAGAAGCAGCAGCAGCAGGACCATACATATCTGCATCAGGGAGTCCATGCAGTGCCGACCCATTGAATATGAGGATCAAAAACTCAAAAAAAATTATAGGCCATAATTATAAAATATTTTCAAAATTATTAAAGTTTTTGAGTGTATTGATGTTTTGAACTCGGTTTAGTAAACTATCTCAAGATATCATTATCACTATGCTACAAAGGATTCTTGTCCGTAAAAAACTGATAAAATTATATATTTATTTCGGGCCGGAAGCTCCGGTTTCTAATGCTTGGTATAACGACCACTAATGAGTCCATGGAAATGGAGGTTGTATTAATAACGAAGGGATCAAACCACCAAAAGGCTGTCAACGACGTAACATTCTCAAACCGAATTGACGGATCGATCGCAATTCGCTAGGAGAAACGTTCAGTTAAGGGCTAAGACGGGCCGGAGACAAGCAGGATCAATGGGCCGTCCAAGGTTTCTTATCTTTTTCTTAACATATCTACCTTTGAATATGCCGTGTCGTCAAGTGGTCCCCATATATGTGTAAGCACATCTATTACATTGATCGTTGGATTGGTAGATTAGCTCTAGATTATAGATAGTCATGTCTGTGCCAGCTAGGATATTTTTATTACCGTCAACTGGCGGCGGCTCAGTAAGAATACTAGTAGATACGCTTTGAAGTCAATTTCACAGTGTTTTTTTTTTTTTTTACTTTTAACATCTATGTGTTCCCTGCATTGCACTGTATCTGATCATTAATATAACTTGAAATTTGTATAAGAAACTAATTATCCTCAACTTCGAGTGCAAATCAAATTCCTTTCTTTTTATTTTATTAAAAAGATAAATAATCTACTTGAAATTTATTAGTTTTTTAACTTGTAATTTATTAGTTGATTGGGAAAGATATCCAACCATTCTAAAATTAGTATTTATAATTTGTTTTAAACGGATCATACTATATTTTGATAACTGTTTTGCTATTATTTCTAGGGCAATTCTCTTAAATAGCCCTTTTTAAGTTTTTGTCATAAAAATAGCCCTAAAAAAATAAAATGACCAAAATAGACTTTTTTTTTTTTGAAATTTTGATTTTTTAAATTTTTTTATTTGAAATTTGAAACCCTAACCCCAAACCCACCCCTTAACTCTAAACCCTAAAGTGCAAATTAGTTAACCCTAGGGGTATAAATGCATATAAATGATTTTTTTAGCTTCTAAAAAAACATTTTGGTCATTTTCTTCTTTAAAAACTATTTTTGTGATAAACAAGCTAAAAAAGGCTATCCAAGGGAATTTCTCTTATTTCTATTGGATATTTGAATTTCTTAAATCAAATAGATTACTTTTGCAGCCCTAAACTATGTTACGGTCTAAAATACATTGTATTCAAATACATTGTCAACTCTTCTTAATTTATCTGATTTATTAAAGTGGTCTATCCTTTTCATTTCCTCGTTTTGTAATACTAATCATCAAGTGGGAAATCAATTAGAATTTCCAAATACAATAAGTAAATGTAGATACACAATCAAAAACGTTGAAAAGAAAAAGTGTTTCGAATTTGGAAAAATAAATTTTATACAATTTTACTTAAAATTTTAATTATTATTTATCATATATTATATATATGTTATCATGCATTTTTTTATTTTACCCTTTTAGTTAAAAGAAATAAATAATTTATGATACGATATGTGTACATATATGTTAATAAATCAGGATGAAAAACCAACCTTTATAAAATTAATATTTGCAATTTGTCTTATATTTTTGTAGGAATGTTACGTCAAATAGATAACTTGTGCAGCCCTAACCTGTGTTACGGAATGGAATACATTGTATTCAAAACACATTGTCAAGTCTCTCTAACCTACTTGAATTTGTAAAACGTGGAAATTAATTTTTCTCTGTACTTGTCCGGACAAATTTAGTTCAGGCGGTACCAGCAACTGATCACAGAAAAACTATAAATAGAGGCATCTGAGACACAAACTTTCATTCATCAAAACAAATTAATTATATCGAAACTTGAGATTAAAAATGGCGAATTTCTCCGGTTTACAGATTCTCTTCTTCTCCTTCATCATAGCTACAAGTATACATGCATACACATACATTTATCTCTTCTCTACTAACATTTCAAATAAATCATTTTTTCTTATGATTAAATTTGCACAAAAGTTCTCAAGCACTTTTTTTTGTTCCATGCAGAGAAAATGATATTTCTTCGATTTCATATTATTTGTTGTTGTAGGAAAAAAAATTGTTTCAAAATAAGTGTCGTTTTAGAATTTCAATGTAAAATTCATTAATAAGATTCTTCATTTTATTTTTCTATTGGTTGAAATATGGTTAAGTGTATAGGTAATTGTGTTTTTATTTTGGAAATATACAAAATTATATGTTTTCTTAATATGTGTGCATAAATCTAGAACATCAGAAACGGAGTAGAAATAACCTAACTTAACTATTTTCGATTGTTTATTTTGCAAGGTGCAATTTCCGTGGTCTCCGGTACAGTGTTTACCATAATGAACAGCTGCAGCTTCACCGTTTGGCCTGGAATCCTCACCGGAGACAACGGTGTACAACTCAACGGCGGCGGATTCGCCTTAATCCCCGGAGCTTCTATCGACGTAACCGCTCCTGCGGGGTGGTCCGGCCGAATCTGGGGTCGAACCGGCTGCAACTTCGACGCGTTCGGCTCCGGAAGATGCCTCACCGGAGACTGTGGTAACAAACTACAATGCTCTGGCGCAGGAGGAGTTCCACCGGCTACACTCGCCGAGTTCACGATCGGTCATGGAGGCGCGATGGACTTTTACGACGTAAGCCTGGTCGATGGTTACAACGTCCAGATGGAAATCAAGACGCGTGGTGGCTCAGGGGATTGCCAAAACGTGGGATGCGTTTCAGACCTTAACAAGATTTGTCCGAACGAGCTAAGTGTTCGTAACGGGGGAAATGTTGTGGCGTGTAAGAGTGCTTGCGAGGCATTTAAAACACCTGAGTATTGTTGCACCGGTGCGTTCAATAAGCCGGAGACTTGTCCGCCGACGGGTTACTCGAGGATCTTTAAATCAGCTTGCCCCAAAGCGTATAGCTACGCATACGACGATGCTACAAGCACTTTTACTTGTGCCAATGCTAACTACTCCGTTATTTTCTGTCCCTTTTAGTGTCCATTATCAATATTTTATCAACGACGCTTGATAATTAATAATACTTTGTAATCTCAATAAAAAGTTGTGCGGATTGAGATAAATCCGCAAACTATAGTGAATAAACTACTGGTGATTTTACTCACTCAATAAAACACAAAATATTTTTATATACAAAGAAAGTATAACTTTTTTTTTGTTTGAATTTTTGTTTTACATTTCCTCATACATAATCAACTGGAGTATTTGGAGTTATTGTGCTGAGATGAAACGAAATGTTATTGTGCACGAATCAATCGGATGTAATTTTGCATGCATTTTTTAACTTCTCTAAAATGTTTAAAATGCAAAACTAGCTTTCAACAGATTAATGCATAGTTATGACATATATCTTTGTTTTTCTTCATCCAAAACGCACATACATTTTAGAAGAAATCAATTCAGCATGCCATGGGCATGCATCCTCTCGTGGTTAATTTTCTCGCTGTCGTCAATAAAAGGTAACTCTTGTCCGTAAACGATATTAAAACTCAACCGCACAGTCGATCCGGACATAATCAAATGAAATATTGGCACAGTTTAAAACTAATATATATGAATATCGGTCCACAATTCATTTTAAAAAAATTAGTATAAATTGTATCCCAAAGATCTCAGCTTCAATTAGGCCAAAAACGGCCATTGAGCGTTTCTAAATAATCGAGAATAACTGTATGAACTTAATGGCTTGAGATCGAATCTGATTACAGCAAGAAAAGAGAGATTGGCAATCTTGATATAATAAGTGCATGTACAGAAGTAAAGAGGATGATTATATGACTTCTTTTACTCGCACTTGATGTATCCACAAGTTCATTTTTGATATAAATAACTAACTGTACCAATCTTTTTAAACAAAAAGGTTCAATTTGATTCGGGTTTATAAGTATTAAACTAAATGGTGTTGTGGTCTATTATTACATTCACGTTCTGTCTTACGTACCCTCATGTGCATAGTCTTTCAATTTAGAACAGCTAACATATATACATTGGAACATACAATATATCCAGGTCGGATCAGAACATGTAGTTTCAACTGAAGAGTCATTGGTTTCAGGATCATTAGTTTTTTTGATGGGGGTAATTACATGGCTAAATAACAGAAGCAAAACGAAAATTAAATTCTACTCCTTAGCCAAACATCTCCAGAAAAAACTAAAACTAGCAGCAAGCCACAAATGGCTACTCAAGTCAGCATTACAGTACTTACAGGTCCTGTTATAAAGTCAGGGCTTGTTTCTTTTCAGCTGATGCAGTTAAGATCAGTGTTTCTGGCTTCTTTTGATTGCAACTTGCACGCTTTCTTCATTCTCTTTGCAGCTTGGACAAACCCCACAACAACTTGCAGCTCATCCATTTGCTGAAAAGTCATAGCACAGTTTGTAATCAGAACAAAACTAGAAGAAGAAGAAAATCAAGTGAAGGCTCAGAAGGATAGCGATTGTACCTGAGACATAAAGTGTCTCTGAACAATATCAACTAGTTGTTCCTTTGATGGATTAGAAATTGCATCCACCTACAAAGATTTTGTGAGTTTATTTAGACGCAAGAACATAAAAATATATATCATTTTTAAAAAGGGTCTTTTCATCTTCTTGAAATCAACTTACAAGGTTGAAATGTCGCCAATATTTCAGTAAAGCAGGCATTTCTAGTTTGCTAAGATCAACCTTCTGCGTGAAAGCATATAATATCTCATCAGTAAAGGAACGATTAGTAGTAGCATTTATGTTCAATGGTACATGGAACATAAATATCAAAATTTTGAATGCATACCATGTTTTCAGGGGGAGTAAAACCTGAGCTTCTTGATTGGGAGTCAGATGATAGAGACCTGCTCACCGTCTTTTGAGATGACCGTGATGATCTCTGCCCTCTTTGCTTCGACTTATGAGGCTTCAGTGTGTCTTCAGATGCTGGAAATGAAACAACTTGACATAGAAAGGTTTTTCACCCTTTTAAATCATTAGTTTTCTTTTGCTGAACATACGGAAAAGCAGAATATTGAAGAAAACTTACTCATATCAGAACCATTCCTCTGAGTGTTATCGAAATCAAGATCATCGTCATCTTCGTTTCCAGTAGGAGCTTCAAGGACACTAAGCGCATTCCTCTGCAACTTTACTTCTATTCCATTTGTTAACACCTAAAAAACAAAAAAAAAAGAATAAACACAACAAAGATTCGTATTAAAGATTTTACTCCATAAACAAGTACTGACATATTCATTTAAATATGCCCCATAAAAAAAGAAGGAATATGATATGTTTCCAAATAAACTAAAGTTTTTTTGCTTATTTCTATTCGGATTATTCTTTAAAGTTTAAAGCCAGGATATGGTGAAGTTACTCCTTTTGGTTCACATACACACAGAGAGACATTAAAAAATAAAAAGATTTTGCAGAAAACTGCTTAGGGACGAAAATGACTCAACTGAAACAGAAAGAACATTTTTAAAAAGATCTAAAACAAATGATTATTCATTAATCAAAGCCAATTAAATTTCAAAAAGCCAGTTTGAATCCCATAAAAAAGGATAATATTGTCAAGAAAGAAACACGATGGATAATTAAAATAACAAGTGATATGATGTTTTTTCTAACAGGCGCGAAAATAAAGTTGCCTTCTTTTTGCCTAACTTAATGTTACAAACTCAACCCTAAAGAAAAGATGATTCCTGAAACTGAGCCTGAATCTCAGCAAGAAACATCAAAGTTGATACTACTAAACATGTTTCAGAAGCTTTATTAGATACAAACAAACTTTAGTGTTCAAAAAAAAAAAGATACAAACAAACTTTAATCCCTCCTCCAAAGTAAAATTAATACTCCCTCCGTTTCAAATTAGATGTCGTTCTATAGTAGAATTTTTGTTTCAAAATAAGTGTCACTTTTAGTTTTCAATGCAAAATTTATTGATAATATTATTTATTATATTTTTCTATTGGTTGATATATGGTTAGCTGTATTGGTAATCGTGTTTTTATTTTGAAAATGTGTAAAATTAAATGTTTCCTTAATCTGTGTACATAAACCTAGAACGACAACTAATATGAAACGGAGAGAGTAAGGAAAAACAAAAATCAATGAAGGCTTCATGAATAACCTAACTACCTAAGAGCATCCGCAACGCCGGTTGTTAAGAAGTCCTTAGCGCATTAATCTAGGGTAATTAGAATAAAATAATATAAACTCGCCGCGGATTGGTAAGGATCGGTCCGTAATTAAGGTGTTTAAGGACCGAGTCCTTAGTGACGTGTCGTGTTCTGGTTCGGCCTTGCAATCGGTGTAAACCGTTTACGAAAAAAAAAATCCATTTGCGAGAAGTGACGAAAAAAAAAAATTCTCTCGAGGACGGAGGGCGACGGTAGAGGCGATTTAGGGTTCAAGTATAATCAAGGTAAATCGAACCATTAAACTGGGTGATTTCTTGTTTTTGATTACGGTGCATGTTGTTTTCTTCGCGTTTAGGGTTCGGTTTTGGGATTTGAAGCGATTTGTGAAAATTTTCGTTTCTTGTTTACGGATTTGGGTTTTCAATCTCGCTTATGGTTTTGTTTAGGCTTCGATTCTTTGCAAGTTTGATTCTTTACAAGTTCAATTGTTTACAAGTTCGATTCTTTACAAGTTCGATTCTTTAAAAGTTTGATTCGATTTACAGGTTTACAAGTTCGATTCTTAACAAGTTCGATTCTTACAGGTCTCGGAAACATGGGACAAGATTATAGCTACAGCCAACCTTCTTCATCAGAGGAGTATGACGTAGATATTACTTCTCTACTTCAAGCAGAAGCTGAAATCTACGCGGATGAAGCTGATAGCAGCCAGAATCTTGCAGTAGACATGCCGTTCCAGTACCCTCCTCAACCTGAGGCTGATGAAGGAATGCCGAAGATATGCTACTGTGGTGGTGAGCCATTTGTTGCAACATCTTACACAACCAAAGATCCTGGTAGAAGATACTTCACGTGTGAGAATGCTGATGATGGAGACTGCCATGTCTGGAAATGGTGGGATGTCGCGGTAATGGAGGAGATGACTGAGTTTCAGAGACAACTTATGGAGGTCAAGGATCAACGTAATGAGACAGAGCAGAAGCTTGTTAAGCTAGAGGAGACAGTGTGGGAGTTAGCTAAGAAGAAATCAGGGGTTAGACATTGGTTGCCATTGTGCGTTTCTGTGGTGGTGGGTGTATTCGTCCTAATCTGTATGGTGGTCATGTTCAAGTGGGTTGAAGAGAAGGACAACGTCATGACAGAGTGTCTGGTGAGTTTCTTTACGTTTCTCATTTCATAGATTATTGTTGAATAATTTTAAACATTGACTGCTTTTGGTCATTCATCTTCAGGAAGAGTTGCAGAGGCTGAAAAGGAGATGGTCGGAGCTTTAGGAGGTAACAACTTCTCACTCGCTTATCATTTAATTTTTCAAAATGCAAGTGAAGTGAGATTAGATTGGTGTTAAATGATAGTGAATAGGTTTCTACCTTCCTAACTCCCCTGACTTGATAGGTGGTTAATGTTAATTATGTTTCCAGTAGAGTTCTTAGCTTTTTACCTTCCTAACTACTCGGCTTTAATGCTACGCAATTCTTTTACTTAAATGGTAGCTTCTGTGTTGCTACTAGAGTGACACAGACAATTCTCCCACCATGGATAGCAACCATGGTTTTGTTGACCTACTTCATAGCCAAACCTCTTTTGATCTTGATTCACCCGAACCGCCTTGGTTTAGTAGCCAAGGTGCAGATGAGTGTCCCGTGAAGGAAAGGAGGAAATGGTCTCCAAAAGAGGATAAAATCCTTATTGGTGCTTGGCTTAACACTAGTAAGGACCCAGTGGTTAGCAACGAGCAGAAAGCTGGTGCATTTTGGAAGAGAATTCAAGACTACTACAACTCAAGCCCTCACCTGGTAGGGACAACACCTAGGGAGCTTGTTCAGTGCAAACAGAGGTGGTCTAGGATAAACGATCAGGTCTGCAAATTTGTTGGATGCTTTGAAGCGGCTCTGAGAGAGCAGAGAAGTGGTCAGAATGATGATGATGTGATGAAAGCTGCTCTAGATCTCTTCTATAATGACTACGGAATCAAGTTTAGCCTCGAACACGCGTGGAGAGAGCTGAGACATGACAGGAAATGGTGCTCCACTTTTCAGTCAAAGGACACTGTGAAGGAGAAGCGCAAACAAGTGTTGGAGGTTGATGGAGAAGAGGAAGTGGGAGTACCAGAGGGTCGACCTGCTGGAGTGAAGGCTGCTAAAGCAGCAAGTAAGAAGAAGAAGACTGGTAAAGAAGAGGAGTTGTCACAGTTACAAGCCATGTTGGAAATCAAAGAAAAGATTTCTAAGCGTAAATTGCTTGATCGTTTACTTGCGAAGAAGGACCCACTCTCTGAGATGGAAACATCTTTGAAACTAAAAATTATGTCTGAACTGTTGTGATATGTTTTAGGTTCAGGTTAAGGTATCATAGTTGCTAAGAGTTGTGTTTATGATTTGTTTGTGTTATGCCATGAGCTATTGTGATTATGATCGGGTTTATGTCGTCTGACTATTGTTTTTTTCTGTTCTTTCAGGTGCAGTACAAGGACTTTGTTCTGTAGTAGTTGTTCACTCACGGGTTATGGGAGCAATCATGTCTCCCTGTGAAAGTGTTTTGTTGTATAGCAAAGGAGAACCAAGTCACGGGTTTCTTTCTGCTTTTTTCACTTTCACTTGTATAAGTACTGTCTTTAGGTAGCTAGCTCATTATCAGTCTTTCCATTTCATCTCTTATCGTATGCAAACCTTTCTGTTGAAACCATGTATGAATCTCGTTATGTATTCTAAGCAACTGAACTTGTGTTAAAGTCAATCGCAAGGTTTGATTTGGTTTGCTTTCGTTTAATTTCATCATTTCTGTTTGCGTTTAATTTCATTTGGTTTGGTTACAAGGAGAAGCAATGTTATTGCCGATATCTCAGAACTTGCACATGCTGCGTAGTTTTGTTGCACATGCTCCACATCTTTTTTTTTTAAATATGTAACTCTAATATAGCAAAATATGATCATTTGTAACTCTACTTCTTTTTTAAAAATATGTAACTCTAATATAGCAAAATATGATAATTTGTAACTCTACTTCTTTTTTTAAAATATGTAACTCTACTTTTAAATTTGATAATATGTAACTCTACTTTTTTTTTTAAATATGTAACTCTATTTTTAAATATGATAAATTGTAACATGGAAATTATGGTAATTTTAAATATGTAAATATTAAAGAGTCTAATATGTTTCTTTTTTGTTATTTAAAGGACGGTTTAAAAAAATGTCATCGTCTTCATCGGAAGAACTTGAAGAAAGATTCAACGAAGCTTTTGACGAAATATTTGAAGATGTATACGACAACATTGTGGACCATCAAACCAAAAAGCAAAGAAAACGTGCTTACATAGAACGAAACCGTGAAGAAGGACACAACCGTTTATGGAATGATTACTTTAGTGATGATCCAACATTTCCGGCAAATTTGTTCAGACGCCGTTTCCGCATGAACAAGGATTTATTCATGCGTATAGTCCATCGCCTGTCAGAAGAATTTCACTTCTTTCAACAAAGAAGGGATGCAATCGGGAGGTATGGTCTATCTCCCTTGCAAAAATGTACAGCTGCAATTCGTCTCCTTGCTTATGGTTCTGCGGCTGACACAGTCGACGAATATCTCCGACTTGGTGAAAGCACGGCAATTTCGTGTTTGCAAAATTTCACTGATGCAGTAATACAATTATTTGGGGACGAGTATCTACGAAGACCTACACCAGAGGATCTACAACGACTACTCGATATTGGAGAGAAACGCGGATTTCCTGGGATGGTAGGAAGCATTGACTGTATGCATTGGGAGTGGAAAAATTGTCCAACCGCTTGGAAAGGACAGTACACCTGTGGATCCGGAAAGCCGACAATTGTCTTAGAGGTTGTAGCTTCACATGATCTTTGGATTTGGCACGCATTTTTTGGTCCTCCAGGTACCTTAAACGATATTAATGTCCTTGATAGGTCCCCTGTTTTTGATGACATTTTACAAGGTCGAGCTCCAAGGTTAGAGTACATGGTCAATGGCCATATGTACAATTTAGCGTACTACCTCACAGACGGCATATATCCGAAATGGTCAACATTTATCCAATCTATCTCACTTCCTCAAGGTCCTAAAGCTGAGTTATTTGCTAAAGTTCAAGAAGCAACCAGAAAAGACGTGGAGCGGGCTTTTGGAGTATTGCAGGCTCGATTTGCGATTGTGAAAAACCCGGCTCTTTCATGGGACAAGGAAAAAATAGGGAAGATTATGAGAACATGTATCATACTACACAATATGATAGTCGAAAATGAACGAGATGGATACACTCAATACGATACATCTGAATTTGAAGAAGGAGAGGCATCTAGAAGTTCACGGGTGGATATGTCCTATAGTACAGACATGCCTACAAATCTCGGTAATATGCTAGGCATTCGGAATCAACTTCGCGATAGGCGTATACATGAACATTTGAAAAATGATTTAATTGAAAAT
The DNA here is from genome assembly GCA_012274485.2 of Sinapis alba. NCBI lineage: Eukaryota > Viridiplantae > Streptophyta > Magnoliopsida > Brassicales > Brassicaceae > Sinapis > Sinapis alba. The sequence goes on along the minus strand of MU105614.1, from coordinate 323,617 downwards.
ATTTGGAATAAATTTGGTGGTGAAGATTAATTATTGTATTTTTTATTTTCACAATTTGGAATAAATTTGGTGGTGAAAAATGATTTTCAAAATTTATATTTTTTTTCCTAAGGATTTCTAATCGGGTAACACCAATGGACTAACATTTTGGATTAGAGTCCTTAACTATTCAAAAAAAAAAAAAAAAAAAAATTTAAATGCTAAGGACTCCAATGGTGGTACCACCATTGGAGATGCTCTAAGAACACGAAATGCAAGGCTGAACAGTGTAAACAAAGAACAATGGTAACATGCATGCAAGAAGATCAATCGCCAGGTTTCGAAAAAATTACAGATTTTAACATTGGTAATTACAATAAAGATTTGATTAATATTTTTCTAATAATTAAACTATTAACTCTTGGTTTAATGATAAAATGCAAAGGAGGAGTTACAAATCGATGAGAACCATTCTCATTATTACTAGTAAAATCTATAATTAGTAAATCAAAGCTCATAACTAAATCATTTTTCAGAAATTTAAGAGAAAAAACCCAAATGTGAAATTCAAAATTCGAAAAATCCCAACTTCTCTTCACCAGATTAATAAAATGATTTTGGAAATTTGATGATATCCAGAAGCTGCAGATTAACCCTAGATTAGATCGAAATGTTTTACCACAAAGATTAAATTTTTACCAATTAGGGAAAGAAAAATTAGCTTAAAAAAAAAAAAATCACTAACCAGCCAATGCCAGCCACCGAGGCCGACAGCTTTTTTGACAACACCTTGAAGACCAACAAGCAACGATTTCGTACGGTTGTTTCCGGTCACCACCACTTTCGTATGACGCGGCAACACCGATAACTCCTCTTCGCTACTGCTCTCTCCGCAAAAGCTCTGTACTTGAAGAAACCCACCCTTAAAGACTCCTGAACTATTCACAGTTTCTAGCATTCTTCTTCTTCTTCTTCTTCTTCTTCTGTAATCAGATAGAAGATCATGCATTGCCAGTGAGGATAAATCTATACTAATTATTACGGTTTGTCACACAAGAAGAAGACAGAGAGAGTAAGTGAGAAAAAAAAGCAGAGTAGAGGAGGAAGCGAGGGAAAGAGGAGAGAGAGTGTGTTAATAGCGACCGGTTTCTACCATTGGCCATTTAGAATTCGCCGCGTAAGCATTGGTCTGAAACTATATGCGTTATGAAGTAACAGAAACCGGTTTTTAATTGTTTATTTGGATATAACCAGAGGAAGGATCCTTTTGTAATTTCAGACGCGCGATTGACCTGAATGGTTAAGTGGTGTTTAATAAAGACAGGGGGATGTGGTACCCATTTCGAGTTAAATAACGATTGTAACCTTATACACATCACTAGTCTTTCCCATTATTTGAAATAAAATGTATTTAAATATAGTTTAAATCTAAAAAAAACATTGTTATTTGATTTATGAATTTAAATTCTATTTTTAAATTTATTGTTACTATATATCGTATTTACAATTCTAATTTAAAATTTAGTGTTATTCAATAAATGTTTTAAATACAACTTTTTAAATCTAGTGTTATTTAATTTTTTATTATTATTATTTTAAATAAATTTTAAATAATTTGTTGTGAAATTTTATGAAGAAATGATTGATATCAAAAACAAAGAAATACTACATAGATTTTAGAATTCACCCATTAAAACTATTTTTAAATTTAATTGATTACAAAACATTAACAATTGATTTCAAATTATTGAATGAATAACACCTCCTAATAAATTATTTTCTACGTTGAATAATTTCTTTTTATTTTATACTCCTTCTATTTTATTTTAAATGGTATTTTTTTAATTTAAATTATGTTTTCAATTTTTATGTAAAATTTTAATATTGTTTAGTATTTTTGAAATTTTATATTTTATTATAGAAATTTTTTATTGGTTGAATTATTTTTAATTAATAAAAAAATAAATATAAATAAATAATTTTAAAAAAGTGTGCCAAAATGTTATACCCCAAATAATTTGAAACAGAGGGAGTACTAATCTTAAAATAGTAGGAGCATTATCAACACATAGTTTTAAACTAGTTTATTAATATTTCAATAGTATTAAGTGATATAATTAATTTCTTAAAATTTTAATTTAATTGAGTCAGTAAAAGTGGATAAGTCTATATTAATCTCTCCAATATTTTTCCTTTGACCATCTTATGATTGCTCTCTAAACATCTTATGATCAAGTCGATGTGTGCTATGGTTCTTCTGATTTTTACCGAAACCTTGTTCCTGGTACCTATTGTGCCATAGTCCATTTTGCTGGCTCTGAATTGATTGGTCATAACTCATAAGTCCCTTGTTAAAGATCAGTCATTGCCAAGGTGGGTGATCGAGCCTAACCACGTATTTATCTTCTTTAAGTCATATAACGCTCGACTAAATTATTGGATAAGAAGAAGACAATCATAAGCATCTCTGGAGATTTTTCGAGGAAACCCCTAATTACAGGCATACTTCAACAGCTTTGTTCTGTGACTTGCTTCGTCAACATTCTTATTTCTTAGTGGTCGGGTGGTACATAGCGGTCCAAATGACCCTACGGATCGTTGGTTCGAATCCGTTGTCTTCAGATTATCCGAACGTGTGGTCAGACGATAGGGATATCTAATTTCCTTTGCGAATAACTGAGTCTGGTTAACACCGGTGGTCAGACTTCCGAAAGATCATTCAGTTGGATCTCGGCCCGCTAGACACCTCCGGTCCATAAAAAAAAAACATTCATATTTCTTGCCGCATAAGTTCCCTTTTTTCCACTTGGACTTTTGTGTAGATAGTAATGGAACATGTTCCCGGGTCTCAACCAGCTCAGTGCCTTGAGTTATTTGCTAGGGGAATAGCTGCTGGAACCTCTTGGGGGAGACGAACCACTTCAGTTCCAGGACTTGAGATATTTCTTGAAAGATTAGTGGGGGCATCAACAGTTTCTAGCTAGAAGAATACTGGCATGGGTCAATTTTTCATGGTGGGTGTGGGGACAGTGAGGAGACCTTTCGGTAGCGTCAGAAGGTATGGTTTGAAGGAGCCGACGTTGGAATCAGATGAGAAGCATGAAACAACTACTGTTAGATTATCGTCTCAGAGTCAGAACTGTACCATCATTTTTCTAGAAAACACTGTACCATCAATTTAGTAAGCTTTTTTCTTCTCCTGTCATCGCAGATATACAGTACAGTAAGATTGGAATGATATAATTATAGTGTTAAGTAGTATAATATATCTATAAAAATTTTGTTTTATACTTTTAGATTTCCGTTTTCGCACATTTTACTTAAGTTATTCACTGATGAGGAACCTTCTAATGTATATAGACGAAACTACCCAGTTACACACCCCCGTTTAGGTGATAGGGTAAAAAAGACAATACAAGTTACGTGATATCAGTTTTCAAAACAAACATGAAAATTAAAGAAAATAATTACCAGTGAGGAGAAGGGCCCAACAATAATTCCAAGTATAGTTGATTGGTATAGCAACCAAATAATATGCTCACAAATATAACGATATATTCCAAACATGAAAGGTTTGCAGCTTGGCTGAATAATATTTTTGTGAATAAGTTTTGTGATAGCGTTATGAAAATTTCTTCAAATTATTTAAACAAGAGTTTAGATTTTATTCATCAGAATCATGTATCAACAACCGACTTGCATATATTTGTTGTCACAATGTTATCAATTAAAATTAATTTGTTAGAAAACAAACAAATTAAAAGAATAGCAATCATTAGATATGCACATGATAATATACACACTAACCCGGACAAAAGAAAAATATGAACATTTCTTATGTTTTTGCTTCGTACCATAGTATAGTCTCGATAATGACAATTAAATTTTTAATTAAAATAAATCATTAAACTAATTTGTTTTCTAGTATTTAACATGTCTGAAAAACCAATCAAATGGGGTGTTTTCCGGTCATAATGTAAGGGACCCACGTTAATAAACATGCCCCACATGTCTCGCCATCTTTTCTCTTTATAATCTGGTCATTTTACACAGATCGAGAGAAACACATACTGCCTCCACCGATTCGTTGCGCAAAACCACACAGTAACTTACGTACGCCACTGCTTTTCTCACCGTTCGTCAAATTTAGATTGACACGTGGATGATTTACGTCAAATCACTAGTAAAGTTATTTATTTTTAATTTTTTCTTAAAAAGATTCTTTAATAAATCCATCTTCTTCATCTTCTTCATCAGACCGTGCGCACAATTTGCAGCGACCGGTTTCGGATTCGGGTTTGAGAGTTGGAGAAGAAGATGACGTCAGACGGCGCGACGTCGACGTCAGCAGCAGCAGCGATGGCGGCGAGGAGGAAACCGTCGTGGAGAGAGAGGGAGAACAATCGGAGGAGGGAGAGGAGGAGAAGAGCTGTAGCGGCGAAGATTTACAGCGGTCTGAGAGCTCAAGGTAACTACAATCTTCCCAAGCACTGCGACAACAATGAAGTGCTCAAAGCTCTTTGTTCTGAAGCTGGTTGGGTTGTTGAAGAAGACGGAACCACTTATCGCAAGGTGATGATTAGATCTGATCTTGTCTGAATTTAAATTTTTTAAGATTTATAGATTAAATGGGAGTTTCTAAAAGTGGATCTAGCTTCTGATTTGATTTGGCTTACTATATATAGATCTTAGTGGAAATGATCTTCTTTGATCCAAAGTTTATTCCTTTTTCTCAGGGACACAAGCCTCTACCTGGTGACATGGCTGGATCATCCTCACGAGCCACTCCTTACTCTTCTTCTTATAACCAAAGCCCTTTCGAAAGCCCCATCCTTTCTTACCAAGTCAGTCCATCGTCTTCCTCATTCCCTAGCCCTTCTCGTGACAACAACATCTCCACAATCTTCCCTTTCCTCAGGAACGGTGGGATTCCATCATCGCTTCCTCCGCTTAGGATCTCAAACAGTGCTCCAGTCACTCCACCAGTCTCATCTCCATCATCTAAACACCCCAAGCCCTTACCTACTTGGGAGTCTTTTACCAAACAGTCAATGGCCATTGCTGCTAAACAATCTGTGTCGTCTTTCCACTACCCGTTTTACGCGGTTTCTGCACCAGCGAGTCCCACTCATCATCGCCAGTTCAATGCCCCGGCTACTATACCTGAATGTGATGAGTCTGATGCGTCCACTGTTGATTCTGGTCATTGGATAAGCTTTCAGAAGTTCTCACAACAACAGCCATTCCTTGGCGTGCCAGCCTCTCCTACTTTCAATCTTGTGAGACCACCAGTACCTCAGCAGTTATCTCCAAACACTGCAGCAACCCAGGAGATTGGCCAAAGCTCGGAATTTAAGTTTGAGAACAGCCAAGTGAAGCCATGGGAAGGGGAGAGGATCCATGATGTGGCTATGGAGGATCTTGAGCTCACACTTGGAAATGCTAAAGGTCGTAGCTGAAGATGAAAGAACAAAAAGAAGAACCCTTTGTGGCATGGTTTGAGTGTTAGTTTGTTGTTGGTTATGGTTCTTGTACTAGAATCTCTATATTCATTGTACCAGTGAGTTTGCTTCACAAGGCATTATTTGTAGATAGAATGGTTAAGATGCATGTCTCTATTATATATCATTCCTTTTAGGTCTTGTAAGACATCACAATTATTTTAATATTAAGTGGTTTGAACTGCAATGTATATCATTCAAACTTGAGATAATACCAAATGATGAAACAGGAAGGGATAAAAATGTACCAAGTACAAGTAAAAAAAAAGAGATGAGACTTTTAGACATAAGTTACAAAACTCATATTACAAAAAAGGCATGGAGCATTAAACATGAAACAATTAAGGAAAAGCAAAATTACAATAACAAATGTCAAGAAACTGTGGAACTTTGAAACCTACTCTGCTTTTCAAGTAAAATTTTCATTCAGAACCATCTGGGAAGCTATCAAGCGCATCTTGCTTACCGTTTACATAAAACTCAACCACTGCTCGCATTCTATTAAGCTTATCTGGATGGTAATTAACATGAACAATCACCGGTTTAACTTTCTTTTTCAGTTCCTCATCCTTTCTTACAGTCTTGAAAAGCACCTTACTATTCATAAACTCATACATATCCATGACTCTCTTTGAAGCATGCAGCCCAATGTACTCAGGATGCGAAGGATAAAACAACTCCTCGTTGAAAACCGCTTGATCCCACAGTTTTGCCTTAGAGAGCCTATCCGCTACACGATCCAGCAGCTCTATTGAAGGAACCGTAGGCCTCAGATAGAAAAAACCGGAGTTGAAAACCCATATCCTCATGGTGTGGGCATACCTAGCCCACCCCATGGCTGGTTCATCAAACACATCGTTGAAACCATAAGCCGTCATGTTGTTATGTCCATCACTCATCGACTCAACATCAGAGTCTCTGTATAGATGACTAAAGGGGTTCTGCAAGAAGACAATGTCCACATCCGAGAGGAGAACACCATAACCAAGCTGCAAAAACTCTCGTAACACACGGAACTTTAACCCAGAGACAGCATGGTTACCTCCTGTTTTCCCGACAGCGTCCACGTCCTTGTCTGGATCTCTCTTGTAATAAGCAACATCGTTTGATTTACAGAAACGCTCTATATAATCATCCAACGCCACAACCAGATAATTTTTTATACCCAATCTCTTAACGCTAGCGATCTGAACCTCTAGCATTGCTTTCACATTAGCGTTTGCAAGAGCAACGATCACCTCTTTATCCACAGCAATACCCTCTAGAATCTTGGCCAGTCTTGGGTTTATAGATTCGTCAGAGAGGATACTTGGGTTAGTTCTTAGGCTCTTGACAGTTCCGAAAGGACCAGCCTTTATCTGTGATCCTAAAGACAGAACCTGTTTCCTTGCATTGTCTGATCCGTGCTCAGCTAAACGCAGCTTCTCCGTTAGCTCCCTAACCTGTTTCTTTAACTCATTGTTCTTCTCTGAGAGAGATGAAAAGTCTGACTTGAGCATCTTGATTCGTTCGGAGGATTCACATGACGATGATCCAACCTAAACAAAGAAAGTGATTAACTTTCACCAAGTAAAACTATAAAAATCTAATCTTGAGTACCTGGACGTGTTCGTTAACTGTAAGAGACGAGTTCGAGTTGAAGAAGCCGTTTGGGAACATAACAGCACATACGCAGCCGATGATGATACCGACAAGGATGGCGATCGCGATTCGAGATCCACGGAGCTGTTGGGTTCTGTCTCTACGACCCGCCATGGCCGGTGACTTTCTCTCCTCTCTTCACTAAGCGAAATCAAGAGAGGAGAAGCTAAACGAGAGAAGTTTGTGCAGTGTTCTGTTTTCTTCGGTCAAAGCTCCACGCTTTTGAAGTGGTTAAGGGAAAGAGACAGCTTGTTTGGCCTCTACTACGAAGACAACGACGATGAAACAGAACAAAGGCTGCTTAAGTAGTATTCCTCTGCTTCACGATGTAGATGTGTTTAGTTTAAGATGACGTTTCAACCGTTAGATGAGATGACTATTCTGTTGACTTATCTGATAGTCAACCATACATAATCAAATAACGTTCACATCTATAGTCCACTTGTTAGCACGATCACACATGATTAGACCACACACACTATGATTGAGGTTAGTTAAGCAGCCAAACCTTGAATAATCGCATCTCAACTAAACGCATATGGTTAAAATTCAGCGGTCAAGACGCGATTTCAGTGGTTAGACCGCTGAGATTTGGGGTTGTTGTGCGTCAGAGAATAAGGAAAAAAAAAATTACTTTGCAAAGATTATAACTTCTCTGAGTAAGTAACCGTTGATTACATGTCAAAGTGCAAAATGCAATAGTCCAGAAATTCTTCACTTTCATTGTTACCAATCAAATTATCTTTTATATTACCAAACCCGCTTCAATCAAGACCCGACCCGACCCGCTTCAATGCTGATAGATGGACACAGCCCGCCTCAATACTATAACATCAATATATAAAGAACAACCAAAAAAAATAGTTTAGTGGCCAACCACAATCAATTATATCAATTTTTTTGTGTTTGGTCTTTGAAAAAGAAGAAATGTGAAATGAGGAGAAAGAGAATTGTTTGAATAGCCAAGGAGACTGCCTAACGACTAACCAACTCAGAGACTGTTGATCAAGTCTCTAATATATATGGTTCAAGACGCAGGCAAGTCATCCTTGGCTACCATACAACTTCTCATTCTTCATGTCACCGTTTCTTGTTATATGTTTTTTCTTTCTTATGATGTTGATGATGAGTACACTCCAGTAATATGTGTATATATATAGGCATGACCGCATGGACATTGAGTGGACACAATATGTTTGACCCAACCTGTGTGCATGGCAATGTTAGAATATGTTCTTAAAGATTTGGTAATTGAATGGTCTCAGTATAACAAGTTGGTGAACCATATTTTGATATTCGTATTAAGTCTTGGCTATGTATGCTAAATGTTAGTTACATCTTAAAAGAATATTGTCTCTATACTGAAATGTGATATCTAGTGTTGAATAACAAAATTTATTTAAAGTGATATTGTCACACTATGATAACTAGCCTAGCTACACATATAATGGCATTACAATACAACGATCATTCATTATAGACACGCACTTGATATCTTTCAGCCACCGTCCCTACATGCTACAACTAAGTGTTAAGTTATCTAGATAGATGGACTACATGTGAACGTACGATTTGTTATCTTTGTATAAGTTCATCTTTGTTCTGTTCGTTCGTGGACCACCTTTTACTTATTCTCCAGATCAGTATTCAAGATCAACATACTCATACCAAATATGCTTTGAAACCTGATTATCTCTATCGGGCCAATACCCTTTTTCTTACTAGTTGACTAATGACTACCAGTGTAACTGGGACCATAATAAAGATAAGAACATTTCATAAAAGTCATGATGCCATATGGATATGTGTAGTAAACAAGGAATATATGGACCTTTCTTTGAATACTTATATGGACAAATATAAATGTAAAACAAAAACAAAAATAGAAATAGAACAATGGAGACGTAGTTTTTTGTAAAACATAACATGTGTGATGTGTACATAGACTTGATAAGAGGCTCACACTGAAATGGACTGAGGCTTTTTTACTTAATAGCCCAGTAGAGCCTTTTAAACAAAAACAAACCCGTTATAACACCAAAAACGGGCTTTGTCAGACCGTAAAAGAATATCAGGATTGGTTGATTTTATTTATTGGTTCTCGTAAGGAGTGTTTGGACACGGAGACTACTTAGTCCACCGTCTGGATTGTCTATAGTCGCAGCCATAATAAGACGACGCGTTAGTAATGTCAACACGAAGTCAACTTCGTTGTCCCACTTCGTTAGTATTTAGTAAAGTACGGTTTTTATCCACTTGCAAAAAAGTCTCTCGTTTCACACTGATCCTCGTTCCTTTATCAAGGGACCATCATCATAACCAGAATTCAAATTCGAAGATCAAAATGAAATTTGAAGAATCGCAAACGCTTCTACCGTTGAGAAAACCTGTAAACGGCGGTTCCGACCGCAAACGCGCTGGTTACAAGGTGTGGGTTTTAGTAGCGGTTCTCCTCTTGGCGTTAGGTTCTATGTTAACCGGTTCCGTCTCTCTCAAAGGACTCGGTCTGTTTCATTCTGTTGACGGCGAGTTCGGATTCCACGTCAGCCACGATCTCGACGTTTTGGTACTAATTAATCATTTATGAAATTGAAATAAAATGTCTTTAATTTTTTTTTTCTAATTTGAGATTTATTTTTTCTCCGGTACCGACAGGAAATTGAGGAGAGAGAGAAAGTAGTTAGGCATATGTGGGATGTGTACGGACGATCCGGCGGAGTTAGGGTTCCTCAGTTCTGGCGAGAGGCTTTCGAGGCGGCGTATGAGTTGATGGTCAGTGATTCCGCCGCCGTTCGAAACGGGGCTATTTCCGATATAGCTAAATTGTCTCTTATTCGCTCTCTTAAGCCCGACTCTACTAAGGCCCAGCCCAATCGTCGTTGAGTTGTGAAGACAAAAAGCCCACGAGAAGAGAATAAGATTTTCTTGTATATAGAAATCAAATAAATGAAAATGCATAAATAGCGTTTTCATTGATGTATTGGTGTTTGAAAACAAATTATATAGCAACCAAAATTGTTGTCTATGTATAAGAAGCAATCTATTTTCAAATTCGTTGCAAATTACTTACTCGAAATCAATAAAGGAATTTTATTTTCAAGGATTATATATTAGGAAGGGGAATCCTACATGCTATCACAATTTTTCTTTAAAATGTTTTATTAAGAGAATAGGACACGTGTCTTTCAAGAATTAGTGAAGCTTGACAGATTAAATAACGCGCGAACATAAATAACCGCCTTTTCTTGTTGCGTTTCATCTGCACCGTTTTTCTTTACGAAAACAGAATGCATATGGGAGAACCATGGGTAAAAGTAGTCGGAACCTCGGTCTAGTGGCTTTAGGACTTGGTGATTCACGATTTTTAAATTGATCAAGCCCATTAACAGCCCATTCTCTAATTAAAAAAAAAAAGACGAAACTATCGATACTAAATGTCACTGTGAGGAGTCGATCCCTGGAACGGGAGGAAAAATCAACCTCTGTTACTGTCGCCGGGTAAGTTCAGTTCGTCAAAGCTTCGTTCCTAGATCTCCTTTCAAAGTTCCTGCTTCCAGCTTACTTTAGATGCAATTCCATTGTTACTAAGCTTGTAAAACGGTAACTCTTCTCTATATCTACTTTCCCGAAATTGAAAATTCTCCGGCGATCGATGTGCTAAGCTTCAGTTCTTGCTTCGTACGATAGGGGTATGAGAGCAATTGACTCAGGAAGGAGTTTGAAACATTAAACGGACCAATGGATGAAGAAGGATGTAGCATCTCAACGTTTGATTACTCTGTTGAGAATCATTTGAAGGCAGTGGACTTGATCAGTGATATCTGCGGTGAAGCTGGCACTGTTATTGACAAGACTGTTATCAACAGACTGTCATCATCAGTTACATTCTTGAGGTGAGTTAAGACCAGCAGGTCAATTATGCTTGCATTCATAGAATGTTGATCTTAGACTAGTTTTGTATCGAGAAAAAGCTATACTTTTAAGTTGTTAAGTTCTTTATTGCAACATCTGTCTTCGAGTTTAGTTGTGTTACTAACACTCTTAAGAGTAGAAGACACCCAAACCAAACGAATAGGCTTTTCGTTTGGAAAAATTCTACCTTTGTCCTTATTCAATTGTTCTTAACCGTTTGATAAACCAGATGACCATTGTGAATTTGCATTATTAATAGAAAAGGGTTCCACAATGTGGCAGTGAGAGTAGTACTCACGAATCTAATCTCGTCTATAGGGAATGGAGGCATTTAAGTTACGAACCAAAACGTTTTGGATTTTATAATGATGAGGCTGGAAAAAGCTGTGAGCCAAAGGATGTCAATAGTCACACTTTGCCTCAGTTTTCTTCAGCACGAGCTCCTAAGGTGTGTGTCTTAGCCTTAACACTAAAAGATTTTTTTTTTCTACCCTGATTCTTCTTACCTTCCATTTACTTCTTAAACTGCTTCAACGGATCTGCTTTTTTTGTTGACTCTGTATTATAATTTGGCGTAGGTTAAGATGCATGACGAGGAATCGTCATCATTTGGCGAACCCAGGTAATAAATTAAGATTTATATCAGCTGTAGTTATTAGATCTTAACTGGTTATGGTAAGCTAGCAAATCTAATGGATCTCTTGCAGTTCAAGGCATATAATTAATCTTGACTATGGGAAATGATCATAGGTTTTCCCCTTCTCATGTTCAAAATTATGAAGTCGCTTATGAAGTTTAGTGATTGAGTTAAGCGGGTATGAACCAGGGCTAAGTTGGTAATTAGCTAGACAGCATATTGACAGTGCTTGTTTGTGTATATATATCTGCTCTTGTGCTTTTTTTATTATCAACGAGGTTTTAGTAGTCATGATTTATTCACCACTGCAGCAAGGATTTTGTTATGCATGTTGGAGGCTCTGTTTGGGCATTGGAGTGGTGTCCCAGAGTTCATGAAAACCCAGATGCTCAAGCAAAATGTGAGGTGATTAGGTCATATCTTCTGTTTTTTATTCTTGATAGAAATGAAAATCTTAGATTTTCATTGTTGTGAGTTTGTACTATTGCAGTTTCTAGCTGTGGCTACTCATCCGCCTGATTCGTACAGTCACCAGATAGGCGTTCCACTTTCAGGTAGAGGCATTATTCAGATATGGTGTATTGTAAATGCCACATGTGAGAACGATGGGAAGAATCAGAAGCTCACAGGAAAGTCTCGAAAGAGACCATCCGATGAAAGTAATCATAATAACACAGAACCTAAGAAGCCGAGAGGCAGGCCCAGAAAGCATCCAATAGAGACAACAGAGCCTAAGAAGCCAAAAGGAAGACCTAGAAAGAAGACTACTGCTGAGCTTCCTATTGAGCTTGATGGTGACGTTCTATTCGTTGAAGCTTTGTCTGTTCGGTATCCGGAAGAGGCGGTTGTTCCCGCAACTCCTCTTCGTGTTCTACGAGAAACTTCAGTAACAAAAGCTAAAACCAACAATGAAAGCTCAGAAAACGCAAATATCAAACTTCCCGTACGGAGAAATAGACAAAAAAACCAACAAACTGAAGAAACTTGCAAACCCAAGCTGTCAGAAGATAATGAAGCTGTTGGAAACGTGCCAGGCAGACCATCCTCGGATATCTCTGTAGACATTGCTCTTCCAAGGGCTGTCTTATGCCTGGCACACAATGGAAAAGTTGCCTGGGATATGAAATGGCGTCCCCCATCTGCAGATGATTCTCTAAATACGCATAGGATGGGATATCTAGCTGTCTTGCTGGGGAATGGATCTGTGGAAGTGTAAGTCATCTTGTATCCTCCTAATGCATTCGATATAATGTCTTTCCTTTACTATGTGAATATAGTTAGTGTTATCATATTTGCAATATGCAATAATGTTAGTACCTTTAACTAGGTTGCATGTCCCATGTGGACTGATGAAGAAACTTTATGCAGGTGGGATGTTCCAATGCCTCGGGCAGTATCGGCTGTATATTTATCTTCAAAGGAAGATGCGACTGATCCTCGTTTTGTGAAACTGGCGCCCGTTTTCAAATGTTCAAATTTGAAGTGTGGTGATACACAGTGGTTAGTAGATGTCTTACATTTGCCAGTTTTTGCTTGTGTGTGTTTTGGGTTTCTCCTGATATGGTGGTCATCTATTATCGTACAGCATTCCTTTAACAGTTGAATGGTCGACTATCGGGAACCCTGATTTCTTATTCGCTGGTTGCCACGATGGCACGGTAATTGTTATATTATTTCTATCATAATTTTATGTTTTCTTTCATGTGTAAAATGTAAATGTTTTCAAGAATAGGAATTGTAATGCTTAATTGCTTTGAATCTGTTTGTTTTGATCTCTTGTATTAGGTTGCTCTCTGGAAATTTTCTACTACTAATTCTTCAGAAGGTATTACAACCTGATATGTTTTTCCCTATGTCAGATAGTTTGTTTCCACATTGTGGCTAGAGAGTGATCTGTTGATTTCACATTTTATTTTCAATTTATCTGTGCAGATACAAGACCTTTACTTTTCTTCAGCGCAGATACAGCTCCTATTAGAGCAGTTGCATGGGCTCCTGGTGAAAGGTGAGTGTGACATGAAATCACCCCCATAAGATCAGTGATTCTCGTTTTCTGTTTTTTTTTTTTGGCGTTCATTCAGTTCGGAGAAGCGATTTGGCTTTGTCACTGGCTTCAGTTAAAAACCAATGTGTACCTCTTTTCTTTTGTGAGATGATTCACTTATTAATAAATGTAATTTCTGAAACTTCCAGTGATCAGGAAAGTTCAAACGTCGTAGCTACTGCTGGACATGGAGGTCTGAAGTTTTGGGACTTACGGTAAGCTACATCGCTTTTCTTCAAGTTTCCATGTCTGAGTTTTAAGTTTTCTTTTGCGTTACTACATACCATAACTTATTGCTTGCTTCCTATGGTCTTTCTGTAGTGATCCATTCCGTCCTTTATGGGATCTGCACCCTGTACCAAGATTTATTTACAGCCTCGATTGGTTGCAAGACCCAAAGTACCAATCGTTTCTCTATTCTCAGTTGAGTACAGTCTTTGAGAGTCTTTATTAAACCAACTTGGTGTTTCAAATTTCTTCTGCAGATGTGTGTTATTGTCCTTTGACGATGGCACAATGAGGATCCTAAGCTTGGTTAAGATTGCGTATGATGTTCCATCAACCGGAAGGCCTTATCGTAACACAAAACAGCAAGGGCTTAGTGTTTATAACTGTTCGTCTTTTCCCATCTGGAGTATTCAAGTATCACGGCTAACAGGTAAATGCTCTTTGATGTATTGTGCTTAATAAATAAAGTAACCGCGACACTGAATGATATTCAACTTCATCAGGCATGGCAGCTTATTGCACTGCAGATGGGTCCGTTTTCCATTTCCAGGTCTGTTAACAAAGTCATTGATTTTTTCACTGCATTATTACGTCACCTCTTCTGTTTTGTAGTTTCTTTTTTAATAGATTTCTTCTGTGTCTTGTTGGGCTTGCAGCTTACGACCAAAGCAGTGGAAAAAGACTCGAGAAACCGAACTCCTCACTTCCTCTGTGGACGATTGACAATGAACGATTCAACCTTTACAGTGCACAGTCCAGTGCCTAACCTACCGATCTTCTTGAAGAAACCAGTTAGTGAGACTGGTGAAAAACAGAGATGTCTTCGAAGTCTCTTGAACGAATCTCCTAACCGATACGCATCTCCTGTTTCAAACGCTCAGCCTCTAGGTGAGTTCACATTTAGTCCTGGTTTCTATTTTTACCAATGAATTATTTTTACCTTTACATTGCTACAGCTTTTGCACACGATGAGGAGGATCCGGGCGTAGAGTCTGAAACCGAGGGAACTAACAACGAAGGGTCAAAATCAAAGGCTAAGAAAGGAAAGAACAACACAATAGAGGAGGACGAGAACAGAGGAGCACTGGTCTGCGTTAAAGAAGATGGCGATGAAAGAAAAAAAGAAGCAAGCAACAGTAGCAGCTTTGTGAAAGATGAAAGGTTCCCACCAAAAATGGTGGCGATGCATCGAGTGCGGTGGAACATGAACAAAGGAAGTGAGAGATGGTTGTGTTATGGTGGAGCGGCTGGGATCGTTCGGTGTCAAGAGATTGCTTCATCTGGTTTGCTCGGTAAACAAAACTGGAGGCATCAGAGATAAAAATGTAGTCACCATGTAGAACAAGATAATAATTTAATCAATGATCAGAAAAGGATAAATATTGGATCCAAAACTCTGAAAGCATGTTAGACGATGGTTTAACATTTGCTCTTGTGAAATAAAAAAAAAGAAGTAAATTCATGAAAACACTAATCCTGGATGAGTATAACAGTTATTAATAATCCAATTTTGTTTGTTGGATCAGTAAGACTCTCTAACTTTGGCGTTTAATAAAGAAAGCCGAAACAATTTGGAAAATGCCCCGGACAAAGAAAACAAAGGGATCTTGAAGTATCAATCTATATGTAATGATATCATACTTGCATCCGACATTGACAGCCATGGAGTTTTTTTTTTGTCATTAACGATAACAATGTGGAACACACATACCACGTTTTCTATTGACGCATCATGGATCAGTTGATTCACGGTAATGATTAAAGGGAGAACATATTGTTTAAATACACTGGGTTACATTTGACGGAAAAAAACATTGGGTTACATTTACATATTCATGCATTGAAGAATGAAGATTGAATAGATAAAACCAATTACAGATAGGTCAAGCTTTTTTTTTGGTTTTGATTGATACCACATCTATAGGTCGACCTTTCCTTTATTCCTCGGCTTAGAAATGAATTCCCATTTCTCTACAAAAATTAAAGATAGTTTGTAATGAGTGATTATAGACAAAATTGTTTCGTTTCCAAATTGTTTCGGCTTTCTTTATGACAAAAAAAAAAAAAAAAACTCCATGGCCGTCAATGTCGGATACAAGTATGATATCATTGCATATAGATTGATACTTCTACTCCTTCTATAATCATATTATATCTTTTATTTTATTATTAATTAAAATATGATTAAATAATAATTAATAATGTTTTTGTTTAGAAAATATAAAAAATAAATATTTTTTAATATAAGTGTGCAATTCTAAAATGTCATGTTTTAGAATCGGAAGTATTATTCTTGTGCTATGTATGTGCTCTAAGAAAATAAGAACTATGGTGTAGCGAAAACATATTCATTGATATCACTTAACCTAAATACCTAATGTATCATACCAAACAGATTAAAAATATCATAAAGATTCATATATAGACATACTTGGCTTTATCACCAAACCATCCGTAAACGGAATTTGCGGTGGAAGATACGGTTTCTACGGCCTCTGGGCCACCGTGTTCATTGAATGCATTGTTTACGCCCGTCACAGCGGAGTCTATCCTCGTCCCAATAGTAGGCTGTTCCTCCTCAGCCCAAATCGCCATTGAGTTTATCGAAACAAGTAGCATCACGGATAACACTACAGCCACCCATGTTTTCGCCATCTGATCTCCGACAAACTTTATTATTACTCTTCTTCTTTTTAATATTTAAACAAAAGACTAGTTTTTGAACTAGAAGAGATAATCAGGTTATATAAGATGTCTATATAAAGTGAAAACGATTTTTACGCGTTGTACAACTTTTGTTGGGTTGTGCCCTAAATTTAAATGGTTTGGTTTTATTTAAAGGTGTAACGATCCACCATTAAGGTAACACCCAAAATAGTACGACATGAGGTGGCTTTCGTTTTATGCGAGTTCCAAATTAAGCAACAAGTATATGGTCTTCATATTAGTTTTTATCTATATAGACTATGGTGAAATTCATATTCTTTTTTAATTAAATACATGTGTTTTGTTTTGTTGGACTCACTAGGACTCATGTAGGGAAGAAGAGTCCATGCCAAAAGCATCAAAGCGTAGTGACATCAAAGCGTAATGGCATAGCTTCTCTTGCTGGTCAACATTCCAACTTTTTCTTATGGGTACATCAATGTTATTTTATTAGACCATCAATTGTTTTCTCGAACAATCGTTTTAGGGACTAAGCTGAAAGTTCTCTTTGAGTTTCTTCATACTGAAGCATGAATCGTTTCTTAACGACTATTTTGTGATTCTTTGTAATGCTTTTTAATTCAGATTTTTTATCGAACATATCTACGGGATCTTCAATTTCATTTGTAATATTTGATGCTCAATGAATTTTTATAATATAATTTTTTGCATAAAGGAATGTATTTGTCTATTTAAACTTTTTCATTGGCATAAAAGAACAATCATTTTATGTTTAATTAATATATTAGATCTTTGATGTTACTAATTAATAAGCTGAAGGAGTAAGGATAAAACTGGAAATTCTTTTATTATTGAAACAAAAAATTAACTATAAAAACATATAATTTGGAATGGAGGAGTATATGATATTATCCTTTTGAATCTTTACACAACAATATTGCTTCACATTAATGTAACATACTTCACTGGATTCTCATATTCTTTGCTAACCTGTCCAAAAAAATCTATTGAGTAATTAAAAATTAGATTGATAAAAACTATATAGTTATACTTAACCATAAAATAAACATTATAAAATTAGATACATGATTTTTTTATCATATGTATATAAGATTTAAAATGGAGGACAATGTGCATGTGACGAGGAACAAGAAAGATTATATTTCATGGGACTCATTTCCCTCAGAATCGGTTCATAGGAAAATATACTCAAACGATAGATTAAGGGAATAATTTGAAAGATACATTTTTATTTATTTCTCATATTAAAGTTTTTACTAAAATTCATATGTAGAATACAACTTTTTGATAATAACAATAATACTGTAAGCATTTTCTATGAAACTTTTATTACTCCTTTTGTTTTTATCACTTGATGTTAAAAATTATGCATAAATCATCAAATATTTTACAATTTCGAAACATAAACATCATTAACCATCTATCTAACCAAAATTCAATCAATAACAAAATAATCTGTAGAATATAAAATAAAATGTTTTGAAAACAACAATTAGTTTAGAACAAAAAAAATCCTCTAAAACATATACCACGGAAAAAATAATAAATATATTGAATAATTGTATTTTTAAGTAATTATTATTTTTAAATGTAAAATTTTGTACTGACGAATTATTTTAGTGAAATTATGATTGATTATAGTCAAGTGATTATAATAGCATTGATTAACATTACTATGCAACTAACTTCACAAAATTATCTTACCAATCATTAATGAAATTGAATTAGTTTATAATTTCTATTGTGACTTATATTATAAATATATATGATATTAGCTACAAGAAAAATAACAAAAAGACCACAAATAGAGATATATTCTAAAATGACACGAAGAGCTTATACCTCCAATCAAAATCAGTGATGTCTGTTGATTTACTTCCATCATCCACGGTCTTGTATTTAGGCAAAGGGACCAAGTCTTGTTCTATGTTTATGAGATCTTCGACGAGAATGTCGTAGTGACGTTTGACTTCCTCTGTCGATTTATTTCCGACGGCTTTTGCCACGTTTTTCCAACGGTCGGTAGCATCTCTATCGTAATTGGCTAAAGCCCTCTCGAACATCTCATTTTGCTTAGATGTCCAAGACGAGTTCGAGCTCATAGAACTTGAGGCCATGTTTGTAATTAATGTGAGATATATATTTAGGGAAACAACTATAGAAAAAGAAAAGGGATTGATGGTAAGTTACGAATACAAAAGTTCCGCAAGTTGTAGAATTTATCCAAAAAAGTCAGGTTATTATCAAAATAAAAAATGTAATGTTCTTATGGGTCTGTGTTTTCTTGGGTCCATATGGTTCTATAAAATATTATTTAGAAGTCAACGGTTCAGATAATAGTGTTCTAGTTAAATCTGAAATTAGCAGCTCTTTTCTAGGGTATAATTATATTTAGCAGATTGTTAATTTTAAAATAAAGTCTAATCAATTAGGAGAAAATAATTGATATGCTCAATGGAAGAGAGACTTCATATGCATGATTATATATCTCACACTATAGCTATTTTCATTTTTAAGAGATTTTTTTTCAACTGCATATAAATTATAGATAAACTATTATACAAACTTCATTTATTTATTAAACTATTTGATGAAACATTTCATGACTATCTGTTGAAACTCTATAACGTAACTGAAAAATGTGCCCGTCCGATGAATTACAATATTTTTGATAAACTGGGTTATATACTATCATATCCACATTAAAATGGTTAATACAATCATTATTTGATGTGAAAAGAAAAGGAAAAAGGGTTTGATGCACATGTTTTGAAGATAGAATTACGAATTCAATGTCATCGCATGTACCAAAATCGCATGTACCAAACCTCATGGAGAGTTATAATAACTTTTATACTCATCTATATATTATATATATACAAGAATAACCCATTAAACATGTACAACATCACACCAGTTAATCTCATAGTGGTGCGGAACATATATGGAACTAGTAGTTTCAGGTGTGGACCTCGGAAGCCCATCCTGCGATCACATACTTCTCCTCGGCCTTTGTTTTCTGAAAGGAGTGAAGGGAGAACAAAACATGCATGTAGTTATGAATATGGGTCAATCTCCCGGGGATAGACCAGCTTTTGAAATGGCCAAGAGCGACCTTGACATGGTAAAGCTTTGGTGCTAAGCTTAGGTCCACAGCGCTGACTTTTTCCCCTGCTACAAAAGGACCATCATGAGACTTGAGATGACTCTCCAAGGCTTCTAGCTCATGAAGCAAAGGACCGTCACTGGAGTCTTTGGTCTTCAAGAAAGTTTCGAAAGTACTGAAGATCTTGGACCCAACAGAGGCAAACTTAGTAGGAGTTTTGAGAGATGGCTCAGGATACTTCTTCTCAATCATTCCGACAATGATGTCGGAATCAGGCACCCACTTTCCGTCGATCTTAAGCACTGGTACTGTCCCTTGAGGATTAATGGCTAAGAACCTGCCTCATATATAACCAAACCCAATCCAGTTTCCGGTTAAACAAGCACATCATGTGAATCAGTACTACCAGTGATATGCACTTTTAAAGTCCAGAGGAAAACATTCTTTGACTACAGTTAAACATGTTAGACCAAAATAAGTGGTGGTAGGTAAAAGGAAAACTCGAAAAAAGCTTAAACTCATAAACTCTAGGTTTGAATCCTTGTTATTTGATTGGTTATTCCATATGGAACCATGTTTTAAGTCTCATTTAGAAAATCCAAAATTGGGATATACCCATTGATATCATTCTCTAGAGGATTATTTGAGTGGGTGTGAAAAACTGACCACTTAGGTCTGTGGGAGATGTTGATCAAATGCCTTTTGTAGGGCAGACTCTTCTCCTCGAGGGTGAGAAGAACCCTTTGGCTAAATGGGCCTGAAACAACATTCAAAGATTATATAAAAACTCAGATCTTGCAAAATCAGGGCTTAAACAGAGAGAGAGGGAAGAGGAAGTTACAGTCGCCAAGAACATGAGGGGCACCAACGGCGGCTTTCACGCAGACTTCGAGATCCATCTTGAATTTTTTACTTCTGCAGTGATCAAAGAACTGTTGAGTTAATCAGTGTTTTTTATACATAATTCTCTCACACACTCTCTCTCTCTCTCTTTAGTGTTCAACCAAAAGCAGTGGTCCAGTGTATTGGCCAGCGTTTGAGAAGGACACGTGATGTGCATGGCGAGACACGATTTGGAAAATTTGAACCGTTTCCGTAAGGTTTTCACGTTTTTAGCACAATGTTAACGTAACGACAACATCAATGCAAAACACATACTTATGATTTATTTGTAGTCATTCAGATTTTTAGTTATTGAATAACCCATATAGGAATCAACGATTCATAGATAGTATTATAAAAATCGGTTTAGTGTAACTGCTTAATTTCAACTTAAAGAATTAGTTTGACTCTAATTTATTATTCTATTACTAAATTAAATCTAATTTTATTTTAGTTGCTATATTTTGATATTTATCATGTGTTTGAAATTTTTGTTAGGAAAATATCATAAAGATTCATAGACATACTTGGCTTTATCACCAAACCATCCGTAAACGGACTTTGCAGTGGAAGATACAGTTTCGACAGCCTCTGGACCACCGTGTTCATTGAATGCATTGTTGACGTCTGTCATAGCGGAGTCTATCCTCGTCCTAATTGTGGGCTGTTCAGCCCAAATCGCCACCGTGTTTATCGAAACAAATAGCATCACAGATAACACTACAACTACCCATGTTTTCGCCATTTGATCTCCGACAAACTTTATTATTACTTTTATTTTTATTAATATTTAAACCAAAAAATGGCTTTAAAACTAGAAGTGATAATCAGATTATTTTGTTTTTTTGTCTGGTCAAATAGTAATCAGATTATTTAAGCTGTCTATATAAAGTAAAAACGATTTTTACGCGTTGTACAACTTTTGTTGGATTGTGCCTAAAATTTAAATGGTTTGGTTTTATTTAAAAGTATAATGATCCACCATTAAGGTTACACCAAAAATAGCACGACATGAGGGCTTTCGTTTTATGCGAGTTCCAAATTAAGCAACAAGTGTATGGTCTTCGTATTAGTTTTTATCTGTATAGACTACGGTGAACTTCATATTCTTTTTATTTAAATAAATGTGTTTCCTTTGGACTTCCTAGAGATTCATGTAGAGGATTAAAATAAATTAAGTAATCACATTAACCATAATATATTACTATTCAAATTAAAAAACATATTTAATATTTTTTAAATTGAATTATATACCATATAGAAATACAAAAGTATTTTAATTTTTAATTTTTAGAAATATTTATCTTGAACTGATAAACTTAAATATTTTTTTAATTTTAATTTTATAAAATATTTAAATATATTTTTATATCATTTATTATTACTTTTAAAAGTAATAATTTTAAAACTTAGTTATTGAATCATTATTTTATAAATTATCTCACTCCAATTTAAGGCGATGTTTTTACCTAATTCACAAATATTTATTTGAAAAACTTGTTTTTGCCAACATATTTACTAAGTTTTTGCATATTTATTTTAACTATTTATTTATAAATTTATTTTGATAAATTTATTTTGGGTAATTTTCTCAAATAGTATTTTTAAGTTTTTGTCACCAAATTAACACTAAAAAGGAAAATGATCAAAATAATACTTTTTATTTTGAAATTTTTAATTTTTATTTTTTAAAAATTTTAAAATCCAACCCCAAAACTCCACACATTAACTCTAAACTCTAAGTTTAGATTAATTAACTGTAACTGTATTTTTTTAATGAAACATTTTGGTCATTTTCTCTTTTATATCAAATTTTGTGAAAATAAACTAAAAAACTATCTTATAGAATTTTTTATTTATTTTTTCGGATATTTGTTTCTCTTTAGCCACACTTTTAAAATTCTGATAAACATATTTATTTCCCCTTTTAGTAGATTTAGTTAACCAATTTCAACGGACTTGTTTTGTTTCAAGAGAGGCAATTATCTCATCCATGGTTCAGATTTTTTTTCATTTAAATTGCCTTGGTTCAATCTAGAAATAGCGGTTTGCTTGAACCAGAATAAACCAACGTAATTGTCATGGACTCTGGTGTTTCGCCGTCCCTTTCACTTCCATCCACCATCTTCACTGTAGATTGATTCCTCGACTGTGAACTCTAGAAAGGTGACGAAGACCAATGGGAACCTTAGGCAGAGCACTTTACTCCGTCGGATTTTGGATCCGTGAGACCGGTCAGGCTCTCGATCGCCTCGGATGTCGCCTTCAAGGCAAAAACTGCTTCCGAGAACAACGTAAGCTTCCTTCACTGTATCACTCCGTTTACTAGAGAGATACTCAGCTCTTCGGATTTGGTTAGAGATCTAGAATTGATGTCTTTGTAGGTTATCGCGATTCTGGAATTGAGTAGCAGAAGGGATTAATTGATCTACATCTTTTATAGGATTGTGTTTTGCTGCTTAATCGTGGCTTTCTCTCTGCAGTGTCGAGGCATCGGACACTGATGAACGTATTCGATAAGGCTCCGATTGTGGATAAGGAAGCTTTTGTAGCACCAAGCGCCTCAATCATTGGGAACGTTCAGATTGGAAGAGGATCTTCTATTTGGTATGGATGCGTACTACGAGGTGATCAATCCGACTAAGAGCTTCATTGTTTGGTGTTTAACTGATTTGGTTTCTCATATAGTGAGCCAAGCTTTGTTTGACTTCTATCATATATTGACATTGAGTTTGATCCTCAGTGCAAGTTTGCGTATGCTAGTCTGGATTGCTATTTCTTCTCTTTTCGTTGATGGTAGAATGCTATTGATACTGTATGGTTAAGCCTAGTAGTTCATTACCAAGGAAACAGTGGAATAACATACAGTCTATGACTTGCTCTTATTTTGCGTGCAGGGGATGTGAACACCGTTACTGTTGGATCAGGAACTAATATTCAGGACAACTCACTTGTGCATGTGGCAAAATCTAACTTAAGCGGGAAGGTCCCTGCAACCATCATTGGAGACAATGTAACCATTGGTTAGTGGGAGTATCTTGTTGTTTGTTTTGCAATTGTCTGATATTCATGCATCTCCACTATGCATTTGGGATTATATAGTTTTAAACCTGTAACAGGTCATAGTGCTGTTTTACATGGATGTACTGTTGAGGATGAGGCTTTTATCGGGATGGGAGCGACAGTTCTGGATGGTGTCGTGGTTGAAAAGCATGCCCTGGTTGCTGCTGGTGCGCTTGTGCGACAAAACACTAGAATTCCTTCCGGAGAGGTATAATTTTGCATCAAACTTAGGCAGCATAGGCTATATCATTAATAATGCCTTTTTGATGACAATCATTTCTAATTCTAAGATTAGTGAAGATTAAATGCGAAGTTTAAATACAGTTTGTCTATGAATTCTTCTCCTCTGTCTGGATAAAACATCATTTATCCAACTTTCAGATGAAGTGTTGTAGAAGCTCAACTTTAATTTAAAGACTAATGAGTGTGGTTAATTAGGTGAAAGTGCATTTTAAACAATCAGGAATGCTATTCTGTTTACAGTTTACGGCATGTGAATGCAAAAGTGTGTTTGTGTCAACTCCTTATACAGTTATATTTACTGACAGATTTAACTTTCTTTTAAAACACATTGGTCTCTAATGTCTCAGATATGGGGAGGCAACCCAGCAAAGTTCCTCAGGAAGCTCAAGAGTAAGGAAATTGATTTTATCCCAAAGTCAGCTGAAAACTACTCAAACCTCGCGAAGGTTCACGCTGCAGAGAATGCAAAGCCACTAAATGCGATAGAGTTTGAGAAGGTTCTACGCAAGAGTTATGCTGGAAAAGACCAGGAGTATGACTCCATGCTTGGTATTGTGAGAGAAACTCCACCAGAGCTTAAACTCCCTAACAACATAGAGTCTGATAATGAAGCCAAGCGTCCTTTAAATGTGAGCTGATTTTTCTGGGGTATGTTTTCTGATCAAAACTTAATACCTAGTATGTATGAGATGTCTCAAGAAGATTATGTTCGGGTCTCTGGTTTGAATAATGGCGGGTAGAGTACAATAAAGTAGAGAGTGAATTTACAGCTTTTGAGAAACTTTTGCTCAATTTTTTTCTTCATGGTTTCTTAGGAATGAATGGTATTTTGTCAGAACAGCCAGTATTATGAAACATGAGATTGAATAATAATAATAGACTGAAGCATGTGCTAATTCATGTGCGTTAAAGAGCCGTTTCGTTTTGGAACTGCTCTTAAGCTTTATGTTCTTCACAAAGAAGCTTACAACATTTACTTAAAGCAAATGCCTTGTATCTGTTCAAATTAGTAGTTGTAGCTCTATCTAACAAGTTATTGGCCTGATGAAGTAGATAAAGGAAACTGCGAGACAGTCTCTTATTATAGATTTTTATCACTAGACATGTATAGTTGTAACTCCCAAGCACAAACGGGACTTTATTTGAACCTCAGCTGTCTTAAAAGGTTATGGTTTGTCATAGGGACTATATGATTTTTGCAACAGAACAAAGTAAGACAACGTCCTGACACCAGAAGAAGATTCACCAGAGAACTCTCTTTGCTTGCTTCAGCAATTGAAGTAGCAAAAACATGCGAACCCAGGGAACTGAGCGTGACAAGCCCCGTGTGAAGCACGTTCCCATCTCTTACACTGACTGTCACAGCCACGAGTGTTGCCACAAAACCCTGTCCATGTCTTGCTTCGCCTCTGGCAAACTCTTCCTTCCACCATCATCACCTCTGACAAAAAATTCTCAAAACATCAAAAAGGTGAAAAGGTGAGTTTAAGATACATCATGAGTGGAGTGATCTTACCAGTGGAAGCGATGAGGAAGATGGATAGGCAAAGCAAGAGAAAAACTGTGTAAGAAGAAGCCATGGGATTTTGTTATGAGATATTCACTAGCTGAAAGGCTCTTTATATAAAATAGAACGCCTTCTCTAGAATTGTCTTTTGTGTTAAGAGTATAGTGTGAATGGGATGAAACCACCCAGCCTACTACTTATCCAAACTCTATCCAAAAATCAGTAGAAGTTTTGACTATGGACTTTGTTATCAAAGAGTTCTGACGTCTAATTTGTTCGGACATGTTACTATGACACTATCACACACCGGATACAAACATTTGAATTTTGTATATATATACACATATCAAAATCAACACAGTATTACATTTAAACATGGATGCAAACACAGAAATAATGGAATTCTTTTCTTTTTCTGCAAAAAAATGAAATTATATATTTAAGTCAAAGTTGTTTGAACGAAATTGTACGGTGGTCAAACCAGAACTGGAACCTGGCTAAGCTTTACAATTTGTATCGAACATGCATGTAATCGTACAAATAATTAATTACTTTAATTTTCTTTTGTAAACATCTAATTATTTCCCTGATATTGTGGGGGTTTTTCTTTATAAAAAATGTTGTGATTATGACAAAGATTGTTTGATGGCGACCACAGAATCGGACAGTGTTTGGATCTGCTGCACCATAAATAAACAAGTCTCAGTCTTTGTCTGTAATTTCCTTTGAGCACCTCTTTATAAAATGTTGCATGCATCTTCTTTTTCTTTTTCTTGAGACACATCTCCATCTTTATTATGTGTAGTAAACTGTAAATTGCTTTTGAGCACGTGACTCATCCAATCTCACGTGATTCTCGGATCTCGACCACTTTCAATTTCCATGACCCTCGTGAGTGTGATACTATCATCTTGTGTGGATAAGTTCCTTCTCAGTTTCTTCCTTCCCTTGACGGCGCGTGATTTCACGTGTCTGATTCGAAGTGCTTCCAAGTGGATGCATATGCTTTATAGTTTATACGCTTTACATATGCTAACCAACTCCTCCATCAGTAGATAATTGATGTTCTTCAACTGTACGTAACGTAAACTATACACTTGTAAACATTTGTTAGAGGTCACGTAATTACTTTACAGATACTCAAAACTATATGATACATTGAACGTTATTACTTGATGCAA
The DNA here is from genome assembly GCA_012274485.2 of Sinapis alba. Lineage (NCBI taxonomy): Eukaryota > Viridiplantae > Streptophyta > Magnoliopsida > Brassicales > Brassicaceae > Sinapis > Sinapis alba. The sequence goes on along the minus strand of MU105614.1, from coordinate 297,005 downwards.
AATATCGCTCTACACCCGAATCTAAAATTTACTTGGTGAAATGTTCATTTCATATGGGAAAAGTTGCTATATCAATAGGATATACCATTTTTACAAATTGAACATGATGGCTACGAATCATATATGTATATGCATATAAAAATTGGAAATTTATATATTTATAATAAACCAAAATATCTACCAAGCAATATAATGCCAGTGGTAGTAGTTTTGGAGTAATATCCTGCAATCTAAAATATTTAAGTTTTTTTTTACTGAACGGTAAATAGTTCTTAAAACAATGATGTGTTGTATTGGAATCATAATATAATATCTATATAGTAGCAACTGCAAGTTTTCAATCCAATTTAATTGGCTAAAAGCATAAGAAACCTTAATTGAAATAGACAGCAAACAACCATTAATTTATGTGCTAAAACAATTCCACAGACTATATTTTTATAATTCATATCATTTAAGAAAGAACAAAAAAAAGAAACAGGCTAACTGAGACATTATTGGTCGAGTGTCGACAATATTATTATAAAAATCAAAAGCCCAAACAAATACTAATAATCAAATTATCCATTATGCAACCAAGATAATTTTTATTTTAAGGGTCTCTATAAAAGGACCAGTACTCTAGCCTCTAGTGATCGTATCTGTCTCAGTATCAGTGCATCTCTTTTCTCCAACATAACATTTTCTTCATAACACTTCCTTCAATAATTCTTCCACCTTCTCCTTCAAATTTATCATATATACTCACACACCATAACCAAGCTCACTGTTCCTATATACTAACAAATAATGGAGACGAAGAACGATGAGCCGATCACTAAGGGACAAGACAACACATTTACCTTACAGAATGTTATATTCATTGTCAAAGTCTCAGCGGTCCTAGCCTTCTCCGGTTATTGGGGTTACCCAAAGATTTTTAATTTACTTGAAGGCTTTGACCTTTGGTTCCGTTTGGTTCTAAGAAACGTTTTCTTCATCTTCATCATCGTAAACGCTCTCATCGGCTCAATATTCTTTAGCTTTCTCAAAACCAACGGTAAAAAGAAAACTGATCTCTATGATGAATATATCTCCGTCGTCCGTCCTTCCCCGGAGACGTCAAGTTACCAGGAGATTACTGTGCCGCAGTTTCAAGCGGTTAATACGGTTAAGGAGATTAAATGTTATGAACGAGTAGTGATGGAGACGAGCTCTAAGAGTTACAAGAGGACGACGAGTTTGGAGAAGAAGAAGATGAGGTCGACGGTGGAGTATCGAAGGACGGAGTCGGAGAGAGTACTGATGAAAACGGCGTCGTGGAGGAGGTCTCAGGCCATGGATGAGTTGAGCAGCGAAGAGTTTCGTATGAAGGTGGAGACTTTTATCATGGGATATAAGAAGAAAATGAATTGCCAAAACGGCGACGTTTACCAGTGGCAAGATCAGCCTGATCACAATGGAACTGGCCGTCATAGTAGTCGTCGTAGGCTCGTGGGTGGTTCTGGCTCTACTGGTAATGATGGTCCGTACTTAGCCATTTCGAATTAGAGCTTGGCGTGGGGACTATAATGTAAAAGTAAAAAATGTTAACCTAGGTTATTTTTTTTACGGCCAATAATGTTGTATTCTAAATTTCTAATATAGATGAGGCTATTAATCTGTGTCACATGCATGGAAGGATGCCACTTATTGACTAGTTACGTTTAATCAGCATTTCAGCTGAAATATTGACAAATTTATTTAAGTTAACAGAACAATTAGTTTTGTGGTTGATTTTAGGTTTAAGTGAAGTTAAAAGGATTTTTGTAGTTAAATTGTATGTTAAAGCCCAAAGGAACCAACTGTCACACATTTTGATTGTAATGAAACCATGGCCATTATGTCAAATTCAATTAGTTATTAAAACAAGACAATGTAGGAAAAGGAGAACAGTTACAAGTTCAAGCCAATTACTTCTCTTCTAGTTCAGCTTGTATATATATTATGAGCCGTGCTAGTGACTAATGAATTGTAAACTCATATAAGAAGAGTTCGAGTAAACGGTGTGAACTCCTAAAATATAAGAAAATTTCCATGTAAATTTACGAGAAACATTTTATATTAAATCCCGTAATACGTAAAATTCAATTTTTACTATCCTACATTTGATTTGGATTGTGGTATATCATTTGAATGCTTACAAGAAGTAAGAGAGGGACATCTACTTAACTAAAAAGTATATTAAATTCGTGACATTGTTATTAATAAACTACATATATGAAATAAATACCAGTTGGTAATATTATTGGATTAGTTGTTGATCTCATTGCCTATAGAAGCTCCTTCTAATCTAATTAATAATATTTTCCCGGAATTTTTTTTCCAAACTATGAAGTTTTAGGATATGTTCTTATCCACTACTTTGTTTGTTCTATAAATAATTGCCACCAGGTCACCAACATTTTTACTTTTGTTGTTTCTCTATTATATTTTCCAGACGCATATATGAGTCCACGTCCTCTCACGGAGATGAGTAATACAGTATTATTGATTCCGACACATTTGTCATTGACAACCAAAAAACATACATAAACTTGTATCAGTGTTGCGAGGTAAGGTAGTATTTTCTATTAGTTTATGTAGATAATAATAGCTTTTCAAAAGAACACCAGAAATAAAACTTCAACTGTTTTGTAAGTTCAAACTTAACAAATTATAGTTTTTTGGAATAATAATTTGCTATTGTATTTAAATTGTGCGTTAAAAATTGTCTAGCCATTACTTTGAATAGATAATCTTTTACAGCATGGTTTAATACATTTAAGAAATTAACATTTTATATGTATAAGATATTCTAATATATGTCTTGATCATGAAATCACAGATCCATCGAAACTGTAGTCAGACCACTTGATATTACTTGAAATCTTATACCCATACATTATTGTTACAAAATACTGAAAATAGTAATGGTACAAAGAACATATATCCATATGCCGAAGCTAACATTAGAACAAAACACTTGCTCCTAGAATCCACAACCTGTTTTGATCCTCTTTAATCAATCTTTTGTTCTGTCAATGACACATAGTTGGACGTTTTAGGAATTTAATTATTAATTAACTATATTATTTGGCTAACAATTATCCACTTGCATAACTATTTTTAAAACCAAATATAATACTACTATTATTGTACCTTAAATACTAAACCATTATTCAAATCAATAAAAGCAGACTAAATCTTCTCTTTGGAGCCATTCCTTAGCATCAAAGGAATTGAGAATAAATCGAAATTTGGTTTTGTATTGAACTGAAAGTGCCAGTGTATCAATTAAGTAGCCGCATTACTGTAGTGATGTAATATCAATCACCCTATTATATAGTTAATTTTTTTTTATAGATTCAGGGATTAATCTGAGTTTCCATATGAATTATATATTTTTTAAAAGTTACCTGTCAAATAAGCTAAGGCGTCTGGTTCAAAATTTTGAATGTAATATGAAAAATCCTTGATGGAATAACAAAACAACCAACTCAAACTAAAGACAAACAATGAACAACCATCATCGCTTTATTCTTTCTTAGCTGATAATATATGGATTTACCTTAGAATTCTTTTGGTGTTCAAATATACTTTACTTTTATAATCATGTGTTCACAAAACACAAGACAAAGAGGAAACTTCGTCTGTTTTTCGCTATAGTATAATGACAATATGACACTAATTAATGCAAAGTTCTAAATATTACATTTGGATATTAAACATCGTATATCTAGTAACACTCGTTGAGTCTATTTATACATTATAAAATCTAATTTGAAACTTATATATTTACAATCTACGTGACACACGAATCGGATATCCACTCTTCAATCTTGCAAATAATGTCCACTTCTCGATGCTTGGATCTCCATCAACCACCTCCCATCTTAATCATTATTATTTTTTGGGTCACAAGCTTTTTATTTTTATTATAACCGGAAAATTACAATTTATGCATTCATATAAGATAATTGTACAAACCTGTAAGTGGTTATAAAACGGTGGAGAAAAACTACCATCATGGCTTTTGCCATATTAAGTCCAAGACATGTTCTTCCTCCCATACCAAATGCTAAGAAACTGTTTGCTTTTGCTTCCTCCTTCATTTTAAGATTTAAGTTATAATAAGTACAAACAAAAAATAAATGTTACTATGCAAAAAAGATTAGTGAAAAGAAATAAGGTTTCTTAAGAGTATCATGTACGTACGTCAAACCTTGAAGGGTTGAACTTGTGAGGTTCACTATATACGTTAGAATCAAGATGAATGGATCTAGCGTCAATGTTTATATTCCATCCTCTATTAATCTTGTATCCTTTCAAATCAGAAACTAATGTATTAAATAAAGCCAGAGATAATCTGTTTTTTTTTCCTAATCTGAGAATATTTATTTAAACAAATAAACTGAAGGCAATAGTAGTGAAAGCAAGCCTAAGCCAAAACAAAGTTTTTAAAATATTTAAAGCAAACCTTCCATTTCACAGTCTTGAAGTACTAGTCTTGGAAACCAAGGCACAACAGACGCCATTCTCAGAGATTCTTTCACCATCTATGGACAAAATTTATATATGCACACATATTTAAAACATAGTGCATTTGAAACACGTTTTGAACGTTGTTACATATATTTACCTTTGAGGCATATGTCATTTGAGTGAGATCATCTAGTTCGAGAAATGGTTTATCTGATGCCTGCTTAGCAATCTGAGTTTGTTCTTCCTGTTGACCGGTATAGTGCATATTTTTAGAAACAAAACCCTTTAAAACTGTCTTTATGGTAATTAAAATGAAAAATCAGAAATTGAATGTGATAAATAATTGATAGCGTGTATATTACCACATGGGAAACTATTTAATTTATAAAAAAAATTGAGCTGTGTTAATTACAGAACTTACAATTAGAATATCCAAAACCTTCTGATTTTCACCGAGGTATTTAACCATCCACGTCAAAGCACTAGCCGTCGTGTCCTGCCCTGCAATTTAAAAAAAAAATATGAAATCTGATGTAATGATTTTACTTTCCATCGCTAAGCTGGTTCAAAAATAAAGAATATTAAAATAAAATAAATGGACCTGCAATGATCATGGTCAAAATATTGTCCTTAATCTCAGAATCAGTCAACTTAGTAGAATTATCAGAAGACGAAGCAGAGCTGTCGTTATCTACTGCAAGAAGCTGCTGCAGAAAATCTTCATTATTATTATTATGACTACTTGTTTCATTTCTCCTTTCTCTTATTATTTTCTCTAACACCTCCATAACTCTTCCTCTTGCCTGCATCATTTATCACACATCTCTTCTTACCAATCAACCCAATCCAAGTGTGATAACCTCTATTACTTGTCTTTGATGTTAAAACGTCATAATAGGTAGTGGAATTACCATGATGCCCTTGTGAAATCTAGTCCAAGGTAAATTGAGAGGAAAAGCAAGCATGGCTTCACAAACAAAGCCCACATCTCTTTGCAGTGAACCCAATTCTTCTTCGTTTTCTAGACTTATTAACATCTTACACATTGCTTTGAATGTTATCTGCACCGTTAGTTACCATATTACTCATATACGTGAAATTTTAAATGTTAAGATTGACCTTTATACACAAAATTGATTCAGTTTTTGATTTGATTAAAGTAAAAACATAATAGTTCTTTCACAAAATGGGCCAAGTTGGGCCGAACTTTTCTCATAAAGAAAAACGGTTTTCTAAATAAGCCTTTTTAAAAAACGGCTTATTCCTTTTCAAACCATCATGCAACGTGTGTAAAAGTAAAATAACAAACCTGGAGCAAATCTGTGAGCAAGACCACTGTACCACGGTGCTCCCATCCACTAAGCGCGTCAACGACGAGTTCATCAAAGTGTCTAACCATCAGAGCCGTCGATTTTTTGGAGAACAAGTTGATAAAACGGCTACGGAGAATCTTGTGGTGGTGTTGAGAAGCACAAAGAAGGCTCCGGTCACCCACAAGCGAAGCTATGGACTTCATGTACCGTTTCGTGAACATCCCTGACTCGTTATTTAAAACAGCCCGAGCTGACTCAGTCGTCGACAGAAACACGTGCGTCTCTCCGAACAAACTTGTCCTAAAGCAACTTCCGTACCTGTAATAATATTATTTAATGTCTTAAAGTACTTCAGCCAGAGACCTTCTAAATGGTCCAGAGGCTTATTGTGTTTACCTGATACGGCGACTACGTACAAACTCATAGAAGCCTTTGCCGCTGTTTACTGAAAGCATGAACTGAAGTGTTTCTCCGATCACCGGAAAACCATGGCTTCCCGGAGGAATATCAGCCGTAGATTTCTCGTGATCTTGGATCACGGTTTTGAATATTTTTCTGAGTGCTAGTATCACTACGCACAGCAGAAGAGCTACGAGGGGACATAGGGAAAGGTAGTCCATCTAATTTTGTTTTCAAAGTTTCTTTTTCAGTCGGAAAAAGAAAGAAGATTTAATTATATATATGATTCTTGAAGTATAGAATCTTGGATCGAGCTTATTAATTAGTCTTTAAATATAGGAAGATATTTTTGTAACGAGTGAGTGGTGGTGTTGCTCTTTTTTTCCTCCTCATGATGTTTCTTTAGACTATAAATCTATTGAGTTGAGTGTATATGTATGCTCGCGCAAGTGCGTGTGTGCATCAGTACATGCATATATACTGTTATACAGAAAATAAATCAATTGATGAGAAGCTATACACAACAAGACAATAAATCTACATGTAAAATCTCGTGTATTTAATCCCGTCTTAGTGGTCGGGTGGTACATGGTGGGCCACAATGATCCTAAGGGTCGTGGATTCGAATTTGTTGTCTTGAGATTACCTTAATGTGTGGCCACGCAACGTATGTATTTAATTCTCCTTGCGAGCAATCGGATCTGGCTGGCGTCGATTGTCAGACCTCCGAAAAATTAGTCAATTGAATCTTGGCTTGCTGAACACCCACGGTCTATAAAAAAAAAAAATCTCGTGTAGTTTTCTTCGCTTAAAACCCATAAAAACTAAGACCACCTCCAATGGGGGTCCTTAGACCACCTCCATTAGGGGTTCTCCCATTAAGGTTTTTAATATATGTATTATGTATCTATATATGTATGTATATATCATATAAGTATAAGTATATGTGGGGTCCACAATTATTGTGGAATCCCATAAAAAAAGGTTCTTATTGATTCTAAAAACTCTCTTTTAAGAACTCTTACATATTTTTTATAGAACCTCACAATTACTTATACATATATAATATATACATACATATATACATACATATCATATATATTAAGAACCCCAATGGGAGAACCCCCATTGGAGGTGCTCTTAGAGGCCAATCCTTAACAAAATAATATTAATATATTTGGTGGAGCCCACTTTTTGTTAAGGATTGGTCTCTTAAACCTCTTAGTTAAAGACTTAATCCTTACACTATTCACGGGTCCCACGACACGTGGCGACCCGTGATTGGTTCCGTTTTTAATTTTTTTTTTTTTTTAAAAAAAAACTAAAAAAAAAAAAAAAAAAGATTTTACTGTTCCTAAGGACTCCACAATGGGAGTACACCATTGTGGATGCTCTAAGAACCAGTTGCTAACTTGCTATATATTTTGTAATGGACGTTATTACTACCGGTTGAGAGTATAAGCCAACGGTTTTGTGCAAATTATGAAAGTAATCACGATCGTTACAAAAACTAAGAATAAATGATGAGCATGCGGAAAACGTTTCAACGGCAATGAAAAAATGTTTTAGTATTTTAAATGGTCATGGAACTTTGTCGCTCTTGTTATAAAATTGTCTTGGTCATCGAATGTGACGTGAGGCGCTGAAAGTTGTAACAAAAAAGAACAATAAAAAATAGAATAAAAGCATAAAGTGGTAGACACGTGGACGGTGAAGAGAGGCTGTTGGGCCAATTGCACTACATTTTTCACGAGTGGGCATGATTAACTTGTTTTCCACTTGTTAAAGTGATTATCACTTTTTTTTGTCAGCAAGTAATTATCAGTTTTAACACTCTCTTACGTCACATTCCGCTTTAATCTCCATATTTCTAATATCATTAAGCGAAGAAAATCCAATAAACGTGTGATTAAAGTTGAACCTGTATGAATCATTCGAGTGATGCTTCTATATGCATCCCATGTCTCTCATTTCATGTTTCAGCTTCTAGATACTGAACTGAATTATTGACAATGCCCAAATTGATTTTATAAATATTGAACAATTAAATTCATATTATTTGCATTTTATATTATTTCAGTAGGCGTAAACATTAAAAAGAGAGAAACGTTATTCATTTTAAAATCTTTTTAAATAGTTGATTTGATGCATGACTAAAATATGATAGGGACACATTTTTAGAGCATGATTAACCCTAGAATCTCATTTGGGGTTCTAGTTTTTTTTTTTTTTTTTTTTTTTTTTTTTTTTTTTTTTTTTTTAATTTGATTTTTTTTTATAAAAAATTAAAAAACGAACAAACGCAGGTCGCCATGTGTCAGTGGGACCCGCAAACAGTGCAAAAAACTCTTAAGAACCGGTTCTTATTTAAGAGTTTTAAGAACCAATTCTTACACTATTCATGAGATCCATCCCCCTTAGAACCCCTCTAAAAACCTCTTTTAATCATGCTCTTAGATTTTACAATGTATATATCATCAGTAACTAAACAATACATCTTCATATCAACTCAAAAGCACACCTTTTTATTTTATTTTATTCTGGAAGCAAATGACATTACATATACTTCATTAGTTAAAGTACCAAATCACGTCGCTATAGGTCCAAAGACATGTAAGAAAGCGTGTGTTATAACATGATTAACCCATTCTTAGGAGTGAAACAATAATAATAGCGTATCGAGGCGAGCTCACATACACGTACTCTCCCACTAACTTAGCGTATCTTTCAAAAAGTTCGTCCATCACATTTTGACCAAATGTAGGTTCTAGCATCGGCTCTACCACGGCTCGTATTGTCTTTGCCACTCTTTGTCCACTAGCTAGGGCTTCGGGTTTGGAGCGTACTATGTCATAGCTTTCGTCGCTGATACTCCCACCTTCCCAATCAACCGGACTTATCTCAAGTTGATCAATCGTAAAAGAACCCTCTTTCTCTATCGCTGTTTTCAATTCTTCGGGGCTCGCAGCATAGTAAGGAGCGTTGAAAGCATCGATATTCTCTTCTTCGATGATACCCTTTATATGAAGAACATAAAAGGAGGACGTTTAGTTGTGACTAATTGAGTATATATTAAACTTGATTGGACTCCTATATTATATGTTGATTCAATATTCTTATGGCTGGGATATTATGGATGGGTTCAGAGAAAATCGAGGCTACAATAATTGAGTTTTAAAATGGCTTTCGTCATCAGTGTTCTTAATTAGCTACTTGATTTTCCACAATAGTTTGTATGTGTTTTTGTCATATCTTGGGGCGGGGGGTAGCGGTTTTGAGCTACCAAACAAAACTTATATGGTGCCAATACTATGTGTATATCGGTATATGATATGTATGTATCAATTTAAATAAACTGACTAAACTAAACTATTTGAGAAAACTCAACAAATTTGGAAAAGAATACGTGTGGCCGGTCATCACTAGGATATCATAACTGGTCAAGTAACGTGCCACGGCTAGATCCCTATAGTAATATGTGCCATATATACACAGCCCTAAAAGACTATATACATGTTGGTTCTAATTAAAGGTAAACATATTCACAACACTTTACCTCTTTGGCCATGGACATAAGAGCTTGAGCTAGGAGTTCCCATTGATAGCAACCCTCTTCGGTTGTAGGATCAGGTGAGTTTCTTCCAAGGAACGATAAAACCATTCGGCCTCCAGGAACCAACTCCTCGGATCGCGACCTCAGAAACACCGAGAAATCGGTTTGGAATTGAAGAGCATAGGCCTTATGTGCACTCTTAGGACTTGTCTTCGATAAGTATATTTTCCCTCTGTTGTCTAAATCAGCTGTTATGACCACCCCATCTACCTTGTTCACCTCACCACATGGAACCTTGTATATGGATGATAATTTCTTTTGTTAGCATGTACAAATTACCATACAAAATATTTTGATGAAATGAAACAATTATATGGATCACATTGGTAGTTTCTAGTGTGATGTCTGATGTGTCATGTATGAACCACTGTTTTCCAATTTTTTGGTTTGTTTTGGTATCTCGAATAAGAAAGATTCCCACGCACTAAATTTCACTTAAAAAGCTACTACTACTTGCGTAAATATTTTCTTGGTAACGTATAGTGAAACAACACTTTTTAATGAAACGGCCTATCGTGATTACCATAAGTAAACTTTTTGTATATCTTGGTTGTTCTATTAATCAAACCTATCTAATTTGAGTAATATAATTACTTTTTGATGTAATAAAATTTCTTGTATATAAAATTTACGAACTATAGATTAACTTATTTTCCTAAAAGGCTTATTTAATTTTAGAAATATTTATTGTAACTATGATTTCAAGTCATATTAGAATTAATCATTTATTTTTTCATAATGCATGTTAGCAAATGAAACTAATTTTTTTTAAAAATATTTTGTATACACTCATAAACATCATAGTCATAATTGAAATGCCGCATAGAGAAACAGAAAAACACACCTGAGACAACCAGTGTAAACTAGAAGAAGAATGAACAAAGTGAAGGCTCCGGCGAGGAAACAAACGTCCGTAGAAAGAGCCAGGAACCGCCGACACAAAACACTGTCCTCCACTTCCGTGGTCAAAACCTAAACACTCATAATTGTTGTCTCTCTTCTTAAGCCGGTCGTAAAACTCCGGCAAAGAAGCAAAGATGTAGTTGAAGTCATTGCTAGGAAGGTCGTTGAGAAAGAGACTGAGCTCAGGAACAGGACGGTCGAGGTCAGGACACAAGTTTTGGATTGTGTCTACGATATTGGAGATGGACAAGAGACTGTTGGGACCGGAGGAACAGCCTAAGTCAGCGATTCCAAAGCTCAAAGTTTCTGAATTTCTTATCATCAGCTTCTTCAAGGCCTCGTCCATTACTCTTCGGCCTAAAGATATTATGTTGCTCTGCGCGTTACATAAACATTTTGCACATGTTTTATTATATTTTCTGATTTAAAACAAATATAATTTAGATGGATTTTGACATATACTATATATATATCATGTGTGTGTGTACGCAAGACTGATGAATATGTTTTTGATATAAATTGTCAACCTGAACAATGGAGTTTTTGGCATAACTTGTTTCACCGTTTCCTTTGTTCATGTGAAGAATTCGCATTACCTCCATCTCTCTCACTCTCTCTGTCTCTTTCTAAGGAAGAAGGTAAGTGAAGAAAATAAGTGATGTTGGGTCGGTATATATAAGGAAAGAGGGTAAGTGTGGTTAGAAAGCAGTTCTAATTACAGCCTCAGCCACATGCATCTTATTTACGTTGATTTCTCTCAATGGTGTTCTCCTTTCACGAATATCCTTTATAATAAAAACATATGTTCAAGGTGATTTAAAACTAAAAGCAGTATGTCCGGTTACGAGTCATTCTACTTCATTAGAACTAAACAGAAATAAAATATATTTATATTTCTTAATTCTAATTATATCAGGTTATAATAAAACTATTTTAAGATTGTATTTGTTCATTCACACATTTAATGCAAAGGAAAGTATTTGCACCCATATTATATGAATTCCTGACAACAACTATAAAGTTTAACCATATCAATCCACACGTAGTTGCTTCAACCTGGTTGGAAGAAAATTAGAGTAATTATGGTAGATTTGAATTTTGGGGTTTGCGCAAGAGAAATCCATTTGCTAAAAACGTTCTAAGTTTTGGCTTTGGTTTCGCCAGATTTATATGGTTCAAATATCCATCCATACAAAAAAAATTAAAACGACATTAAATTCAAGATTATTATGAAATTTAAACTTAAAATTAATTAGTATTAATTGGACTGATCCTACACATGTGCCAGTCAAACTTCTTCTATGAGAGCTTATATTCGCACAAACGTAAAAAAAAACTGCAAAATAGTAGTGTAAGATTATTAAATCTTGTGTTGGTTTATATAAAAGACAGACTCTTAGAGCATGATTAACCCCGGGTTCTTAGGGTGGGGTTCTTAGCGTAATTTAAGAACCGGTTCTTAACTTTAACAAAGAAAAAGTTAAGAACCGGTTCTTAAATCTCTTATTTAAGAACCGGTTCTTAAATTACGCTAAGAACCTCACCTAAGAACCCGGAGTTAATCATGGTCTTACCACACGCAATTTCTTACGAATTTCGTTTAGTTTTTTTTATACCAATGTTAAGACAAGCTCTTTAGGTTGGGTCTACTTACTACTGGTTCTTTCTCTTACTCTTATGTACAGGTATAGCATCTGATTCATGATAATAATTTAGGGATCTATTCTTTGTGTTTGTATTCCTCGGTATACATATCAATTGTACGGTAAGCGATATGTACTATTGATATGAATATTCGGACTCAAATGTAAAATCATATAATTTTGTATCGACTGCATGGTGGAAAAACTATAAAAGGAAGAATTTCATCTACATGGTCGATGGTGTATAAAAAGGTAAAAAGTGTTGATAAGCTTAAGGAAAACATAACTAGATGCGCCTTTCTTTTATTTGAAAAAAATATATATATGCGTAAAGCATAACGTAAGAGTGTATTTGGTAACGTAAGAGTGTATTTGGTATCTTTTGGATATGGAAACTTTTTTTTGTTAGATCTGCATTATTTGGTATCTATGTGATTACGATAGTGTATTATTGATTAATAGTAGGTAAGAGTAATTAAGTTGTTAAGCTTCTATTTTAGGATCAGTTTTTACAGTTGACACTAGTTAACTCAAGCTCTCACGTTTTTAATACGAACTTATTAGGACTTCAAAACAAATTTGATAATTTGACTAGCAAACTATGATTAATTAAACTTCTTAATCAATATCACTGATCAATAGAGGAATCGTGTTAGTCGGCTGTCAACTTTGTGTATAGGCAGCTAACACTAATTATACACTTAAACTCATATTTTTAGTAACATGATCTTATTAACAAAAAAAACTCAACCCAACACTGAAATTTCGAGTAATCGTATACAAGTAGAAAACTACAATTACTGATTGATTTCAACTAACACGCCTCAGGATTTGTCTAAATCAACTGCATGATATTGTTGAATTTATATGTTTATAATGTCTTTTCGAGTTTTTAAGGTAGGCAAGAAAAAAAGCCACTTTAGGTCACTTCACATGTATTTTGTCTTGTATGAACAACATCTTATGGCACTATATCTTTTTGTAAAAAATATTAGCGTTTAATAATTTCAACACATACGACGAACCGACCGAGCTTGTTAAGAACTTGAGTGATCAACACAAGACAGAGGCCACATCTCAATCCTTAATTCGAAGGGTTTAAATGTGAAGCAGAACAAATGCAGATAAAATGACATGCAGAGGGGACTGTATAAATTGCTCATTCAGCTATTAAAATGCAGATTTTAAAATAAATAATAAATATAAATATTGCATGTAGAAGAGTTTTATGTGTTATTTATTATGTTTTGCAGGTAAAAGGAGGAAGGTGTGTGGCGATGATGAGAGGTCCAATGCATGTGCATTTTTTTATGTATTGTCTATAAATAAACAACATTTTTCATTGTTTATGTATTGTTTATAGGTTTTAATAAATTTCTTCAGTAAATTATTAAAAAAATATTTTTCATATTTTTCAGGTTGTCTCATATACCTACATCCAATTAAAAAAACTTCAAGAAATTAAAGTACAGTTTTAATTTGTTTATTATATGATATGAAAATTGAATTTGTTAAAATAACTTGAAATCTATATTCACTAAGACACAGTAAAATTAATCTATTCGCTATGCATGCACTTTAATTATTTATATAGTTTCTAATATATTTTATAAATTAATTAGTAGATCCATGCATGTTGTTAATAATGCATGTACTGTTTTTCTTATAAAGGTCTGAAATCTAAGATATTAAAATATACCGAATAAATATCCGAATTAAAATATATACTATATGATTTGACTTCTTATCACTTGGACCACATGGCATATGATTCGTGGAACATATTGTTGCAAATGATATTCGAACTGTTCCTCATGACAAATACTTGTGAGAGAACACATTATTAATTTTATCACGTTTTATTTCTCTGTTCCACAGTACATACATGGTCTATGGTATTCAGGTATGGTGTCTAAAAACGAATTTGCGTAGAATCGAAACTGAAAATAATATTTCATCTACTAATTTCTTGCAAGCAGAAATATCAAGCTCTACTACTCTCTATCCCGTTTTGATAGGTATAAATATAAGGAAACTTTTTTTTTGGTGAACCACGTGGGTTTTGCTGCCAAGTAATCTTCCAACGCGAATAGATTGCTAAATGAGGTAGTAATTTCACGTGAACATTCTGCTTCACGTTCTGACGATGACTCTCTTCTTGTGTTATATATAAATGGAATTATTTAAGCTAATATAATGTCTTACTTATTATTATGTTTAATATGGCTTATAAATCTTTGCATGCCTTGTATTCTGTTAAATGCTTTTTACAATTAAACAGCTATTCCAAAAATATATAAATTAGAAAAAGCTAGAAATTGTCTTAAAATATGATAGCCTTGTTGAGACTTTAGAAAAAACAAAGGATGATTTTGTCTGAAATGTTTTAAAATATTTAACTATTTATGAATACTTGAATGACATAAACTATAAAGCTAAGAAAATTGTTTTAAAAAAAATTATAAAGCTAAGAAAGGACTCAAGTCTAACTAGTATTAATTTGCTTACCTGTTTGGTTAGTTCAGACGAGAAGAAAAAATCTATTGAAAAGATTATCGATAGTAGCATAGTACTGAATTTTTTTTTTAAGTAAAACCAAAAAATCCATTGCCCATCTCTAACCCGTACTTCGACCAGATTCCAACTAGAACCTAGATCTAATTTTCTCCAAAACATTTATGCCATTTGGCATTTTTGTGCCAATTTCCGTTTTAATCTATTTGTTAATTGATGAACGATTGCAGAAAAAATCAAGATATATTTTCCGCAAGCAAATGCTAAGAGCCAATACAGACTACTCCTGGGCGTGAGAAAATACTTGGAAGAAATATTGCACAACTTCCATTTGCTTTGTATAAAACAATGTGTTTTATCTGTTACTAGTATTCTACCCCTACGTAGGAAAAAAAAAAAGATTAACTCACTATATTAAAATGGTCTGTTTTGTTATTTAGAGGTTTGTATAATTTTTTTGTTTTTTTTTACAAAATATTTTTTTGTATCAAAATCTGATTAATCAAGTGTCTTGGAACGTGAACTGAAAAATAGTGAAAAACGTAGGAAATAAAGAAGTTAGAATTAGAAGAAAATAAGACATGCTTTTTCTTTTTTTTTACAAAATTTTTTCAGGTGTCGAGTTTTGATTCATCAAACGACTTGTGATTTAGTATATAAACTAGTATTGATCTTGTGCTATGCACATACATATTTTTGCTTACAAAGAGCATGAAATGGAAAAGAGTGCACAACAGTAAAAAAAAGTCAAAATTTTTGTTACATAAAGAGAGCAGTGAAATAGATTATTATTTAAGTAATGAAAGATTTGTTACATACCTCTGTTTTGTTTTCAAAATTCAGGTATCACTGGTTTTGCCATCTTTTCAACATTAATAGAGGCCTTTTCCTGAGCTATATATATCTAATATTAGCCTATAAAGTTTTTTTCCGTTTTTAAGTTCACATTAATTTAGTATGTTATAACTTATCTTTCTCCACGAGTAAGGCACCCGATATATCATCAATCATCATGAGCTCTTCCTGATTGCAGCAACAGTTTCGAGTAATGCATCAAACATTATGCTCGTGTAACACTATTATACTGAATAAAGCAAACATTACAGTTTGACATTGTTGACCAAATAAAACACTAATCTGTTTTGACTTTTGATCATGGTGTCAGACAAAATTTCACGCCTCCGTTACAGATTACAAACACCCGATATCGGATTTAATTGTTACGTATCCTTATGATTGATTTAATGTTTATCTATCACACGCCTCTTTTTGGTGATTATAGGCTTAGATCCTTTTAGTGTCTATTAAATTTTAGAGATTTATAGGAAATGAGAAAAAAGTGGAGAAATGGAGGATCGTGTGTAGTGCATTTGTTTGAGAAACCGTTGTCTTGTATATTTTTGTTTTTGTTTTAATCTTCTGCCTTTACATTTTTTTTAATTGATTTTTTTTTTAATTTTGAAAACATAAATGACGTGTTAGAATTCTATTGGCCAAGTGACTTGTGATTTACTATATAAAAGATGATTATAGTCGATTACCTTTTAAGTTAAAATTATTAGATGATCATAATATCTAACAATATTACATAATAGGCATAGATACGGCTACATGGCAACTGAATCTAACCATTGTGCTCCAAACCGTTGATAGCACTCGTAATTACACAACGTGAAAAATTTCGAAAACTAGGATCATCATACGTTTCAAGTTTGGTACAATTTGGTTGAATTCTAAACCTCATAGTACAAAGAATCACCTCTTTTATTGTTTTGATTGTGGTTGGAAAATGCAGTCTCTTTAATATTCTCTAAGTTTGGTTTAGTTGTATAGGTCAACTTTAGTTTGATAGACACTTCACATGGCCTAACTAATATTTCTTGTTTTGTCAAATCATATTGTACTATTTCAAGAATGGATTCACATTTTGTTAAAGCTTGGCTGAGCCTAATTCAATGTATGTGCAAGCAACTCAGAGCAAAAGAACACGATTGTTGTGTGGCATTGACATGCATGATTCTTATTTTTAGGGAATATTGTATTAGATTACTAGTAAAAGAGGTGAACAAACTGTACCTGAAACTTGTGACGAGTCCTTTTGTTTGGTCATATAACCATGTGAATGGTCGATGCGTCCCTTGTTCTAACATGCAGGACCATACATTAAACAAATCATGTCACAACTCACTCAATATTTTTGTTCTTTTTCCTTTTTGATTTTTGACTTCAATTACAGAATCCAAAGTCACAAGCACCAATAATTCACACAATCGAATAGTATCATCAAGCAGGTTCAACAAAGGACAGATCAAAAATCTCATTGCAAATTTCATCTTATTTTTAACGCTGATTTATATTAACAAATTTCATCTTATTTTCGTAATTCTAGAGCTCACAAGCAAAAGGATTCTTTAATGACTAGTTTCAATAGTGTCACAAAATTACCGGTCTAGTCCAATATACAATGAACCATCTGAGTAAGGTGTTTGCTTTGATAGCTTTCCAGACTCGATGAATCTCATTTCATCACTATAAGCTAGATACTTGTTCACTTGGATAGGTACCTAAAGAGTTATGATTGACACCATTTTTTCAAAAGTGATTAAGAAAGTCTCATAGAGAGAATGTTTTGGTGACGGTAGTGTAAACTATAAGTTGCATCTGACAGCTATGTTAATTGCTATCTGAAGGACGAAGGTCGAAGCTCACACAATCCGACTTATTACCTACCTGCGAGATCCCATTTAGAGCAACCTGATCAGTGGAAAGAGATGCAAAGGAGACAACGTTTAAGTGGAAAATGTAGTTCTAGGCCAGAAGTTGCAAACCCTTTTAAAGGTATAACTGCGCGAAATACGCCTCTTGAACTCTTGTGGTAACTCTAACATGCCTAACCTGCAGTAAAAGTTGGAGCATTCTTCAAACAAGAATCAGTATATTGCAAATGATCAGAGGAGAGAGGAGCCGCAAGTAAGGTGCATGGTGTTACCTCGTAACCCATTTTGTCCATCATCTCCTTCACCACTTGGTACATACTTGGCCTTGCCTACACAACCGGTAACCCAGAAAAAGTTATATATATTTAAAACATAAGCATGACGCAAGAATAACAAAAAAACATATATACTATTTGAACATTTGTCAATGCTGCCAGAAGTAACACATGCACTAGGCATCTCCACTGCAATGAAAAAAAAAACATAGAGAAGAGAGTCAAACCAAGATTCAACACAAAAATGAACCTTGCAAAAGAAAGAACGAGTCACGTACAGACGATAATAGGAAGAAGAAGACCAGTTCCATCTTCCATTTTCAGCACCAATGATTAGAATCAACATTCAAGAAGAAGAGATCATAGAGAGAGCACTCAGGGTGTAATCACTACATCGTTCTCGTTGAAATTCTCTGCTGTGCTTCCCGTACCATCAGACCAAATCGATGTAAAGTAAAACCATAGGAGGAATTGAATACCTATCGTAACTAATACAAATCATTGTCTGGAATTCTTTCTGAAAAAAATTTGAAATCAATGTATAAGAATACATATGACTCTAATTATCTCATTTATAAATGGTTATTACTTTGGTAAAAAGATTTATTTTCAGTTACATATTTTATTGTATTTAGGCTTTTCATATTTCAATTGATAATTTTATTAAAAATATTAAATTTAGTAAAATCAAAAACAAAATTAATATTTACTTCTTTTTGGAAGACTTTTCCAAAAGGAAAAGACCTTTTCCATCGATTCTATAGGCTATTTTTTATCTTCACCATCACTTTTATTTATATTTTTTTCTGAACTGATTTCAATTTCTATTTTTATCCTATGTTGAGTGTATTTATTCTGAATTGTTGGAAGAAAGGAATATTATTTTCATAGGAGTATAAGAATTGTTCATCATTTTCAGCCATGAGATATAGTATTATGTTTATGGTTTCTGCTTGTGTTCTCACATTTCTCGTTCTAAATGGTGGAAAAGGTTTTTTTTTTTTTAATCCATTAATTATGAAAAATAATTCTACAATTTAATAATCATTTGAGTTTGATATAACGCAGTGGAGGTGGAAGCTATGAAAAAACTTGGATGCAAAATATCAAGGAAATTTCCTGGAACATGCGGAACTAATGGAAAGAGTACATGTGTAAACGATTATAGAAAAAGAAAATTTCCAAATAATCGTGGAATAAATTGTGATTGTGCTGATATAATTCGCGGGAGTAATCGTTTTCGTAACTGTACATGTCAACATGATTGTTGATTTTTACAAGATCGCTGTAACCAGAATCTTTTTACAAATAACGACATGAGATCAAAGTAATCGAGAGTTTTTTTTTGCGTAGATTTGGCAGGAAAAACAAGTCATGCATGACTAATAATTTTCCGAATGTAATTATGTACGGTTCAAAATAAATATATATGTGAGCTACTAATGTCGAAACTAAATTTACCTTATATATATGTCAGAGAGTTTGATTTTTCTGTGATTGTGAATGTATCAAAACATGAAACATATTTATCACGAACCAATCACTGCATTCAATATCATAATTCAATCTATATTTATTTATATTTGTTAAAAATAATTTAATTTTATTAAATTTTAACTATATCATTTACTAATGTTTATAATTATATGATTTTAATTTTTCTCTCATAAAAATATATTTTATAAAATTTATAATTATTTTGAAGATATACTATTCAAAATTTTCTCACTAAAAATTTACAAAACTACGTAAAGTTTTCGAAGTTATATTTGTGAAAATATATAATAATTTTTTTGTTTGGTCATAATTTCATTAGACTTTTAAATTATTTTTACATTTAATTTAAATTAAGTTATATTTTTTAATTTAAAATCAAGGTATTTTTGGTAAATTCCCCTAAAATTAAAGTCAAAAGGTTTTATCTCCGTGTAAAATGAAGCGGTGTTTACACTTCTGCAAGTATTCTTTACACCACCGTGAATCTTATGCACACACATCAAATATTTGGCGTTACAAGTGTACTATACACAAAAGTAACCTACACATATAAAATATGCCTATCTATAAAAAATGCAAAAAAAAAAAAAGCACATTTCTTGCGTGTCAAGAATAATGTCCTCTGTTCCAAGAACGGTAGTCTCAGACAACAAAGTCGTGCAAGTGATGGCCATTGGAAAATCTGCTCTCTTGCTGGTTGTTTCCTCCAATGTAACGGTAATCGTCAAGACCAAGCCCGTGATAGTTCACTAGAGTGTCGTAATCAGCTGACCGGTTCATCTGGTGTGGGTCATTTTCATTGCCTGAAGTACGGTCTGGTTTAGGTTCTGGTGAGAAGGCAACGTTTGTTGTGTTCTCCTGCTGTTGCTGCTGCTGCGAGGAGGAGTTTTCTTGGTTGGTGCTGTTGGGTTCTTGAGAAGACTTTGATATAAGTAACTCAGAGGCATCACCAAACTCTTCTTTATACATCTCTTCTATCATTGGTTTCCATAAACGAACTCTCGCGTTTATGAACCAATTTGCAACCTAATTATAGAACATGTAAACCAGAGCTGACTCAAGCAGAACCACAAGGATTGCAACTTTAAGGAAAGACAAGAAGAAAACAACTCAGTTTACCTGGTTTTTCGACAGTCCTGTCTGCTTTGCAAGCATCATTTTATCAGATTCTTTCGGGTATCTACATATAACAACAACAACAAAACATAAAAGTCTTTTCAATGTTCTGTAATGGGAAAGCGAAAAGGTTGTGACTTGTGAGAGAAGAAAAACACATACGGATGAAGGAAATGTTCAAAGAGCCAAGCGCGAAGAGCAGAGACAGAGTTTTCAGGTAAGCCTCTTTGCGGTCTCCAAGATGGTCTAACCATTCCAAGCTGTTGATGTAAAGCTTTCTGCTGTCTCAACCGTTGATCCAAATACCTCAATCTTGGTATCCTCTCTCCTCCTTGTTGCTCATCTAATGACAACTCTCCTCCTTTCTCCCCAAGCTTCTCTCTGATCATCTGAATCTGCTCCTTTATCGTGTCGCGAAGAGAGCGAAAATGGCGAGAGATTCTGTTGAGAGCTACTGATGTGTAAGGCTTAGCTGATCCAAATCCTGCTACAACCTCAAATGATGAAGATAATGCTTCCATTTGATGGTAATATTGGTTATATCTTTTATCTACCTGCAAACATTAACACAACAATCAGAACCAAGTGTTAAGAGATGAGAGTTAGTTAAATAACTACCTCATCAACCATTGTTAAAAGCTTGCTCTTCTTGCTTTGAAGCTCTTGACGTTCCATTGTAGATAACTCTATTGATATCCCATTAGAATCACTCGATAACTCGTCTCCTCCTTGTTCTGTGTCCTTGGAACCATTGTTAAAGTCTTCACTTTTCTTCTTCTTTCTCATCTGGTTTAACTCTTTCTTGACACTAACCACTTCTTCAAGCAAACTCTGAGCAGGTTTAAGATACCGAGAACGCACAACGCTGCTCATAAACCCTCCTGGTCGATAGTTATTGTAGAATCCGATTCCGCCAGATGAAGGATCAGACTGAGTCAACAGCAACATCATCTCTTTGGTCTTGTCCACGACACTAAACGGCGGCGTTTCCTTAAACGAGGTTGAAGGATTTGTTGGGGTTGTAAAACCCAATTGGTGGTATTGATGATGATAGTGAAACGAAGGAAGAGAGATTTGAGTGGCGAGGCTTAGAGACAGTCCTTGACCGTCGCTGCTCGAAACGGGAACGTCGTCTCCGTTGAGATTTTGAAGACCCGTTACGACGACGTCTCCTCCTCCGGTGTTTGGTGGAATGAAAACCATCTCGTTTCGAACATTCTCTCCGCCGAAGAAAGATGCGGCGGCGGAGGAGGAGGAGGAGGAAGAAGGTTGTTGTTGTTGATGATGATGGTTGAGATAGATTGGTTCTTGCTGGTAACAGTTGACATTACTTGGGTAATAAACCGCCATGGTTTTCGTTTATTAACAGTAAATTTGCAGAGATTTTATAACAGTTATGTCTTAAACTCGATGAGTTTGGTCGGAAAATGAGTTCCTGCAAAAAGGAAAAAAAAAATTGAAGCAGAGGAAGAGTCGTGTAAGGTGGATTTTAAAAAATATATATATATATATATTGGAGAAATCTGAGTGGAGAGGTTAAAACATCGTAATCCCTTATACCAAACTTATTTTTATCATTAACAGTTTCGAAAGGAACAAACTTTCGAGGATTAAAGTCAAATTCTTGATAAAAGCAGTGTTTTTTTTCGTCAAGAAACTGAAGTAACCCAGAAAACCTAATTCAATGATTGTGTAATTGTAGAGTGGTAACCTTGATCTATCGAGATTAATTTGGATATACAGACACCCTAGTTTGAAGATGAAAGAAAAAATGCAGAGTAGAAGAAGTTTTGTAGCTCAGCTCAGTGACTCAAAAACAGAGAAGATCAATTATTACATTACATATAGAAAAAGTAGTCTTTTTGATGATTTCATCTTAATAGGATAATTTTCAAAAAGAAGGGAGAATAAAAAAAAACAGGAAACAAGAAATGCAGGGCAGATCAACCATGGAAAAATCAAGAATCAATAACCAAGAACTTGGATTAAAGTTACTAGAGAAACTACCTGTAAGAGAAACTGAAACTTTTAGAAACCCTATAAAAAAAAGAGAAATTGTTGTGACTTGTGAGTGTGGATGTGGCTGGCAGCTATATCAGGAAACACAAAAGAGAAGAGAGTTTCCACGAAAAAAAAGAGAAGATTTAGACCCAATCCCGAGAAAGGCGATTAATTATTGGAAAACTGAAATAAACAAAAAATAAACTCACTCCACAATAACAAAACCAACTAATCTTATCATTGGGACATTAGACAAACACCAACCCCAATTTTAAAAATTTAAGCTATTTAGCAATATCAACAATACAATAATGACACTACCAGGAAATTTTGGCAACCGCTACCTGTAATTTTTAATCTTTCCCGGCAGAAGCTTCTGTATCTTATGCCTAACCATAACTTAATTAAATGATTTTTTTTGTGCCAACCATTGCTAGATAAACACGTGACAGCATAAAAATCACTAATTCCCTTCTTTTCTGATTAGAGATAATATACTTTTAACATAAGATTAGGGATGATATTATGACGACTTTTCTTTAATAATCTTCTGGTGAAGACGTTTAAAAACAATATTATATTTGATTATATGAAACAAATGAATGATGATGTGTTGTTATTGACTTGACTCGTAATACTGATCATACTTCCAAAAATACTACTATAAATTAGTGTAGCTAACGTTTTAGATCATCATTCATTTTCATTTTTCAATTCGTTTTCAATATATATATATATATACAGATATATGCTTGCTATACATGGTAGCGGAAATTAAACTCCATCAAATAAAACGTAGAAACGTCACTATATGTGGTAACTTGAACTAACAAAGTGCCCCTGAGAAGCTGGTTTAAGGAACAAGATTTTTAAAAAACAACAACTAAGGTGGGTGAGTGTGTGTCTGTTCAATTGCTTAATTGATGGATTAAATGACTTAACAACCAGTTGGTGAGTCCTTCCTTGCTCTTCTGTTATACCCATTGTTCTATTTTCTTGTCTTTTTATATTTTAAGCTAGCTAGACCTAGATATCCGATCTATTATATATTTATATGTTTGTATTTATCTTGTAGCTACACTAGTTTATAGTTTTTTATATTTTATTTTGTTAATAAGATTTTTCGGTATAAGAAAAACAAATAAGTTCCGTTTTCGTTTGTTGGAGACTGGATTCGAGCAGCGACACAAAAATCATTTGGGAAGAAGAACCATTATGCAGGAAAATTATTCATAAGTTTT
Source organism: Sinapis alba (assembly GCA_012274485.2). Lineage (NCBI taxonomy): Eukaryota > Viridiplantae > Streptophyta > Magnoliopsida > Brassicales > Brassicaceae > Sinapis > Sinapis alba. The sequence continues at coordinate 273,291 of MU105614.1, read as the reverse complement.
GAGTCTTTGAGAGATGATTGATTATATTGACTTTGCTCCCACGTGGATGTTGATTTATTAAAAATAAATATAGGCAGTTAGCTGGTAAGGGATGGATTAAATGTAACGTTGTTTTTAAAAAGGTTATGATTACGATTTTGTATGAATTATTATATTATATAAGATGAGTTTTTAAATAAAGATGTAATGACGATGAAGAGCTTACGGTTTTGGAACATCACATGTCTCACCGATCAATAGCTTCTGTGCTCAGAGAAGTGTTGCAACACGCAAAAATTCACTCACGAACAACAAATTAGCATATCGATCATTAAAAAAAAAATCATTTTATTTTACACTCTCTTCTTGTTTCTCTAGATTGTCATATTTATTCGGTTTACAGAGACAATATTGTTATATATTCACTAGAGGGGAAATGTTATGCGGTTAGGCGCATGTTTATTTTACTTGTAAATAAACTGTAAGCGTTGGTCCAACCATACGAGGTTGGATGTTTGTTCTTGTGTTGTGCCGACAAGATTGTCAGTAGCGCTTGAAACAGGAAGTTCTGTTGATCTGAGCCTTATTGTCAGCAAGCCGCTGTTGCATGTGAACTCCAACGGCGTCCAAGTAAGAGCTGCTTCTTCCATGTAACCCCAACACTTTCCCTTGTGATTTAGTCGAAGTGAAAAACGTCCCTGTCTCTTCACCGTACGGACCGTACTTACCACGGCTCGTGTAGAAACTCAGAGACTTGACAACATTAGATTTGTCTGAATTGTTCAGTGGTCCGTAATACCCTGAAATGCAGGTGAGCGTCTCGTTTGGATACTCGAGTATAATCTGCAAGAGAGATTTGAAATGAGTATCATATACATGACCGGTCATAGCCAAGACTAACGAAACATTGACTTTAAACCCTTAAAATTTTTGAAAAAATTACATAGATAAAAGTTCCCAAATTTTTTATTTTAGACCCCAAATTTGCAAGAACTTTTTTTAGCTGAAATCTTTAATAAATCGTCTACGGTCTCTTAAATCTCAGGACCGGCCCTAAGATTCATATATGAATGGTTGTTGTTTTTTGTCGCACCCTGTCTCTTACTTAGCAAAGACGGCTTGTTATTTGCATTGCCTTCACCCACAAGAAACAGTCAATTAAGAGGTAAGCGTGACAGTTTACCCTGTGTGTAGCGACTCCACTATGACCCCCATGTTCAACGGACCAAACAGATTGTCCATTCTTATCGTACTCTACTTGTAATGAAGAGATAGCATCCTTTGCTCTTGTTACAAATATCTGCTTGATCCCTGAAAATACACCATCGTCCCATGGTTTACCTCCGTTGCCTCCCCACGGTCCAGACCCGTTCAGTGTTGGTTCTTTCACGACTCCACTCTCAAACTGTGAAAATGATTTAAACCCAACAAGTAAGCTGCTGTAAAGGGTGTTCAAATCCAGATAAATTGAACAGTCTTTAAAGCTGGACCGATAGATATGTAACTACCATTGTAATGTGATCTACATATTACCTCTTCCCCATGGCCGTTTACTGCAAGAACTACCTTATTAGCCCCTAGGCCAGTGTTGTTATGAGGAACAGTTGCATTGTGAGGAGATGGCTTGAAGGGACTTATTTTGCATGGCATAACATGAACACCAATGGAATCAAGAAATAAACCCTCTCTTCCATGGAATCCAACAATTTTACCCTCCTCAGTTTTATGTGTAAACAAAGGTCCTTGTTCTTCTCCATAAGGTCCATGTTTTCCTTTGTTGGTGTGGAAAGTCAGTGACTTTATCACATTAGGTCCCATGTATATCAACGGTCCATATGTTCCCGTTACATGTGTTAAAACCTCTGATGGGTAATCAAATACAATCTGCAAATTATATCCAAACCAAAATAAATAAATAAATAAATAAAACAGAGAGACTGTGATATTCTATATAATTTAGCTTAAACAAACCAAATAAAATGGTTTCAACTTAACAGACCTTATCATGTCTGATTCCTCCCCTGCCACCATGCTTACTTCCCCACACAGGTTGTCCTTTAAAGTCATAGCACACTTTCATCCATACAATCCCGACACTGCGTGACAAATTGATTTGTCTAACACCAGTATATATCCCATCATCAAACATGATACCACCGATTCCACCCCATGGTCCATGTATTTTCACACCACCTCCAACTTTTGGCTTCAACTTCTCAGTATCTGTCACCAACTGATAGACACAAAAAAGAAAGGTAAATATTCTAAAGACCTAAAATGTATAACATAAAAGTAGTCTTCAAATCACCTTATGTTTGGTGATCTCAGCACCTGCATGAATCATTGAGTGCTCGAGTTTCTTATCACCATGGGGGACACTTTGAGGTGAGTGCAACACAATTTTCGATGATGGATTCTCTTTAGGAACTGGTTGAAGGTAAACACCAATAGAATCCAAATACCAACCAGCCTTCCCATAGAAACCAATAATCTTTGAGTCTGATTTTGGCATTGAGAAGTATGTACCTGACTCAACACCAAATGGTCCATATTTTTTGCGGTTACTCTCAAAGCTAAGCGACCGGATACATAGATTTCCCCAGACATCAAATGCACTATAGGTTCCCTTTACTGAAGTCAGATACTCATGTGGGTAATCAAGTTTGACCTAAGTACAACACGAGATGAGAACGATGATGATCAGTTTCTGAAAAGAACGTGCTTATTACTTAAAAGGGATAAAACAGACTCTTTGTCTTACCTTATCAAACTTAATGCCTCCTTTTCCTCCACGTTTTTCACACCAAACCGAGCTACCATTCTTGTCATACTCAACTTGGATGGAGTCTATACTATAACCATGTGCTATAACTATTTGCCTTACAGTGGTGAACATTCCATCATCCCATGCATGACCACTTTGGCCTCCCCATGGGCCAACTGATGCAGGCTTTCCTTGAACATTCTGCAGCAACAACTTCAAGTTAATCTCACATAATCATAACCGCAATATCAGCTTGGAAAATCATATTATATAAAAAAGAGGAATAATGCTAATTAACAAAAGATGGTGTTAATACCATTCTCAGACTAAGATGATCTCAAAAGACTCAAAGGAAGTGTAAGAAGCTCGTGAAGTCAAGAGATAGCTGACTACTGCAACACAAAGCTTAGACATTTGACGAGTATTTATGATGGAAGAAAAGGTAACGTTTGTGGTTGCGAATTTTTTGGAAATATATTACAGAATACACATTATTGCAAGCAGCTCATTCTCGTTTCCACTCAAGGGAAGTCGTGGCCTGAAAATAGAATCATATTCATCAAAGAATCATATCTCCGAATATTAAAAAAATAATAAGCACTATTGAACCTTTGCTAAACTGGTTTCGTTCCCTAGCTGGTGGTGATCATATTAGTAAGAAAAATTTGAAGGTAGCACTGGAGTTTAGGAGCTTTCAAACTTCAACTAAATTTACCCAAGCCATGCTACGTACTAACTATCAGTTTACCTCTTCCATTAAAGAAAACATACGAGGATGACACATTACGTGTTTATCTGGTTAAAAAGACTGCTGAAATCAAGTTTAAGTCATACCTTAATCTCTCTACCAATAATCTCCATTCTTTAAACGTTATGATATCATCTTCTCAGTATGGTTGGTTAGTGGTTGGTTAATCACTCTACCAATGATCTCCATTCTTAAAGTGGTCCAAGCATCTTGTCTACTAGTCTACGTCGATCGATTAGTCTAATATGTATAACGTATCTAATTCGAAACCGAATACGAATTACTGGGGGTATCTAATCTCATTAGCTCCCCTAGCTTTTATATGTCAGTGTCAGTGTTTTCAGTGCGTTGGCCGTTAGTATTTTTCTCTATGTAATACTCCATGTTTATTTAATGGGAAATATTGATGAACAATCAGAGCCGGCTCAAGTGGTGGGGCGAGCAGGGCGACCGCCCAGGGCCCATGGACAAAAGGGGCCCATAATTTTTTTATAGCGTTAAATTTTTAGGGTTCAAAAATTATCGTTTATGTGTTCAAATCTCTGCATGGCCGACTGGAAATGGGTAGCGTGCTTAATTTTTTTTTTTGTAATTTCTCAATTTTAGGCTTTAATTTATGTTTCCTTTTGTAGTTTTGTACACGTCATAAGAAACTGTTTTCATTATAGAAAGGAAACATAAATTTAAAGCCTAAAATTGAGCTAAACCGGAACCATACTATGATACCATTATTATTTGGTTATTTGTTAACACGTTTTCATCAAAGATCATTGTACGCTTGAAGGTGGTCAGGAGAAAACCCATTAGAGTAGGTCTTATAGAATCATTTGATAACGTGTTCTGTTCTTCTTAATATATTTTTGTTTCTTAAATACAATTAACTTCAACCAAAAAAATAAATACAATTAACTTATATTTATTTTACCAACAAATTAACTTATATTTACTGGTCTTTCTCAGCTTTGCTTTTTTTCCTTTTGAACGTTCAGATTCCTATTCCTAAGTGTTATTTTTCCTTTCATTTGAATTGTTTATTTAATCACACAAAAGGTGCTTCAAAGTAGATTTGTGACAAGCTTAAGTGCTAATTAATTCGGGTTTGATCGTATGAATAACGTTTCTCAGTCAAATGATTTGTTTTGGCTATGCCATTAGTTTCTGTTGGTTTTAGATTATGACATTATATAGTTATTTCAGTGAGCATAATAAGATGTTACACATTTGTTTTGCTTGTTTTGATAAACATCATTGTCTTATTTTATTGCAATAAGCCATATTTTATTTTGCTTTACGGGACCAAAAATATTTTTTGCCCCAGGGCCTACGAAGAGTTTAAGCCGGCCCTGTGAACAATACTGAAGAAAGAGGGTATCCGCTGTCCCAAGTTCGAATCCACTCTTCGACTTATATTCTTTTATTTTCTTCGAACAAAAAAGAATCATAACGAATCACTGGTCATACACGAATGAAATAATACACAAGTTGCCATTTCATTGAAAAGCCTGCATGCAAATCTGCTATCTAGTGAAGTTTGCTTGATAAGAGTTTCAATGCCACATAGCGTTTTAGTACTGAGGCTGTCACACCGATGATGAATAGAGGAACTCTAAACACATGTTGAAAATTGTTGCAGATGAGTAGTGTTTGGTGGGTGACTGAAAGAAATGTATATATAATCCATGGATAGTGTTAGGTGCTTTGACTTTTTGAATCTATTGACACAGGTTAGGTATTGCTACTTAAGCTATACATCAAGTTTGGCTGCCTCAATTTCTTTGTCAAGCCTTAAAGCTTTAAAAGTTAGGGAGGAGAGGAATGTTCATTGATTTGAGTATTGGGCTGTATTATTTAAATTAGGGGTCCAGTGTATCTGAGAGCTTTTAATTTAACCTGTTTTTGAGTGGAAAAAAAAGAACCTATTGGATTAATGGAGTTCAATTTTTAAATACTCATATAAATATCAGAGATGTTGTAAGTTTCAAGTTAACAAAAAAGAGTATGCAATATTGGTGGGAAGATGATATCAGAACGCTTAAAGAGTATAAAAATAACAAGAAGGACAGTGGGACACGCATTTAAGATATTTTAATACGTCGAGGGCTGCCAAAGTGGGCACCGTGTTTGTCCAATTCCCGTAACGTAGAAAGTTGGATAATCCCGTAATATTTATTTCCCATGATAAAAAAGAAACGAGCAATATATATATATATTTTTTTTTTTTTATCAAAGCGAGCAATATATATTTGTTATAATGTCATTTCCTTAATAATTGATCTAACTAAAAAACGAATCGTAAATCAAATCATGAATATCGTTGACCACACACCAAAAAAAAATGAATGCTGGATATCAAACCATCTTTTTGTCGATTTTTGCATAAAATTTTGTTAGCGCTAGAGAATAATTCATTAGTTCCAACTTTCAACGTATACTAGTTCAAAAAGAAAAAGCTTTCAACGTATTGTAAGTGGTTTAGTATTTTATTGGTGACGAACCAACGCAGAAAAATTCAAACAACGACGCGTAGACATGAGCTCTCTTGATTGACCATTACGCCGCCAAGTAGACTTATTTTAAGTATATATTCAACACATCTCTTTCTATTATCTCAAATCAAATATCATCTTCATCCACTCCAAAAAAAACATCACAAGAAAACAAATTGAATCTCCGACAAGACGTTGAACGTAAATTCTCCGACAACCAGTTCCAAACCATGGCTCAGAACCAACCAATCTTTCAGACCAAACCACAAGGTAATTAATAATATTCTGTCCAAATGATTCTCTTGGGCAAAGAATTTGATTCTAATTTCTCAATCTTGGTCTTCTCTGTTGCAGAACATTTTGTGCAGATTCCAATCAATATTGAGCGTGATTCAACCACACTCATAAACCAAACCGGAAACTCAAACCGGAAACCAAACCACTGGCCAACGATCATCCTCTCAACCATCTTCGTAATCGTAGGTCAATCAATAGCCAAACTCCTCGAAAACTTCTACTACGACCAAATCAACCGAAGCGAGTACGACGAATCCCGTCAAAACGACGGCGTTTGGACTCAAGCTCTCCTCCAAACCGTCGGGTTCCCTCTCCTCCTCCTCCCTTTCATCATCCTCCTCACCACCAAGAAACATGACAACCAACCTTGCGACCAGTTCCACTACAAATCTCTTACCATAATCTACATCTGCATCGGAATCGTCATGTCTGTCCAAGCAAGACTCTACGCCATGGGAAAGCTCGAGATCCCTTTTGGTGTTTTCACTCTCATCTACACAACACAGCTCTTATTCACTCTCATCTTCGCACGTTTCATCAACAAGATCAAGTTCAACCGATGGGTCGTTATCTCGTTAGCCTTGGCAATCGCCACCGGAGCTCTCACCTTATCCTCCGCCTTCGGCGGCGAGCCTGACGAAGCCGAGGAGAATTACGCAAGAGGCTCGTGGGCTGCTCTGTTCGCCGGAGTATGCTTCTCTCTCCTCCTCTGTAACATCCAAAACGTCTTCGACAACTACATCTTCAAACGCACTGAATCCACCACCAGAAAACCAAGCTTCGCTTCCGTTTTCGAAGTCATCATCTTCTCCTCCCTCGTCGCTACGATCATCTCCATGGTGGGTCTGCTCATCGCCGGCGAGCAAGACGATTTGAAGAGGGAGATGAATGAGTTCTCCAAGGGGAAAGGTGCCTACGTGATGGTTATGGTGGGTCAAGCTGTTTCGTGGCAGGTTTACTGGGTTGGGATCGTTGGACTTGTCTTCTCCGTGTCGAGTGTGTTGTCGAACGTGATCAGTGTCGTTACGTGGCCGATCGTGTCGGTTCTTGTGGTGATATTCTTTAACTTCATGGACGATGAGTTCGATGTGTTCAAAGGTGTTGCCTTGATCACCGCCGTCTTGAGCGCCGCCGCTTATTTCTTCAGACTTGGCAAAGAGAATCGTAATAATAACGTAATTGCGAATTAAGTTAAAATTTCTTTAATTTGTTTTTTTATAAGTTTTTTAATTTCCCTTGTGAAAATTAATCATTTTTTAATTGTGTATTTGTGTGTAAATGTAACACTTTCGGTTCTACATAGATGTAAATTTATATTAATTTTTTTATTTGTATGTTTCTACAATGTAATGTTTGAAATATGAGAGTGTAGACTTTTTTATGAATTTTATATTCCTGCGCGTCATGGCTGATTCTATTTTTCTTATTTCTAAATACATGATATGATACATAGGCTGACGGATATGATAAAATTTTCAGATATAAAAATCCAAAAAAAAGGCAACTAAAATCTACATCAAGACAACTTACGAACACAATACAATGGCTGTTTAGAACTAAAAAACAGCAAACTAAAACCAACTACAATCCCACATACCACAAATCAATGTAAAGGTCCTTCCAACATATCACGTAGTGGTTGAAGTTGCCCTCGGCCAACTAACAATACCATCCATTTATAAAATCCAAAAACAGCTTTCTTCTAACTCAAATCTATAGATACCGTCTTTGACCTGTTGAGCAGTCGATTTTAATTCAAATAAATCGACAGAAGATAATAACTAAGTAGATAATTTGAAATATAGGTGAAATTTAAATTTTAACGAATTATTGATTTATTATATATATATTTTATTTATATTAAATCTTTTAATTTTTGAATTTAATTATAAAAATATTATAATAAATTATTAAAGAGAAAACAACCATTAAAACCTTGAACTTTCAAATTAAAGCCAAAAAACCCTTCAACTCATGTTTGAGCCAAAAAAAATCTCCAACTTTTAAATATTGGTCTTTTTAACTCTCATATTTGGTTGACTCGGCCATTTAAGAAACCTGAATAGTCAACTAATAAACCCGATTAAAAATAAACGTCTGTTAACTCTCTAAACGACATCATTTTAAAAACTGGTTAAACCATTGATCAAATAACATCCTTTTGCTTTTGTAAACACTTAAATCATCTCTTTCGTGAAACCATAACCCCAAATCAATTTCATCTTCTTCACTGTGGTTTCACGAAAGAGATATTTTAAGTGTTTATAGAAGCAAAAAGACATTGTTTGATCAATGTTTTAATCTTTTTTTAAAATCATGTCGTTTAGAAAGTTAACATACATTTATTTTTTAATCGATTTTATTAGTTGACTATTCAAGTTTCTTAAATGGCCGAGTCAACAAAATATGAGAGTTAAAATGACCAATATTTAAAAGTTGGAGATTTTTTTGGCTCAAACACGAGTTGAAGTTTTTTTTGGCTTTGATTTGAAAGTTCAAGGTTTTAATGGCTGTTTTCTCAATTATTAAATTAGATATACAATACAAAAAAATAGATAAATTTATGGATTTTTACTAATATTATTGATAATTTATATATTTAAAATGATTTTAATGGGTTTAGAACATTTTAAACCAATTTAAATCATGTTTATTGGATTTTTGAATAATTGTTTAGGCTAAGATTGAGTTGTCGACTAGACTAGACGGACATTTAAACCGATTTTAATGACCTTGGTGAAACCGTGGATTGATTTGAAGAACTGGGTAAGTCCACATTTCATTTATAAAACGTATTGGGCTTTATGGCGGCCCAATTTATGATGATATTTTTTCAGATGAAAAAAGTTACGAGCTAACCAACATCCTTTTTAGTAGTCTGTTCGTTTATTGTTAGCTCTGGATGTGAAGCAACAAAAGCTTCTTCCATCTTCCTACCTTGGTTTTCTATTCTGATTCTGAACAAATTCTCTTGAATCACTTGTAATTGCTCTTATCGAGGCTTGTGTCGAATGTGGGTATATGGGCCCAACTCACTTCCAGCCCAATAAATAAATCCTGCACCAAAGAGGAAAAACATTAGCTAGTCTCCTTTTGTCTAGGTCTGTCAAAGAAACGTTAAAGACAATTGGCAATAGGAAAGTTAAGTCGATGATGGGATTATAAATAAGTTGTGGGTGGTCACAGCTAGAGATGAAGAGGATCCGAGGACATAAGAACAGAGAGAGCTAAAGAGAAATTGGGGTAGAGAAAAACTAAGTAAAACATTGTTTAGTTATATTTCTCTCGAGATAATTTATTTATCTTTCTTATTTTTTGTCTTGTTCTTCCTATGGTGTCCTATTTTATATAAGGAGAACGTTTAGAGTGTTTGTGTAAAGTCTTTTGATTGATTGTAAATGTCATTTCCTTAATAATTGATTTAACTAATAACCGAATCGTAATTCCAATCCTGAATATCGTTGACCACACACAAAAAAATGATGCTGAATATCAACCCATCTTTTTGTCGATTATTGCATAGAATTTTGTTAGGACTAGAGAAATAATTCATTAATTTCAGTTTTCAACTTATTGTAAGTGGTTTAGTATTTTATGGTGAGGAACCTACGCAGAAAATTCAACACAACGACGCGTAGACATAAGCTCTCTTGATTGACCATTACGCCGCCAAGTAGACTATATTTTAAGTATATATCAACCACATCTCCCTCCATTATCTCAAATCAAATATCATCTTCATCCACTCCAGAAAACATCACAACACACAACAAAACCAATCGAATCTCCGACAAGACGTTGAACTTAATTCTCCGACAACCAGTTCCAAACCATGGCTCAGAATCAACCAATCTTTCAGACCAACCCAGAAGGTAATAATAATATTCTGTCCAAATGATTATCTTCGCTGAATAATTTGATTCTAATTTCTCAATCTTGGTCTTCTCTTTTGCAGAACATTTTGTGCCGATTCCAATCAATACCGAGCGTGATTTAACCTCACTTATAAACCAAATCGGAAACTCAAACCGGAAACCAAACCACTGGCCAACGATCATCCTCTCAACAATCTTCGTAATCGTAGGTCAATCAATAGCTAAACTCCTCGAAAACTTCTACTACGACCAAATCAACCGAAGCGAGTACGACAAAAACCGTCAATACGACGGCGTTTGGACTCAAGCTCTCCTCCAAACCGTTGGTTTCCCTCTCCTCCTCCTCCCTTTCATCATCCTCCTCCTAACCACCAAGAAACACAACCAACCTCCCATCTCTTCCGACCGATTCCACTACAAATCTCTTACCGTAATCTACATTTGCATCGGAATCATCATGTCTGTTCAAGGAAGACTCTCCGCCATGGGAAAGCTCGAGATCCCGTTTGATGTTTTCACTCTCATCTACACAACACAGCTCTTATTCACTCCCATCTTCGCACGTTTCATCAACAAGATCAAATTCAACCGATGGATCGTTATCTCCTTGGTGACAGCAGTCGCCACCGGAGCTCTCACTTTTTCCTCCGCCTTCGGCGGCGAGCCTGACGAGGCAGAGGAGAATTACACAAGTGGCTCATTGGCTACTCTGTTCGCCGCCGTCTGCTTCTCCCTCCTCCTCTGTAACTTCCAAAACGTCTTCGACAACTACATCTTCAAACGCACTGAATCAACCACCAGAAAACCAAGCTTCGCTTCAGTCTTCGAAGTCATCATCTTCTCCTCCCTCGTCGCTACGCTCATCTCCATGGTGGGTCTTCTCATCTCCGGCGAGCAAGACGATCTGAAGAGGGAGATGAATGAGTTCTCCAAGGGGAAAGGTGCCTACGTCATGGTTATGGTGGGTCAAGCCGTTTCGTGGCAGGTTTACTGGGTCGGGATCGTTGGACTCGTCTTCTCTGTCTCGAGCGTGTTGTCGAACGTGATCAGCGTCATTACGTGGCCGATCGTGTCGGTTCTAGTGGTGGTATTTTTCAACTTCACTGACGATGAGTTCAATGTCATCAAATGTGTCGCCTTGATCTCTGCCGTTGTAAGCGCCCATCGCTTATTTCCAGAAATCTTCTCCTACCTTCCTATATATAGGCTGTTGCTAACAGAAAATCTGTACCTATACTTATATATTTATATATTTTTGGTTTTATTAGAATCGCAGCAGTTGTTCCATAGTTGTTCTGTATATTATCATTCTGAGCTCCAATATGAAAATGTAAATTCTCCTTCATCTGTAATGTATTTTGTTTTGATTTATTTTAATCCAAAAATACATGTTAATTACAAGTTTACCATTTACTCTAATTTATAATATCGGTGATTAGTTGTTCTTGGGGAGTTACCACTACGGAAGGTGCTAAAGGTGTTGGAGAATCTACAACTTCTGCAGTTGTCATGTCTCTTGTCGGAATCTTTATTGCAGATTTTCTGCTTTCTTCCTTCTTCTTTCAGGGTGCTGGAGATTTTTTAAAGAACTGTGTGTGACATTTTTTCTGTGTCTTATTGATCCAATTTAAATGTTTTTTTTTTAAAGTTAAAAAGCATTCCCACATATAAAAAACCCGTATACATAGCAATAGATACCGATATACAATAGTTATATTTGTACTTTTGTTTACTTTGCTTTAGAGGAGAAGAACCTGCTGAGTCCTTTAGAGTGTTTCTCGGGGGTAAGTCCGGACGAGGAAGATGATGAGTTTGACTTGGTGTGTCTATGTTTCGACCCTAACGGAGATCTCATTTTAGTCATCGATGGTGTTTCTTTATCTGAAGGCGAACTTGATGTTTTGTCTTGAGGATTTGGGGAAGTTGTGTATTCGTTTTCTTCTTCTGGGATTAGGGCTTGTTCTTGGCTTGGAGAAGAAGTAACCTGTTCTGTTTGAGGACACATGGATTTGAGTTGCTTCCCGAGAAGCAATATAGTCTCTTGACATTCTTGTAGCTTCTCTGCAGCAGCTGCTAATTCATTGTCTTGTTTGCTTTTGGGATCAGCTTCAGTTACGGAACAAGTCGGGCAGGTTTGGTTGCTCCTAGAGTTTTGTAGGAAACAGAAGTTAGAGGAGACAGTTTGTGGTAAAAGTTTAGTTTTAGAATACCTTTGTAATTGCTCTTCGAGTTCTTGGCACTTGGTTAAAGCCTCGCGGTGGTTTTCCTTTTCATCATGAAGCTCGTCTTCTAAGTTTTCGATTTTGTCTTTAAGAGAACTCAACTCGATTTCCAGCTCCGATGATCTAGTTTCCAGAGATCTATATGATTCCACCATGCATTTGAGCTGTGTCTCGGCCATGCCATTAGACTTCTGAGCAGATTCCAAATCTGACTTGACTTCAGCAAGAAGCTGCTCTGTTTCTTGGAGTTTTAACTTAGTTGCTTCAAGATCTGCTTCACAGCTTGCAAGGTTGGTCTCTGCTTTTTCTTTCTCGAGTTTCAATCCTTCAAACTCTTCTGATGTAAATTTACAAGCAACTGGTGAGAGCTTGGGTTCGTAGCCGGTGCTATCATCATCTGGAATCTCGGAATCAGAGCTCTGAGAACAACCATTCTGGTAACGCTCACCTGATGAAAGTGCTTTGTTTTCCGGTAGAGCGACTTTATCAATGCAATCAGGGCTGTGAATCTCCACTTCAGATGCACTATATCCCACCACGTTGAGTTTCAGCTCACTAGCTTCTACTAAAACTCGTGATAGATCAAACAGAAAGTCGGCCAAAGTCTTCTCCTTGCTCAATACTCTGTCCAAAGTGACAGAGAGCTCTTGAACTTTTTGGGAGAATGTGTCCTGACACAGCGTTGCTTCTTTCGCAAGGTAGGTAACAAAGTGGTATATCTGAGAGAGAGCATGAGCCAGTTCTTGAGTAACTTTTTCCTCTATGGTCTCATTTGACATGGCTATCTCCTTCTCTTCTGTATGACTATTTACATTAGGTCCACCTGCATCTTCAATGGCACATTGTACCTCTGCCAAAATCTTCTCGAAGGCAGCATCTTTGGGGAGAGTTTGAAGCAAAGTTGAGATTCTTTTCTTCATTGGTAGAATCTCAGCATCAGAATCAGTACTTGGTAGACAAGCAAGCTTTTCCATTTCTAGAAAATCGTCCATTAGCTCCAACTGGTTAGCAGCACTCTCGTTCTTCTTCATCTTCGCGCTGTTTTTATCCTTGTTGGTTTGAGAGAGGTCAGACATCAAAGACCCTGCAATGCTTCTAGCATCTTCGTTTCCGTCTTCAGACATTGAAGCCATGCTAGGAGGATTACTAACATGCATTTCAAAACCATTCTTGTTTGGACTTTTACTCATCATTTGAGCTTCCAGTGTTTGAAGCCTGTTTGCTGTCTTAGCACAGAGGTTCCTCGACACTTGAAGCTCGCTGTTACGCTTTGCCAAAGCTTCTTTAAGCATCTTGGTCTCTTCTTCCATGGCAAGTAACCGCTCTGTCAACAAATCGTTTTCTTTGTGAAACTTTTGCATATGGTCAAGCGAGAAGTCAGAGATCTGTGACATTGGAGACATGAGAGGACTAGAAGGCCTAGCTGGTGACCTCCTTTGTCTATGGTCTCCATAGTGGTCTCCTCTCCCTAAACTCTCAACCTCCATTTTCATCTGCGCAAGTGCTGCAGGACCTGGAAGTTTCTTTCTCACAAGGGTGCGTAACCTTTGGCACTCAGCTTCCAGCTTTGTAATCTTCTTAACACCTTCCAAGTGCTGCCTGTTTGCTGATTCTGCAGATCTCATACTCATGTTCTTCTCCTCGTTGCGTATCTCAAGCTCTTTGGTGATCACATGGGTTTCATACTTGAGAGTGTTGATCTCCCTTTCACAAGACTCTATATTGTTCTTAAGATGCTCAATCTCAGCCTCTGCTTGGGACTTCTCTTCACTTATCCTCATAACCATGTTGGAACGCTCTTGCAATGATCTAGACAGCGCGTCGTTTTCAGCTGCAGACCGAAGCAGTTCTTGCTCGAATTCCCCAATCTTGGACTCAAACTCGTCTCTGAGCTTGTCCATTTGGTTGGTGTTAGTTACAATAACATCATGCAGCTTCTGTTGGTTTTCTTCTTTTAGACACCTTACCTGCTTCATACACTCCTTTAGAGCCCCATCTAAATGCGCAGCACGGTCTTCAACGGTGAGCTTGGCGAGGGTAACAGTTTCAAGATGCGTTTTCAAAGCCGAAGCTTCTGCTTCAGCTTTTTCCCAGCCTGAAAGAATGGATTAAAAGTAAGAAGAGACAAAACACAATCATCAAAGCCTTTGGTCAATTGATATGATTACCTGAGACAGCTTCTTCAGCGACTTTGGAGTGCTGTTTGACCAAAGCCTCCTTGTCAGTAATATCTGCATTTGCTGTAGATAGCTTTGAATCCAAATCTTTGATCTGATCTTGTAGCTTAGCAACTAGTTCCTCGTACTTGTGAACATCATCTTTCAAACCATTGAGATGAGAGTATTGATCAAATGAGATCTGGATGTAGCTAGCCTTCTTCCCGTTTTCCTGTTTTTTTTTCTTTTGATGAATCAAAACTCATAATCTTAAGACAAATCTGAGAGAAAGAGATGAAGTTACCTGGTTCTGGTTCTGGTCCTGGTCCGTGACTGGAGAAGCTTTCTCAGAGGACTTCTTCTTCCATGGCCAACTCTTACGATCCATCTATCCAGAAAATAATGTAATTCTGATTTTTGATGAGCTTCCAGCATCTGTTAAATGAAACAGAAACAAGAGGAGGAAAAACAGAGTCGAATCTGAAGAAACTTACCGGAAAATTCCAAAATGCAGCAGTGAAAGAGAATCTCCAGAAAAGCAACAAGTAGGAGATAGTCAATCACCAAACAGATTGAACAAGAAAACACAGAATCAACTCTGTTTCTAAGAGAGAGAGAGAGAAGAGTGGTGGTGGGCTTTGGTGTTTAGTGATGGTGATGGTGAAAATAATGTATGTATGTATGCCTTCTGTATCACTTCAAAGCCTAAAACGTAGCAGAGGCTCTCCTTTAAACAAATCATCTATACTCTTTATTTCTTTCTTTACCCTCCTCCAGACTCTTTTAATATATTTAATTTAATAAATACCAATAATTCAATTTAATATGCATTTGTTTTTCCATTTTATTAAATTTTTAGATAGTTTCCCTATTGAATACGAAACCTGTGTCAGTCGAAACCAAAGAAAATACTAAATCCGTATGCACTTGCCTATTTTTTTCTTAATAGGCTTTTCAAGTTGCTTATCACGGCGATAGTCAAAGAATGACATGTATCACATTCACATGTGATTCCTTGCTTCTACAATATCATCATTTAATAGAAAGACAGAAGCAAATAAACATAAGCATTGATGTCTATATTTTATATGTATCACGATTCGTCGATTACTATTGTTCTGTATACTCTTTACTCTTTAGACGTACATTTTGTTAGTGACACTTTGTAAACGTAAATAATTTTGAAAAATAGCTGTTCCGATATTGTTTTTTTAATACTGCACCGTGCATGGGCGTGATGTTTACACCCCTACAAACCATAGAAGTATATTAAATGTTTTATTTCTTATGTACTACAGAATTCAAGATATAAAAGTGACAGATTGTTTAGCAAATTAACGTTGGTAACGCACTTCAACGGGGGAATGTGTATATAAATGCTAAGTAAAAAATGTTTTCTTTACCAATTTAAACTTCATATTTTGATTTTCACAGAATTTGACTGGTTTTATTTTAATTTCGTTGACTAATTACACCGAGAATGGTTAGTTGTATGAATAAACCTGTTTTAATACGATTAAATAAATTTGTAAGATATAGAATGGTTATGTAAGTGATTTAAAGGAGACAAAATGGGAAACCGAACTACCGTAGAGTGGTGACAAAATAATAATCAAATAGACTAGAGATATTATTTAGGTTGAAGAGTCTATTTCCACCACTTAATTATCCTTATCTTTCGCTTACTAAATAAAAAATGGACTATCACCCTTCGACTTTTTCTATTAGAAAAACTGAGTTTTTTTGTCACATGCTATGAACAACCAAAAAATACATGGCATTGTTTTTTAATATGATTGAATGAATATATTATGGTCCTTGCATGCAATTTTATTCATGTAAGTTTAGAGACAAGCCAGCGAACAAAGTTTGTAGTCCAGTCTTTAAATAGCAATTCTACGGACCGAAAGTTAAGAAACAAAACATTGAATTTTCATTACTAACCTCTGGAAAATATAAAAACTGGAATGTATATAACGACTTGTTTTAAAAAATAAAATATTATTTCTTCCTCACAAAGAACGACCCGAAGAATAAATTAGTATAAACAGATACGATTATTGATGTCATTTTCTCTATTAAAATAGTATAAAAATGCTTGGACTTTACATAATAATCATGATTAATTCCATTAGGTATATCATCTAATATGTCTACTTTTACCAACAAAAAAAAAATCTAATATGTCTACTGTCTACCGACACATTTTATCGATTTTAAAAACTAAATAGGCAACTTATAACTAATTCTATATTTAAAAATAAAATCCAGGACGCTCTATATATTTTTGTAAGTAACATATGACGTCAAAAATATATGCATGATACTCCATTAGAAAATTGTGTGAGCCAAGTATTTTAAAATATATTTTTTGTCTGCCGAAAATTTGCTAACGTAGTTTAGCTTTTGAAATTAAAATCGTTGATAGGAAAAAAGAAAAAGTCAACATCCAACTATTGTCGAAATCAAACACAGCAGCTGACAGCTAGGCGAACACGTGGACTTGTTTCACGCGTATTACCGAAGTATACGAGTATCCAGTTTCATAATCAATCCGACCGGCTGTGATCTGCTTCAGTTATTTATTGTTCTTAGCTTCACTCACCCGTAAACAATTTATAAGATTATTATTTCACCATCAATCAGTAGTGGATGAAATTCGTTTGATATAGTATAATTCTACTATAGTATGCTTATTAGAAAGTAATCCATAACTTCACAAATACGAATAAAAAAAAATGAAATTTTTATATTTTATATGATAAATATTAAAAAACGTTAAAAAGTTATGGGATTATAACCAAGTTTGGAATATGCTGAGATGTGTTGAATCGCATTAGTGACTACTGACGGATATTAAAAAGTAATCACAATAATCATAACAATTTAACGGCGATCCCTATGCAAGGAAAAAATAAAAAAATGAAATTACGACATACTTTCTCTTTTTCATATTAAAAATTATTTTAAATTTATACATATAAATTAATAAAATATTTAATTTTATATATTTTTACATAAAAACACTATCATACATCTAATATATTCCAATTAATAAAAAAAAAATTAAAAAATAAAGTTAATAAATTTTATACTAAAACGTTAATACCACACAAATTTTGTAACAATTTTTTTTTTTACAATAATACATAATATGAAATGGAGGGAATACATCTTTAATATCTTTGTCTTGTAAAAACGATAAAACTTCATGTAAAAATTGTATAGTTAAAGGTGGGTCTAGCTGGGAGATAAAAGAAAAAGAAATATACTAAGAGGAATTTTATCGGTTAACAAATCTATAAAAGGTTCTCTTCTTTTTTTAACAATATTTTAATTAAATTTGTTCTTTTAAAAACATCAAACAAATAATAAAACGCGTATCTCAAAAAATTCTAATAATACATGTGCATCTATATCATATTTCTCTCTTCAAATTTTTTATTATTTATAATTTATTTGTCCGGAAATATTAATCTTCATCGCAAATTCTTACGATGAAAATGGTTCTAACATACTATACATAATCCATTGTCGGGTCACAGTAGCTCGCCTGTTTGGACTGTAGTTGGACGTGTATGACCTGCCCAATTATACACATTAAACGTTATTTGTAGTTCTCTCACAAAAATAACTCTTATTACCTCACCAAATGCCTTAGAGTGAAATTCCCCATCGACCAAACGACAAACTGCCACACAAAACAAACAAATATACGAGAGAAACAAAAACTTATTAATAAAACAAATTATCACTCTGTGTATTATTTTATTTTTTTCCTATTTGATCTTAAATATTTTGTGGATAATACACTTTAGATAATCCTAAGTACTACCAACAAAACAGATTAATTAATACTCCTCTTGTTGATGTTGATCGCTAACCTAAACACGCTTAAGACTTTAATACTGGTTACCGACGTACATCGATCCAAAATATAGTTGGAGTATGAAGATTCTATAAGTTCGCATTAATTTATATATTGTTGAAAGCATAATACTATATCAATCAGTTCCGCAGTTATGCAATTATAAACGTAGGACTAATCTTCAGATTTATAATCTCTTATTTAAAGGGTTCCATTAACTTAATTTGGTATCGTGTCGACCCCATCAAACCGATCTTTATGGCCTTTATATTTATAAATGATACATTATCTACGCATCATCCACTGCACCATTCGTATTACAACTACCACTAAAATCCGGACCTTGATACTCAATAAAAAAATGATTACTGGGTTATTTGTTTTAATTAATTTGGTGGTTGTTTAATGTTATTTAATATTTTAACCAATTAAACCTTAGATACTGACCTAATACTCTTAACTTTTGCCAACTACATTAAAATAGAAAGAAATTTTCCTTTACCAGCTTTAACAAAGACAGACGTACATCAACTACTCCCAAAATACTTATTTGCTTTTTGTATACATATGTATCCCGTAGTACTTTAATGTTTTTATTTTGTAGCTGAAACAAAACTCGAACTCTTACACATGGTGTTCATAACATTAATTATCATATGCTATATACATTAAATTCCTAGTTATTTTCTGTCTGATGTGTACCAATTTATGTATCAGCTCAGAAATGTGGAAAAAATATTAATGCGAAACGAAATTTCAAAGGAAAGGAAAAGAACATAAAATGGAGAATATCAATTTGGACTTTAGAAAATGTTCGCGGAAGTGTAATGCACATGTGAATTGCGAGCCACGTATGTGTATTTACAGTGTGGTGCCATGTGAAAATATTCTGCACGTTGTATTAAGTCAGAGCTTAAAATTCATAAGCAAATAAATATGCGCTTATGCATTCACTTTAAGTCTTTAACAATATAAATAAATAAATACTGTATGTAAAATGAAAATACAAAAAAATTGTTGAATATTTACTGAACTTGTCTACATATTTTTGAAAAAGAAAAGTAATTTGATTGTTTTTACGAAAAAAAGATTGCGACATGTCTAAATATTTTGTTATATATATGAGATATATAAGTATATGCAACATGTACCAATATATGCAGTATGCCAATATGAGCCAAATAAAAAGAATATTTGGTAAGATAAACAAATCAAACTTTAGAAAGGTAAACTAGTAACTATACTCTAATTATTGAAAGCCCTTTCTTCAAAAAAAAAAAACTATACTCTAATTAGTAACACAAGACACTAAGCAAATATAAAAAGTGAAAGAGATCTGGCGGTGGTGGACAAGCAATAATTACAAGAGAATGATTTTCTACCTCGAAATAGACCAATTTTATTTTACAGCCTTTGCTTTGATCGTACGTTATATTTTATTATGGGAAATAAAATTGATTTTAGAAGTAACAATCTAAAGACATTCGAAGATACTAGTTTGTTATTATATTTGAAAGAATTGAGACCCCAAACACCATCACTAACCAGCAAACAAGAGAGCTTTACTCAGGAAAGAAAAATCTACTTGAGAAAATAATTTACGCATTATCTTTTATTATTACCAATAACATCATCAGAATGTTATTTTATTTTTATTTATTACATCACATTCTTTAGGATTCTGTTCTGTAAATTCATTCACATGAACCAACTTTCATTTTGATATTTTGCTTCGTCTGTTGCCAATCATTATCATCGTGAGGAACTGTTTTTCTTTTTTGCTCACTTTTTTATTTATAAAAGGCACACTAAAAAAAATCTACAGTGGACACGATGAAAAGAGTTTGTGTAAACAGTTATTCCTTCTAAAATCTATGAGTGTAATGAGATGTTTACATCCCAATACCATTCTTTATAAGTTCTGTTGTTTGTTTCAATATTATTTCATCTAAATAGTTTTTATTAACTCTGTATTTTGAAAAAGTTTTTGTATGTGACGAATATAAAAGTAGAGGAATAGGCCCCCAGGTTATAATTATAAACATGAAGTGATGGAGTTGGGCCGTTCTCTTGTCATTATGTTTCTAGTAAACCCCTCTCGTAATTAAATACTCAACTAATATTTGTCCCACCCTTATCAGGACAATACCATTTTATGGAACCATCTGTTCTGCTTCAAAACCAAATAAACAGCGAACACTATTCAAATTCATGTTACTAGGGCATGTCCATAAATCATTTAAAATTTATCCGATTTTTGGGGAGATATTTCAGTAGAAATGTTTTTCCATGATGAATTTTATTTGAGGATCTTAAAGGAGTTTTTATAAGGAACCGTTTTTTGGGGGGCAAAAAGAAAAGGAACAGTTTATCAACAAAAAGAAAATATAAAACACAATGTGTCTATTCCCAGTTGTGGCAGGACGCCTGAATTCAACGTACTTACTTTAATTATTAGTTAGCTATAATGATCATGATTATGTTCAATTCATCAAATCTTGTCTTTGAAAATAATGACCAAGAGAGAGAGATGAAGAGTAGATTCTTGTCTTTCTCTCATGTTATAATCATGACAGTTAAATGCATTTATTTTTACAACATAGGTAAATGCATTTGTAGTTAGTTATTAACATCCAAAACTTGATTAATGACAAATCTTAAAACTAATTAAACACACAATTGATCCAACCGGTTGCATTAATTAATATCATCACAGGAAGCCTCAAAACAGCACAGAAGCACTATATGTATGATAAAAAACAAATGAGGTTGATCGCATAACTTTTGTAATGTAAATTAAGAAATTTCAGAGTTTGATCATTATATATAGTAACACTATCTTAAGACTTAAATCAATCTCTTAGCGCAGATGGGAAAGTATAAATCAGTTTGGCTTGGGCGAATATACTTTTTACTGTCTAAGGAACACCGTGAATGATTTCACAAAATAGGTAAATGAACAAATTTAGAAAAAAATATATGCGGGGAATCTGAAACACTTTGGTAACAAGCATGTGCGTCTGGCCTCGTCCGTTCGTACGTTGCAATTCCTCATAAGACAAAAACAAAGAGAAACAGAGAAGAGAAGTTAATTGTTATGCACATTTTTAGTAACTCATGGAACTGAAATAAAGGCTATACATATACCACATTGATGTATGTACGTTCAATGACAGCCACTCATAGTCCATGTCTTCAGGTCTTAAACAATCCTTCTTAATGTTGTTTATAATTAACCAATTTATTTAGGAAAAATGAATTTTTAAAAATATATGAACCTATCTGGAATACAAACAATTTCGTGATTGAATTTTTTTATGGAATTGTTTTTAGTCCATGTTTTGGTATTGCCGAAAAAACTTTTGTGGTCCAGGTTCTAGAATGAATCATATATATATTATATGTACGTAGAAACTCTGCGGAGAAATGCAAGACCCACAACTTCATAATTATATAAATCTATTTTTGTTTTGTATGAAGTGGCACTATTCTGCAGTAGTTTGTGCCTTTTATTATCCATTCATGGCTCCTTCTATTGCTATCAATTTCCCCCCCAACCTTTTTTTTTTTTTTTGTGACAACCGTGGTATGATCCATAGATTTTTTAGACCCAAAAACTAATCATTAAAAGATTCGCAGGATCCACATTTTCTTACCACTTAAAACGTTTTCAGTGGCCAAGGAGTTTCGAACCCGAGACGGTACTCACAGCCCTTTACCACTGAACCAAATCCACTTGGTTGACCAAGGTGTGTGGATGGGTCCAAATTTAATTTTCACTGAGCTGGTCTTCATCATTAAATTTAATTTTCTTTTATGTAAAGATATATAATAAGATATAACCTGTACACATGTTTTATTTTATTTCATCATTAAATTTTATTTTCTTTTTAAGTGTGTGAAAAAGAGAAAAATGAGAGAGAATGATGATGAGAAGGTATGGAGAGATCTGTACTATACACTGCACACACTTTTGAAGTGCACGTTTGTGTGGTTTTGCTGGCCTTCACCAAACTCTGTTTCAACTTTCAACCTAACCTAAACCTTATAAATTGGTTATCACGTGATCAACCAATAGTGTATGTTTTGGTAACTGAATCACGTGACAGGATCTTGTCTCCATCTGAACCGGTTCTTTTGAGCGGAGGGTGGCCTGTTTGGGTTTCAAAATTTTGAAATAAAACTGAGTGAATGATAAATCCCAGCCCAACCCACCCAACTGATTTAATATTCTTAATATATGTTTATAACACGCCTTATTGTTTCGGCTTTTTGAAGGCCTTACCAAAGGTTGTACATATCTCTATATAACTTTTTCGACGAGGACTCTTCTTTGGTGTGGCAATGTTAAGCCTAGCCCAACTTAGCTTATATCTTGTTTTGAAATACAGTAGATAGCAATATTCATCCAATAAAAGAAAGCAGAATCTAGACATTAGACTTGTATGAGCTTTCAATACTTTTTTCTGAGGGTTTACAGGGAAAGATATGTTACAGTTTAGTCTAAACAACCAAATAATCACCATCTGTAAGCCTTTTCATTCTTTCAATGTATTTATATCTGTTGTTACACATTGTTATAAGTCATTGTACAAAAAAAATATAGAAAGTTAAAAGCTCCGTGGTTGGATCGATGGCTCTTCTCTTCGCTGTCCTTCCAAAGAATCTTTTCACATTTTTCTTGTCAAGAAATTGATTATGTTTCTCTGTCTAAGAGGAATATTTTCTGTAACTATTTATATGATTCCACTGAAAACGTATCTCATATTTAACTCCAACTATAAATTAGATACAGAGACATGTATTCATGAATGTGTATTTTATAACTTATTCTATTCTCTTTCCTTTTTTATATATATGGGGTGATTTTTAAAGTAGAAAAAAATAGAACATATGCCAGATATCGTATACTTGTGGGGTTTAGGATGAAGACAATGTCATTTTCATACATATATATATAACATTATTTTAACTTTTAGAGAGTATTATGACATTTTTGACTTTTCTCACTAAGGGTATTCTTTTCAAATCTTTATAATCTTATACTTGGTGCACACAAAAAATAATACTTTAATGAAAACATGTAGCCGATGGTTCCAAATCTTGTGTAAAAAAAATTTACTTTAATGATAATTATTATCATATTTAAATTTTTTGTCAAAAATAGAAATATTTATAAATGAAATTATACATGTTACTATTGATGTTATGTATGTCGTATTTTAGAAGAAAAAAAATATTATTTTATAATTAAAAATATATATAATAACTCATAAACAAATCATTTTTAAATAGTGTAAAAAAAATTAAAGAGTTCCCGTATGCTTTTTCCAATATGAAAAATTACTTATGCCGCCTCAACTATTCGAATTCTGTAGTTGTATATGTTCCTTTCATCAAACTGTATAAAAATACAGATACAATTGTCATTGCTGAATAGACTATGGTAAGAGCAGAGCAATAATATAGTTTTTTTTTTTTTTGAAACTCAAGCAATAATCTAGATTACCTTTTAGAGCATGATTAACTCCGGGTTCTTAAGTGGGGTTCTTAGCGTAATTTAAGAACCGATTCTTAACTTTAACAAAGAAAAAGTTAAGAACCGGTTCTTAAATAAGAGATTTAATTATGGTCTTATAGATTCTAGCACTAATTTAGGGTTAGATTTTATTTATCCAAATAGTTTAGAGATTCGATAAACAATCTAAAAGTACACAATTTTGTGCGAAATCATTCCAATAAATGCGAATGATTATGTGTACCGGAGACTGTACTTTTTACTGTGTGGAGAAAGTGACGACAAAAAGAGAACTTGAACACAGTCAGACGAATCAGAAAATGGGCTAATAGTCTTTCTTTCACATGGCCTTGGTCAGATACACTTTTCAATTCATAAAATACATTTTATCGATGTTAACTCTTTTATTTGGAATACTCTAAATTTCCTGCAAAATAATGGTTATATATAAGTATATTTAATCAATAAAATACTCAGTATTTTTTTTAAAGATTTTAATGTTTTTACATATATTAATTAACTAAAATTCTATTTGTGTATTATTTTATTTTATTTTTGTTTTAATTATATTTATTTTTAAAGATAACTCATATATTAATTTATGTTTCAATTTTAAAACAATTGCATTAATTAAAATCCCAAACATTATTTTCAAATAAAACAAATAAATTCATAATAGTTTGTATGGAAAGAAAATTTGTATTATGCAAAGTTCTAAAAATCGGTTTAGGTCTGTCTAGATAATAATTTTTTATCTCATCAGAAACAATTTTATTAAAATACAATTGGTACTAATTTATACAATTCAAATCGATTTAAATCAATCTAAATTAATTTTAATCATTGGTATTTTGTTACCAAACGTTTTGATTCTTCAACCAAATGTTTTGATTCTAGTATCAGCATTGCAGTTTCTTTAGGAAATAGTGATGTTTACAGAGAAATGTGTTCATCTATCTTATCTACATTTACAGTCTTGAACTTGGATTCGAACCCAGGATGACTAGGTGGAACGACTCACCCACTTTTTAACCGTCATCTGCTTCTCTACTCAGTGAGTATAACTCGCCAGTCGCCACCCAATTCAAAACCACCAATATAATTAAATATTTAATGTAAAATTAAAAAAGTGACTCGAAGCCGATTAAAATTAGCCCCACCCGACTTGGTGGTAACTCAGCCGAGTCAACGACGATTTACTCAAAATTTTGCGACCAAACTCGTACCGAGTCGTACCGGGTCAGAAATGGACACTCTTCACCGTCGAAGAATCACCAGACAGCTTTCTCGACGACGCTTTGAAGCAACGGCCGAGATTCGATCAACAGATCAAGCTTGCTTGTGATCCCTACGTGGCATTTCTGAAAATCGTCGGGACAAGTACACCGGTTCGACCGGGAAATAAACCGGATCGCTTCCTCGAAAACCGATTCTTCACAAGGGATAACCAGCGGTCCCTGGTTAACGAAACCGTACTCCTCCTCAGCTTGGACAAGGAGATTACTTATGATCGGATGGTTCAGGTACGACGCGCGCACCACGAATCTCCTGCAACCATTACCCACGCATACCGCCACGTGTCCAGATGGAACATCCGACGGCACACAGCGGCTGGCTGAAGATAACCGTGCTTTGTTTCGCCATCGCCGGAGCATTTGCCTGAGCCTCACAATGTGGCGGATCTTGCTGCATTTTCCGACACATCCTGCCATTGTTGTCTCTTTCTTTCTCTGTTTAGTCAAAGTTGAAGTAGAAAAGGACGGAATCTTGAACTGCTGTTTTTTTTAGCATTTGGGAGAGACGAAGTTTAAATAGTGAAAGGAATACAATAATGCCATCAAGTTTTTGAGATAATTACGAGATTGTCTTCTACTCTTTGATTAGTGTTATATTTATTTTTGTTAATTATTATGGTTCATATTAAAAGTCTTTGTTTTTGATAATTATGTTTATGGACCGATTATGGGAATAAATACTTGGCCCTTAATTTATATACAGGATAAGATTCGTATTTTGATGTATCTATCACTTTGTTGATTATACAGTAAACATGAAAAGACATTTGAATTTGTTGGCAAAAAAAAAAACAAAAGTCAATAACTCTGTTGACGAAAAGACAATTTAAATTTGAATAATCATTCATAAAAATGTTGCCAAGATCAAATAAAATAAAATTCTTGTTTTTTTAGGTTTTAAGTAACTTTTAAAAGTCTGGTTTCAGACGAAAATTTGAAAGAAATAAAAACCACCATATGGATATATAGCAGCCAGCAGGAATTATTAAGATTATTAATTTATGTTTATGATAAGCAAAACACATTATATAATTGTATAAGCTTCTCTCTCTCCATTAGCGGTTAAATGATAACCGAAGATGCTTCTTTTTATATCCCCAAACAACTTAATTTTATTTTCCAGAAATATATATGTTTTCTTAACATAAATTGAATTAATATTATCACGACGTACCAAGGCACTAATTTTTTTGTAGTTTGGAATGTGTCCATGCCCCCATGTGCGGGGATGTCCCATCTCGTCTTTTTTTATCTTGCTTTTGAAAAATTATTCTCACAACAAGCAGCCAAACCAAATATGCAAAAACTAATCATTATATCTTAAATTTTAAAATGAATCATAAAATATTGAACTTTATAATATGCAAATGTTACTCTCCGTCTAATACGATGTGCCTAAGCTCTCCAAATTCGTTATAATCAATAAATCTATGATTGAATATACATGTTCGTATATTATGGTAAATATTTGCAACAAATAATAATGCTTTGCAGCTATAATGGTAAGTACAATTAGAAGTTAAACATAAAAAATATTTTAAATAAATTTACGTGGGTTAACCAAGTGATATGGGAGGGTAGGGTGCATCCCCCTCATGCGGTACGCACGTACCCCAACTTGTTGGATTTAAGGATCTTCCAGTCTCTTTTCAATTTTTCTTCTTGTAACCAAATCTTATTTGCCTCTGCATACTTCATTATTGCTACAAATAATAATTGCATGACCATCCATCTAAATGCTATGCATCGGCATTGTAGTGTCTCTTTCTGCCCTCGTCCACTATATTGCACATATGTCTACATATATGCAATAACAGCTTATCACTATTTATAAACTATTGCCTTAAGTATTCTAAATAGTTTTCATTATGAGCCAGATTGGCTATAATAAGCAGAGGGGATGAACCTAATTGAAAATCTTAGTCTTCCTCTATCTTCCAAGCTATAAAATAACTAATCATAGCTTTCACGGACCATAAGGCATTGATTATTATTATCAATTATAGATAAAACTGAAGTCGCTATCTTACCCTCTAAAAATATAACAAATTAAAAGGTTTGTGAAAAAAACTAAAAATTATAACTCTAAAGGCGGAACCATGAGACAAACATGTTTAGCTGAACTGAATTACTTTTAGTCAAACCTAGATACGTCATTTGTTTTACTTCATCCCCTTGTGACTCACAATTTTTTTTGAGAAAAAAAACTTGATTAAAAATTTGAATTCACAGTTACATCTAAATATTATTCCTTTTGTTCAACAAAGATGAAAGTTTTGAGTAAAAAAAATGATTCATAAATATATATTTTTAAGTTTTTATGCATATTTAATAAGTAAAAAATAAATTGTTAAATTTCAATAGTTTGATTAAAACTATCGGTTTAAATTTATAGGACTTGTTTTATACATAAATCAAGATATTTATTACTGTATATTAATCATTTTTAATATGTGGAAATCTTATAAATTTATAATTGTAGAATATAGGAAGTATTGTTTTTTACTGTTTTCCTATAAATTTATTTTAATTACGGGCCAAAATCCAATTAAAATTTAGGTAAAATTTAAGTATGGATCCGCCATTGCGTAACACATAGAACTAATAAAAAGTGACTTTCAGTTTAACAGTTTGCAGCTGTGTACTTTATTAAACCTTAATGTCTATTTAATTTAGGATTAAAAGCGTGAATAAAGGAGAAATCATTACTCCGTACTAGTTAAGTGGTCGTGTGTGTGGGGTCATAGCTGGCACATGCCATGTTTATGTTGGTAAAAAGCATTAAGAGACATACTAATCACAGTTGCTCAAAAGAAAAAAAGACATACTAATCACTAAAGCACTAATCAGGATTATGCTTTGTATTTAGCAGATATCTTTCCGGCGTCTTCTGACAACTTCTAAGGTTCCGCCACGTCTTCACCCCCTCCCATAGATATTTGTTTGAAAAATAAGAAATTCTGTTTTTGTTGGTTATTTTATAACTTTGTGTAACACTAGATTTTGTTTTTTTTTTGGAACGCACACAGGCCAAAAGTTAAAAAGTCAATTTATAATAATATAAACAGAAGAAGATGAGAAAACAGCGAACACAGCCTTGCAACGCTATTATACAATATATTTTTTTTTGAAAATCAGCTATTATACAAATAAGGATAACATTTTTCGTCTATTAATTAGTCTTGCGTATTAGTATTATTGTTCCAAAGAGAAGACATTTTCTATTATATACTTTATAACCAAGAAATTATTTCCCCACAAGAAGCAGCCATTTAAAATATAATGTAGTAACTGTTACATTTCCTATATTATTCAGAAAAAAAAGTTTTACTCGTAAGTTGTTGATAAACGGTGGGTATATATCGGATATCCGAAAATTGATAGGACAAAAGGTATAAACATAATGTTAATAGAGAAAAGGAAATGATAATAAAAGCAGAGGATAACAGCCTTGCATTGCAATTATACAAATAAAGTTGTATATAATTTTTTTAAAAAGTTGTATAGAAATTGATTGTAGCCTTGTAGGAGTGGAGGAATAAAGTAGGCCCTGACGTATGTGATTTCAAATGTTATCGGGAAAATGATTAGTGGTTTTGATTAAGTCGTGTACTACGTCAATGGCAAGCCAGTTCAGAGACCAGTCACCAGCTCATGAAAATTTAGTGTATGAAATGTGAAAACTAATATAAATTTCAGAAGGCTTCATTTGAATCTGGTTTCAATAATTTATTAATAATTCGGCCTCCCATTATCCCTTAGCTTTAGCATTTTAAAAGACATTATAGATTTGTTTACCAAAAAAAAAAAGAAAAAAAAATATATGATTTATGATCACCTGATCAATTACATTTTATAAGAGACAAAATATTTTAAAAGAAAAAGAATGACTGATTAAAATGTCATAAATGAATAAAAAGAAATTGTCATACAAATACGCAATACAATTAAATCTCTTCCCAACATTACTTTAAACAACATTAAGCGAGAAAGAAAAGTTGAGATAGCTTTATGCATTATGAGTTAAACTTTATTTTCATATCATTTGGCCCAATACTTTGTTATAAAGGATTTGCAAAAAAGTTCATAGTTAGTTCTGAATGTAAAATATTCATTTTTTTTGTAACACTAAATATTCATATTCATATAAATTTAAATCATATATTATATGTGAACTAATTAATCCGTGTAATTAGTTAAATCAGGCAAAAATCAAGATGAATTACGGGAAGAGATGCGTGTTTCAACTCACTTTCATGATACCTCTTTAGTTAATTAAAATACACTTCTAACTTCCAAGCATCACATGCTAGTGAATAACGAAGAGGAGAAAAAAGAAGAAGGTGATGAGTTCCAAGAAACGAGAAAAAAATGTGAGTGCCCATACGAAGCATAGTATTAAGACTTCTTTCCATCTTTATCTAGCTGCAAACTCTTCCCTCAATTATACACTTTTCATATTATTATTTTTTTTAAAAAGTTGTAACATCGTGATCATTTGAAAACAGTTATTTGTTTTTGTCAGTGGACGAATATGATTGGAATTATAGAATTGAATTACACCGATATTCCATGAAACCATAAGCAGTTGTATAGTTGTGTCCACATTGTAGGGTTCCATTGTATGATTTTATAAGCAAGTCTTGAATTTTCAGTTATTTTCCTAAATGCTTACGAACTCGTAGCTTATCTGAGTTCCAAAGCGTTTTTGTGTGTTTTGTTTGTACGCTGTGCATGAGAAGTCAAAGTTGTAGTCTATGAATAGGGTGATTAAAATATTGTTAATCATGTGGCTTTCAGTCTTAATCCAATCATTGTATTGTGCTGATTAGAAATCATTGAATGTTGAAATTTTCTTAACTACATTAACTAATCGTTATTCTCTCCCTGCTTTCTTCAACTTCTCCCTTAATTCTAACATGATTGAATATAGAGCATATACTAAACATGAATTGAAGTTCATTTGCCGATTTTTCATTGGAAGATTGTTTCCGAATGTCAGGCCTATTAGTCACTAGTTGATACTCCTTCCGTTACAAAATAATACATATTCTAGAATTTTTACACATATTAATAAAACATAATAAATTTTAATTATTAATATATAATTTTTTGTAGTTATTTATTTTTCACAACTTTAAACTAATTAGATCTCAGTAAATATAATCAATTTTTAAAAATTTATAATTAATCATTTTTAATTGACAAAATATATATAGAGAATATAAAAAAATAATTTTTTAAAAAATAAAAATATTTCCTAGAAAATGTAAATTTTTGAAACAAAGAGTATATTGCACTACAAATTAAGATAATTTTACATTTTGTTGAGGTGCATGTGTATTCCACACCGTTCAACGCTCATTACTCCGAAATTTTCAACATTTGTCGATTAATCTTACAAATCATCATGATATTTTTCTCTATGTTTTCTTTTTGTCAACATTTTCTGTATGTTTTATCTTTGACTCTTACACAGACTCACAGTATTGAACATATATCGTTTTCAGTATGTTAAATATCCTTCAAATGAATCACGCGTAATCCTACAGTTTTTGCTAATATGTTACAGAAAGAGAAAACTTCCCCACATAATATATTGACATACACCACAATTCATCCAGCAGTCAGGCATTATGTCATTGATTTATTAGATTTGAGAAATGTTAGTTTTGCTTGTAGAGTACTCAATTAAGTTAGCGATGTGGAACAACCTCAAATGAAAACGAAAGATAGATCATCATTTAATAATATGATGAATTTGTCATTTTCAAATTGATCTCCTCTGAGAATCTGAAGAGAAGCGAAATCATTGAAGGCAATTAGGAAAAGAAGAGAACACCTACTTCCTCACTAACTATATATTCGTATTCCAATACCGTTAGTAGCAAATTCAAAAAACATCTAAAAATGTTTCAGATCTTCCTGATCAATCATGAAATATATATAAAGATCTCGAAGGTCTTTAAGACTTTAACCTCCTTAATTTTTAATATCATATCGTATCAAATATGTCTGCGTAGAAGATCTTCTAAATCGGGAGCCATAACATGCAGATAGAGAGATAGAGACACGTTAGATGTCAGAGTAGTTAACAAACGCGACAAAAATTCTAATAAACTATTACATAGATTCTCTCTACCAAAAATTTATAGAGAAATTCTCTTAGATAATCTATTTTAGTTTATTTATCACAAAAATAATTTTTAAAGAAGAAAATGATCAAAATATTTTTTTAGAAGCTAAAAAATATATTTATATGCATTTATATCCTTAGGGTTAACTAATTTGGACTTTAGGATTTAGAGTTAAGGGTTTAGGGTTGGGGTTGGGGTTGAGGTTTCAAATTTCAAAAAAAAAAAAATCAAAATTTCAAAAAAAAAAAGTCTATTTTAATTATTTTATTTTTTTAGAGCTATTTTTATGACAAAAACTAAAAAAAACTAAGAATTGTCCAAATTTATAACCATTTTGTATTTCTTAGAAGTATTTCACACTAATACTACCCGAATCATTAGTGACGAAAATGGAAACGAACCATGCGCTTTAAAATGTTTCTTAAACTTACAGATATTAAGCCCATCAGTGGAATAATGGGTTTACATTTGGGCCCAGTTCCTTTACTTTCTTTTAATCCGTCAAGCTTGAATAGACTAATCACATGATACGACTGAGTCTTGTTAAACTAATAAGATTAACAAAAAAAATGGTATTGACAAAATCATTAAAGGGCGCCCCTATAGTTTTGTTTTCTACTTCCAAATTTAGGTCTAATGTTTGGAAGTTTATGACCCTACGTAATTGCGTAATCTATTAATCTGAAAGATAAATAACTAGTGGAGTAGGATATATAGGTTTCAATATAATTGGTAAGCATGGAAATAAAGACAGAGACAGGGCAAATCTTTGAGTATTTTTGACTATATAACCAACATTGTGGTCAATAAACATAAATTAACCAACCAATAATTCATTACCAAAATACCTATTTCTTGCAACTAATTCACCCCTTCATCCCACTAGCTGCTTACTTTAATTAAACTACAGACAAAAAAAAGTACACTAAATCAAATATTATAACTTCTATACATTGTTTTCTGTCTGCTTAAAGTAATAACCTCTAATTATCAGTCATACCGTGATCTTTATTCATATGTAACATACATATATATATTATTTCGACAACATTTATATGTAATACTATTCCAACTTGGAGTCTCATTATTCTTATTGACATTAATATCGATATAATAGTTAAGATGATGATGTAAAAAAACACAGTATATAGCCATGATGATAAGGAATACTGTTTGCTTTACAGAAAAAAAAACAATAATGAAGAAGAAGATGGAACAAAAGTAACAGAAGAAACAAAGAAATGGACTCTCCTTTTTACAGAACTCGATTAAAAATAAAAATTGCAGAAAAAAATGTCGGCTTCAAACCCTACAAAGCCCCCACAGTATCCATGTTATTGTTTCCCTCACACCACGCCCCCTCTCTTTCTTTTATAGTACCGTATACGTATACGTATAGATGATCGTATATTTCAGTATTATATACATATGTTTGAATATATATGGCTTTATGCAATGCAACTGATCAGGGCATTCGTATGGTAACCATTTTCATTTTATGGCATTGTATATATAATTAGTGTATCCATGAGTTGAGTGTGTATGTAGGTGTAAATGGAATTTGCATTATAAGTTATGATTGTTCTTATATTCTCTCCTGCTGATTGTTATGATTTATTTATCTGCCTTTTTTCCTGTTGGCATTATTACGCATTCTCAATGTAATAATACAAGCCTTCTTTTCTTGGTCCCTTTTATTTCCTTTCAAAAATCTTCATCGCTTTTTCATAACTTTTAGTTGTACAGAACCATATATACACATGCCACAAGATTTTGGTTTGTAATTCTTCATCTCTTAGGATCCCACATTCGTATGAAGTTAAAATAGTATAATAAAATACTGGTAAAAAATAAAATAATAATAATAATAAGCGTAGCTTACTCAAAACAGAGTAGTTATTTGTATTTCTCTCTATTATATGATCCCTTGTAATGAAATATAATGTATGTTTTAGTTATAGTTTGGATTAAAAATCAGTAAATAAAAAAATAAAAGAGAAGATTTTAGTGTTGAAGATTGAAAACTGGGACGGGTCAATATCCATAGATTGACTAAACCTGAATGTAAAATTGTTAATAGATTCTGTAATAAGACCCACTGGTCCATAACTGAATGATCTACTCCATACGTACCAATAGCTCATAAGAGACGTCCCGTCACTCCCATTATTCTGGCTTTACTTTTATGATTCTGGGGTCCATCTATATTCCATTTTTATTCTCTTGTTTTTTTATTCTTTCTTGTTTTCTAACGTAAAAAAATTATTTATCTAGTTTAAAATTTAGCCGCAAGTCTAAAATCATTAATAAATTTTCTTAATGGAAAATACAGCTCGGAGAAAATATATGTGATTTATGGATCAACTTGAACGACTAGATATTTTTTTAACATTAATTCATGTAAACACTGACTTTTGCATTAAAAATGACCATAGTCTTAGACTCTTAGTTAATACTCCCTCTGTTTCACAAAAAATGTCATTTTACCACTTTTTTCTTGTTACACAAAGAATGTCATTTTAGATTTTCAATGTAACTTATAGCTTAATATTAATTGCAAAATGCATTGGTTTTATAAATAAATCTATTTATCTCAAATACTATTGGTCAAATAGGTGTAATTAATACAATCATAAATGCATTTCAATCATTTCCTTAATATGTGTGAAATGTGTCTAAGTGACACTCTTTATGAAACGGAGGGAGTAATTAAATATTTTGAAAATGTAAGAAAATAAATATACTGCAGATGTTTAAATGGCAAAATACCTGATTTTCATACATGTCAATTAAATATACATAATTAATTAGTAATAAGAAAATAGTTACAAGTCAGGATAAGGTAAAATATGATTAGTGGTACAGTATAATGGTTTGGACAGTAGTTATGGTTTTAACTGTTATAAAAAGCATTGCAGATTACTACTCCCTCCGTTTCGAATTACTTGTCGTTCTAGACTTAATTTTTTGTCACAAATTAAGTGTCGTTCTCGCTTTTCAATGCAAAATTTATTAATAAGATTCTTTAATTTATTTTTCTATTGGTTGAAATATGGTTAGGTGTATAGGTAGTTGTGTTTTTATTTTGGAAATATACAAAATTATATGTTTTCTTAATATGTGTGCATAGACCCAGAACGACAAGTAATTCGAAACGGAGGGAGTATATACTACTAGTATTAAATATTTTGCAGTTTTAAAATTCCAAGTGCCAGAAACCATGCGGCATAATTACTCCTATCGTTTGCAAATTTTCTTTATTCTACAGTCTACAGTTTCTTCTGTGCAGTTGTATGATGATCCCACCTATTGTTTTTTTTTTCCAACGACCATACTATAGATAATTAACACTTATTGAATTTACAGCTAAACCGGAAATTAGATTTATGAAATAGGACCAACAAATAATAGAGTTGTGACCATTTGGTGGGTTGGCGACTCGTGATCGTGTCTATGAACGACGTCGTAGTCGTTTGCATGGGTGACACGTTTGCAGAATCGACGGTTAGGAGATATTCTAGGGAAGTTGAGAAAAAACGTGGATGAATTACGAAGCCGTTGAACAGCGTGGAAGAGCGCGTGCGGTTCGATTCTTACGTTATTTAATATTGACCGTGGGATCAAAAATCATCGATCCATATAGATGCGTGCGCAAAGGCACATGCTGTTATGAAGACCATCACGTGTCTTCCTGGTATTGGATATTACTGCTAACTCCGTTTCTCGCAGATAATACAATTTAACCTTTTTTACTGGTACTAATAAAAACAATTAATGTCTATTAATAAAACGTGATAATTTATGGTGTCTTTAGTGGTAGTGCTTTATTAAATATCACAAACTCCAAAGCTATTAACATAATAGACACATAGATTTGAAAAAATGTCTTTACTCAAAGGCTCAAATGTCCCATTTTCTTTTTACAAGATTCTACTTCTTTTACAAGATTCTACTTCTTTTGTTTCATTTTATTTATCGTTTTATATTTTATATATAAATTAAAAAAATATTTAATTTTATATTATTTTAAATAAAACAATATTATTATATATATAACTACATTTTAATTAATAAAAAATAAAATAATGTATAAATTAATAAATTTTAATTTAAAATTATAAAATAACATTTATTTTAAAATAAAGTTTTTATTTTATAACATGACTAAACTGAAACAAAAGAAATACTAAATGTCAATATTTTTTTGCATTGTAAAAATGTCTGAAATGTATTTTGTCCATCCAACTAATATAGAGATTTTAGAACATTTCAATGTAATACTCAATGTTTCTTAAAAATATAGTAACTTTATAAACAGATTTAGTTTTATTCCAATCATATAATATTAAATAAAACATAAATGTATTATTTTATTTATGAAATAAATCAATTAAAGGAATGAAGTTAGAGAAGGTATAGAGTTTTTGAAAAATTACTTCAAATTTCATTTTCTAATTAAAGGAATTAAGTTGGAGATAGTTTTTTTTTTTCTTTTTATAAGTTGGAGATGTTTTTAACTCAAAATTCATTGGAATAGAATATTTTGTTCTAAGAGCATCTTCAATGGTTTACTTTATTTTTCTCTTAAAATAAAGTAAATTCAAAATAAATTTGTATTGTGCTATAATAGTTTCTTTCATTTCCCCCTTCAAAAAGAATATTTCAAATATATTATATTATTATTATTTATTATTAATTCAAAATACTTATTATTTTATAAAACTTACCAATTTTATCCAAATAAAATTTTATTTGAATTAAATTTTCTTTATATACATAAATTTAGTTTGTAAGAAAATATAATAATTTATATAAACTTATAATTATAATATTAAAGTATCAATAATTTTAAGTATAAAAAACATAAATATTGATTTTTTTACATATAAAACAAAATTATATAAAAATTTAAGAACTAATTTATAATTTTTTAAAAAACTTATTTATATTAAGTGAAAACAAAAAAAAATGGAAAAGATTCTTCAATGTGCATCATTTTTCCTTCAAAATGAGTTTATGAATATTATTCCTTCAAATTTGATGTAATAGTATTCATAAACTCATTTTCCCCCTTAAAATAATACAATATTAGAAAAAAATTCTCTCTTTTTTTATATTTTCCTTCAAAATGAGGGATCATTGAAGATGGTCTAACCTATTTTAATAGCAAGATTTATTAAAGACATGAAGATAAAAAAAACTGAAATAAGAAAATAGAGAACATGATTTTAAAACAAATATAATAGAATTTGAACGGTTATGAATGTGATAATCACGAAGAAGGCATGATATTATAGTTGGAGAGGGTTACTTGGCGAAAGAATCAAATAGAATTTTCACAAATATGGAATGTGACGTGGCCTTATTTTCATATTATTATTGTAACTTTACATATTTGTGACCAACGTATCCACATATGCTCAATCACATTCATTTGTCTTTTTTTTTTTTTGCTTACAAACATTCATTTGACTTGATAATTGAAATAATTCGTTCACCATTTTAAGACCTGTAACATAGTTACGTTAATACTCCACAGTTAAAGCTAATACTCTATCCACGGTTATCGGTTAACGTATGTATGTTACCTAATAGTTTTGCATTGAGCTTGATTTACGTATAAGGTATGTACTCCACTCTCCACGGTTATAATCCACGTTTATCCGAATTATAATTTAACTTGATTTGCCGTCCATTTCACGCGTGCCGAGCGGTCAAAACTTTCAGACGTAAAAGCACCAAATAATGCATTCCACTTTTTCTTGTCACCTTTTAGTTTTTTCTTTTTTTTTGTAACACAAGTTTCTTGGTATCTAAAACTTATATTTTCACACGATTCCATTCTAAATAAGACACAAGGAATGTATTGTGATTGATAATAAGAGTTAGTCTCATCGACCTTCAAGGCTACTTATCAAGTTGATGTCAATTTGGTTTGAGTCTAGAGAATAGATAAACTCTGTTTTTTTTAATTCAAAAATTTCCCATAAACTAGATCTTAGCTGCAATAGTTTATACAAAAGCCTTTTTGATCTGAATACATTTAACATTCTTTCAAACAAAAAATAATAATAATAAGAGTGGTTTGGCTAAAAAATCATGCGTTCTCGCTTGGGGAATGCTGGGAGCTACAAACTGCTGCGATTGTAGAGGGAATACGGTACACTTAATCTGGATGATGATGCAAGTTCGATGAAAGAAGAGCAAGCATAACTTTTAATATAATATTATGATATAGCTTATGGGATTTGCTAGTTCTTACTCGATCTTAAGATGGTCAGAAACGTATGCCAAAGACCTCTCTACAGAAGTAGTAACATATTGGAATCAGATGATATCTTTGTAATCGACGTCGCTGAAGTTGAGATGAACATGTAAGTAATATAATGTAAATTTAATTCAAGCTTTGGTATGGATAAACACCATTGACATTCTCTTAGTAGTAGTATAATTTGGGAAGAAAAAAGAGAGCATCTGCACATAGTATCGCACAGACCATTTATGTCTTTCTCTATTTTTTCTTTAAAATATAATACCTCTAAATAGAGTTCAGTTTTATCTCTAAATAGAGTTCAATTGTACAAATAGAGTTAAAATATAATAACTCTGAATAGAGTTCAATAGGAAATAGAGTTTAAAATATAATAACTATAAATAGAGTAAATTCATTTTTACTTTATGATATAGTAAAAATATATTATTATTGGAACATGTTTACTTTGAACTATATTTTAAATTGAAAAACAAAGTACTACTGAAAATATTCTTATGCTTTATGCTAATGTATGCTACTTTGACATTTTCTTATTTCATACGCATCTTTTCTAAATTTTTCCCAAAGTTACACCATTTGCGCATGATTAGATTTGAGATTTTGAAGGCTTAAAATATTTTTAAAAAATTTTAGTAAACTAGTTTTTCTTTAATTCAGAAATTTATGTGTATGTAAAAAACTTTCACAAAATTTAGAGATCGAAATCAATATTTTATTGAGTTGTGAGCATTCCCTTTTCCAGACATTGGCATGTAAAGAAAACACATTTTGGAATATATATATTTTGCTACCAGAAAAGAAACCTCCTTTGTCATAAAGTTTAGGGCAATTCTCTTAAATAACCCTTTTTAAGTTTTTGTCACAAAAATAGTCTTAAAAAATAAAATGACCAAAATAGATTTTTTTTTTTTGAAATTTTGATTTTTTAAATTTTTTTTTTTTAAATTTGAAACCCTAACCCCAAACCCACCCCTTAACTCTAAACCCTAAAGTCCAAATTAGTTAACGCTAGGGATATAAATGCATTTATATACATTTTTTAGCTTCAAAAAAAACATTTTGGTCATTTTCTTCTTTAAAAACTATTTTTGTGACAAACAAACCAAAAGAGGCTATCTAAAGGAATTTCTCTAAAAATTTATCATATTTTGTTTTCTCGCTTCACTGTTTTGTATATATTTTACAAAATCAACCAATGTGGTTGAAAAAGCAAAACACTTTTGGAAGAAAATATTAAATTATGTAACATTATTATTGTTGACAAAAATGTAACATTATATTAGAATAATAAAATTTATTGTCACTTATGGTACTTAGTAGGCATTGACACGTTTATCTGAAAACAAAAAACCAAACCGTCAAATCTATATCCTATCAATTATATGAGCAAGTCATATATCTATGGAATAAAAAATCGTAACCAAACCAAAACTATACCAATAAATGAATAGATAAGCCAATTTCTATAACATGTTTATATATTTATAAATTTTAATTATATTTAGTTTAAAATAATTAAATTATTTTAAACTATTATTTATGAACAAAATATCCAAAACAAGTTATTATAATATTTTTATTCGAAATATTTAAATTATCTTAATTATTTATTTTTGTAAAAAATAAAATATTTAATCTAAAATATTCTGATTTTTTTGACATTTTAACTTAAATTAATTGAAGAACCGGAACTAAAGTGAAACTAAATAAAATTTGAAAATATTTTAGATATTAACCGATTTTTAATTTTAATATCCAAACCGAATCAAAACTGAAATAACCAATCTAAAATTAAACTAAATTTTGTAAATATTTGAACACATCCTAAACTAAAAAAAAAACGGAAAAACTAAAAGAACCGAACTTCAAACTGAGAACCAAAAGTAGTACTTACTTAAAGCTTTATTATCTGACTTATAACATAAGCATTTAAAGTACTTGTACAATCAACTACATTTCTGTTCCTACCAAAAAAAAAAATCAACTACATTTCTGTGCATACCAGAGATTACGTGTGCTTACTACTCTATTAATTTTTGACGTAAATTGTTGAAAACATTATTTAATATATCTATCTATATTATATAGCTCAAGACTTAAGATATCTTAATTAATGTGAAACAATAAAATATAAATATTATTCGTTTTGAGAGTACAAAGCTGCAACGGCATCGCCATATACAGAAAGTTTAAGCGCAGGATAAGAGCATGCACACGCTTTCCCATTTCCAAGCAAGAAAAAACACACATATACATACATACATGCTTATATACATCTTGAGAGAGAGAGAGAAAAAAAATATGGACTTTTCTTAGAGAAATTAAAAGGAAGATTTTTTCTTTATTAAAGCTTTTGTCTCTCTCACTCAGTTCTTTCTTGTTCTTGTTTGCATCCAGAAAACAAAAGAATGAAACTGTTTGAAGGGTTGTGTTTAGTCTGAGAAAAGAAGAGAGAGAGATAGAGATAGAGATAGAGAAAGAGGCAAAAGCCCCACAAGAGAGACATGCTTGTCTGTGTGTAGTCCCTTTTATGTATGTTCTTTAATCTCTCCCACTCTCTTCCGTTCTGTTTTTGTCATGTGTAAGGGTTTTGTCTTTAACCAAGAAAAAAAAACAGATTCCATGAAATGGGTTTGTCTTTAATTCTTCTTGTTTCTTGATTTATCTTGTAGCCCATTTGCTCAATAGGACCCTTTGTTGTCTCTTCTTGAGTCAAAAAATAAAAATGAAGACTCTGTAAGGAAAAATAATCTTTAGTCTGTTGAGTGTGGGAGAGACAAAATAGAACATAAAAAAAATATCTATATTATTATGGCTTCATTGGCTTGTGTTGAGGACAAGATGAAAACAAATGGTTTGGTTATTGGAGGATCAACAACAAATTCTCAATCTAGTCTGCTTGAAGAGATGAAGCTGTTAAAAGATCAGTCAGGTTTAATCTTCTTTCAGATTTAGTTCAATGACATATTGAAATCTTGTTAACTTGCCCTGAAATTTTTGGTTTGGTACATGTTCAGGAACGAGAAAGCCGGTGATAAACTCTATGCTATGGCACGCTTGTGCAGGCCCTCTTGTTTGTCTCCCTCAAGTTGGTAGCTTAGTGTATTACTTCTCACAAGGTCATAGCGAACAGGTAACTTTTGTGTGTGTTTTAAGAAAAACATTGCACTTGTAAGTTTTTGTTTCAAAAGGTTTGACATTATTGTTTACAACTTCGAACCAGGTTGCTGTTTCAACCAGAAGATCAGCAACAACCCAAGTTCCTAATTACCCAAATCTTCCATCTCAGTTAATGTGCCAAGTCCATAATGTTACCCTTCATGTAGGCTTTTCCAAATCTTTCTCATTTGCTTTGTATGCTAACCAAACTTGCAAATAGTTTTCATTTCTCTTGACAATGGTTTTGTTTCGTTATGATAGGCAGACAAAGAGAGTGACGAAATCTATGCTCAGATGAGTCTACAACCTGTTCACTCTGTAAGTTCAAATTCTTGAAACTTCCCTTTTATAACTCATTGCAAAAGTGAATTGAGTTTTTTAAATGGTTTGTGCAATCAGGAGAGAGATGTGTTACCTGTACCAGACTTTGGACTACTAAGAGGAAGCAAGCACCCATCTGAGTATTTCTGCAAAACGCTTACTGCGAGTGATACAAGCACACATGGAGGTTTCTCAGTGCCACGTAGAGCTGCAGAGAAGCTGTTTCCACCTTTGGTGAGTAGTCTCTCTTTTCCTTCCCTCAGGAAAAACTTGTGTGCATATTGCTGCTCTATGTGACATGCTATACATTACAGGACTACACAGCACAGCCACCAACGCAGGAGCTTGTAGTTCGAGATCTTCATGAGAATACTTGGACATTTCGCCATATCTATCGAGGTAAGTCCCAACAGATTTGTCTTTCAGGGTGTAGATTTAGTTGATTTTGAGCTCAGATCTTTGCTTGCATTTTTAGGGCAACCAAAGAGACATCTCCTAACAACAGGGTGGAGTTTGTTTGTTGGCTCAAAAAGATTGAGAGCTGGAGATTCCGTCTTGTTCATAAGGTTAAAAGTCATTCAAAAAACCAGTTTTATGAATATGCAATTGGTTAACTAAGTTAGTTTGGTTTTGAACAAAACGTGTCTAAAGGGATGAGAAGTCGCAACTGATGGTTGGTGTGAGACGAGCTAACCGGCAACAAACAGCTCTTCCATCATCAGTTCTCTCAGCGGATAGTATGCACATTGGTGTTCTTGCTGCTGCAGCTCACGCAACTGCAAACCGCACTCCTTTCTTGATTTTCTTTAATCCAAGGTTAGATCAAAAGCATATAAAACATCTTCTCACATGACCTAAACAAGAGCTTATGGTTTTTGTTTTCAGAGCGTGTCCAGCAGAGTTTGTGATCCCTCTAGCTAAGTACCGTAAGGCGATATGTGGATCTCAGCTCTCAGTTGGTATGAGGTTTGGAATGATGTTTGAAACTGAGGATT
Organism: Sinapis alba; assembly: GCA_012274485.2. Lineage (NCBI taxonomy): Eukaryota > Viridiplantae > Streptophyta > Magnoliopsida > Brassicales > Brassicaceae > Sinapis > Sinapis alba. The sequence goes on along the minus strand of MU105614.1, from coordinate 231,197 downwards.
CAGGGAAACGTAGGTGAGTGTTCCATTAACCACAATGTATCTGTTTCTTACCTATGAAATATGGTTTGGTTGTTCATTTCTTGGATGGGTATGTATTTAGATACATGGGAACCATTGTTGGAATCAGCGACATGGATCCATTGAGATGGCCTGGCTCTAAGTGGCGTAACCTTCAAGTCGAATGGGATGAGCCTGGATGTAACGATAAGCCAACTAGGGTCAGTCCATGGGATATAGAAACACCTGAAAGTCTCTTCATCTTTCCCTCTCTGACCTCAGGACTCAAACGCCAGCTCCATCCATCTTACTTTGGTAAAGTTCAAAAACAAAGTGTGCCTTCTTGTTATCTTTTTTTTTTTCATATGATTTTGCAGGATCAATAACTGTTTTGATATTTTTGCAGCTGGTGAAACTGAGTGGGGTAGCTTGATCAAACGGCCACTGCCTTATGCATCGTTTCCAAACATGGCTTCAGAGCAGCTTATGAAAATGATGATGAGACCTCACAACAACCAAAATGTTGTAACATCTTTCATGTCTGAGATGCAGCAGAATGTTTTAATGGGGCATGGAGATATGAAGATGCAGCAACCAATCGTGATGAACCAGGTGGTGCAGGTGCAGCCAGAAAACATGCTTACTGTGAACCCATCTGCTTCCAATTCAAACGGCCAAGAAGAGAATCTGTCACAGAGTATGAATGCTCCTACTAAATCTGGAAAACCAACACTTTCTGGTTGCAGCTCTGGGAGAGGCAGTCATGGAAATGAGCAGCAGTCAATGGAACAGGCTAGCCAGGTGGGAACAGTGACAGTGTGTAATGAGGAGCTGACTCAGAAACCAGGTGCCTTGTCTCCTTTACAAGCTGATCCATGTCCTGAAACAAGTCAACAGATATACTCACAACAACAGTCTGATCCAATAAATGGATTCTCTTTCCTGGAAACGGAAGAGCTGACATCACAAGTCTCTTCCTACCAGTCTCTTTCCGGATCGTACAAGCAACCATTAATGTTATCCTCTAACGAGTCTTCACCTGTTGTGTTACCGGATTCAACAAACTCACCACTGTTTCATGATGTTTGGGACACTCAGCTTAACGATTTAAAGTTTGACCAGTTTAGCCCCTTGATGCAACAGGACCTTTATGGTAATATGTGTATGAGTAATAGCACAAACAGCAACATTCTAGATCCTCCGCCACTCTCAAACACAGTTCTTGATGACTTATGTGCTATCAAAGAGACCGAGTTCCATTGTTTGGTCGGGAACAACAACAACAGCTTCGCTCAAGATGTGCAGTCGCAGATCACATCTGCTAGCTTTGCAGACTCACAGGCCTTCTCTCGCCAAGATAACTCTGGAGGAACTGGTACATCTTCAAGCAATGTTGATTTTGATGATAGTAGTCTGCTACAGAATAGTAAAGGCTCATGGCAGAAACTTGCAACGCCTCGCGTTCGTACTTACACCAAGGTAACAAAGACTACCTCCACTACTAAGCATACATTTTCTCAAACCATCTGACATGAAACTTTGGTTCTGTAGGTCCAAAAAACCGGGTCAGTTGGAAGGTCAATTGATGTCACAAGCTTCAGGGACTATGAAGAACTAAAATCTGCAATTGAGTGCATGTTTGGACTTGAAGGACTGCTCACTCGTCCGCAAAGCTCTGGATGGAAGCTTGTATATGTTGATTATGAGAGTGATGTTCTGCTTGTAGGTGATGATCCATGGGAGTAAGTCTCTCTCTCTCTCACTTTCCTATTAGCTTCACTTCAGTTTCTGTATTACCATTTTTTACTTAAATAACTTGCATAAACTGGTGCAGGGAGTTTGTGGGATGTGTAAGGTGCATAAGGATACTGTCGCCAACAGAGGTTCAACAGATGAGTGAAGAAGGAATGAAGCTTTTGAACAGCGCATGCATAAACGATCTCAAGACTTCTGTTTCATAAATTTAGCAATATCAACAAATTAAAGGAGAACCAATCTTGTTGTAAGCACTTATGTGTTGTTCCTAATGAAACCTGCAACTATTTTACGATTATGTAGTGAGTGGTGAATGAATCAATAGTTGAAACTGTCTGAAATTAGAAACTTTGTTGTCGTAATTAGAATTTCCGTTTTATTTCAATTATATAACTCACATGTGTTAAATGTAATCATCATTCATTAGAGTAGATGAACATCCTTAAAAAGAGAGATTTCCCTAATTATATTATATGATTTGTGGAATAAACCAAGAAATAGTTTCAAAAAGTAAATAAAACTTATATAGCAGCAAAGCCAGGCAAGAGAGAAGGAAAAAAATTGCTCTGCTGCTAACAACAAGCTCTCACCAAGAGCATGGTGGTATGCTAATTCTGCTTCAGTCCCTGTCAAATCTCATTCTTTTTGCAGTTTGCATCTCAGGATTGTTACCATTGTTTGGATTCCTCGGCTGGTAAGCTGTAGCATCGTGCTGGTATAAACAGTTAGCTCCATTGCGACAGCCCCTCGAGCTGTTGAAGTACATGCAGGGCTTCATTATCTTTTGTTTTGAATCCCTTGGCCTCTGGTTATTATTATTATTGCTAGTTACCATCTCAGGGTTAGGTCCTCCAGGTTGGAGGTTATAACGATGATAACCAATATGTTGTTGAACTGGTGGTGCATCTTGTCTTTCCCCGCCATGTTGCTGAATCAGGCTCTTGTAATAACTAGCATCTCTGGCTGGTGGTGCTCCATAGTTGGGCTGGTCTGAAGAAGCTGGAGGAGGATAGACCAAGGAAGGAGTATGGGTTACTGTTGGTTGAGGGTAATATTGTCCATTTGAGCTGGCAGGTGTTGAGGTTGTTACTACTCCATTTGCTTCGTGTGTCGAAGATAGGTAGAGGCTACTGGCGTTGGAGGAGACTGAACCTGCACCACCACTATTTGCAACAAGATTCTCCACCAACTTAGGGTTGCTCAACATTTTCATAAGCAGATCTTGGTCGATCATGCCGCTGCCTAGTTCTTTGTTGTTTGAAATTGCAGTCAATGCAGCCATTATTTCTGACGCTGCAGGGAGGGTTGAAGAAACTGATGTGTTCTCATCGGTTCTTGATGGCTCTGTTCCCACATCCACGCCAGATTGGGTTGGGAGATCAGATGCTGGATCTATGTCATCATCTTCTACAGGTAGAATGGGGATGACAAGGGTTGGCTGATCATCATAATCTGAGTTGTCAACATCAGCAGGAACTGAAGGGCTGCAGGTTTGAGTTTAAGAAAAGACCAAAGTCAGAAAAGAAAAGGGATATGCAAATGTGTGTGTTGATAGAATATGTAGGAGATAGATCCGGACTTTTGAGGAATAGCTGATGCGCCAGGATAGAATGCTTCAAGAACTCTCAATTCCCTCTGATTTTGCGTCTCCACTTCTTTGCTTTCCTCCCCTGCAACCACTCTCCATTCCTCATCTAGCAGAATCTGCAAGAACACATGTCATTCTATGTTTAACATACTCGTGAGTATCCTCAGAGCTGAACATGTGAACATCCTCAACTAGCCGAACGATAAATACAACCATACAAGAGTAACCCAACTAAGAGCAATTTACCATATATTATTCCTATGCTTATCATCTCAAAGGAAAGATTCATTAAGATTTGGTTAGACAGTTAAAATAAACTTCAGGGGAATAGATAAAAGGATGTAAACAATAAGTGTAAATATATTGTCAAAGATTTAATGATTTTTAGGTGAGAAATAAGGATGAAAGAGTGGGATCAGCAAGCTCACCCGGAGAGAGCATTTCCACTTTATTACTGGGATGTCTGATAACTTAATCTGTGAGTCATTTGCAGAAAGAGGTCCACCGAAACCAGGTGGCAGATTATCCTCGCTCGGATGTGACTTTGCTTGCAGGTGATCTTGTGATTCTGATCCAACTTGTGAAGGTGAATCCTCTGATATGAAGAGCCGTACCTGATTAACATCAAAACCAGATTGTTATTGACATGTACGCAATAACCATAGGGAATCTTGATCAAATCATACTAGTTAAAGTCTCATGTAGGCCTCAGTACACACAAAAAAACATGAACAATTTTTACCTTTGGACCAGTTATCTCAAACATACAATCCAAAGACAGTCAACACTAACGTATTACAAGAATGAGGGTAGTTTGAAAAAGCCTAATCAACGAAAGAAACAATCAATGTGGGTAATGTATAAGACAACGACCTCATAATCTACGGAAAGCCTAACTAAACAACTAACTTTGAAACCATGTAATCATGAAGCAAGGAAAATGATTCCTCCCTGTCGCTTCCTTCTCCTCCCTCCCTCCCAGTAACTACCAGCTGGATAATGAATCATCTCCAAGCTATCTTATCAACATAAAAAAAAAGAGGTGGCAAATGACACACCATCCGAGAGTGTGAAAAAGACTGAATGCTTCCCTGAAGATAGTCAAAACCCATTGGAAATGACACATTGTTCTGGTTCGTTTGCTTGCATAACTCATCTCAAACAACTTGACTACACTGATAACATGAGTAGGTGGTTTAAGGCCGAGCAAACCATGATAGAACTGGATGTATCTCAGGATTACCTCCTTATCCAAATGGGCAACAAAATTTACACTATGATGCATGACGGAAAAAAGAAAAAGAGCAGAGTTATATTGGACTGGCAGGTTTGTCTCCATGGTTCCACACATATCGCATTGCAATGAAGAACTAATAAAGTTGCAGGCAAACATAAATAAAACACAGAGCATTATATACCCTTACTGCCTTACATATAAGCAATGAAAGTCTCTTGCTCTTCACTACACTACCAAGCGATAATTCAAGTCAAAGTGTATCATTTGCAATCAGTCAATTATAGAAGGAAAAGTAAACAAACATACAACCATGGAAGCTTGGATCGAATAGAAAGAGCTCTGCAATAATGTTTACTTTACCTGACAAAGTTTAAAATCTGGTGGCCAAGTTACCCTTTTCGATTTGTGCAATGCCCTCATAGTTTTCAGCAACTCACCACTTCTTTTCAATCTTATAAAAAAAATACTTTTTTTTTTTGATTCGGTGAAGGTCCAGTTACCCTTTAAAATCCAAATAATCAATCACAACCAATCATCATCGTTCTCATCGAGAAACCCTAATTGTTTCATGTAAACTTTTGAAAATCGGATATGGAAAATTGAATAAGAGAAGATGACGATGAGTTTGTAAAATCCAGAACATCTGCTTGTTAAATCCGTCGAAGCACTGTAGGGAGAGAGAGATGAGAAAGCCCTAGATCCGCTGGGTTCTTCTTCTTCTTCTTTCTTCAGGTCACCATCGTCATTTTATCTGGTACACTTCTTCCGCCTTCTTTATACACGTGGCTTGGCAGCCGCGTACCCTCCTCCTCTCATTATTTTTTGCCATTTTCTCCAGATACTCCACTAGTTTTCTTTATTTCCATAACGGCCCCCTATTTATATTTTGATTTCTGTTTTCGTCCTTTTGGAGATGAAGTCAGTTTCATTGACTCAAAAGTCAAAGTGATCAGCCAACCCCACTAACGAAGTATTATTATTCTGTAACTTATATGGTAATCTGATTGAATTTTAAGATTACATTTTCAATACACACGTAAAGTAAAACTCACGGTTGAACCATAATGTACGTTCAATTATTTTCAGCTACAAAATAAAAGAAACTATCACCTTTCCAATACTTAGAAAACTTTTTCCACAAATGATTTCATTCCACCACAACTTATTACAAGTTATGAAATAGTTCTTCTTTTCTTTTTATTCTTCTCAACTTCATGCATGCTCTTTTTGTATGCCATCCGAATAATTGTATTACACATAAGAAATTTTTTGTGTAGAAAATATAAGAAAAACCAAATACTCTATTACACGTCTTTCAACTTAGCAGGTTATTGTCCAAACAAAAAAAAAACACACACACCAAACCAAACCAAATAATCCAATAAGAAAGAAAAACGAAATGACTCTATACAAAAGACTATCCTCCTCCATTCCTGGTTCTTCCCCTTCCATTTCTGTCACTTTGGTTGTCTGAAATTAGAGTTAAGGATTGTCTGAAATTAGAGTTAAGGATTGTCTGATAACAAACATACCATTCATCAAATATTGCAAATTATCCCAAACTCCCCCTAAGATTTCTCTTTCGATCAGCTTCATCTCTGCCATTTTCTATCTGTAAAAGGGACAAGCAAAGGCAAAATCAAACGTTCTCTCAGTAATTTCATCAAAGCATCAAAATACAAAGAGTGATTTGCAGAGAAGACATAGGATAGAGATTCGTTTACCCTTTGTTCCCGGTTGTGCTTGAGACGCAGACCGTTGGATTCTAGGAGAAGACCCTTGTTTCCCATTTGCAACAACAGGCAATGAATGTCTCTTCTTGATGGAAACCTCTCTTTCCTGAACATCAGGGCTTGATCTTGGTGAGTTATGTTCCTGAACCTTAGCTTTCGCAGACTGTGTTGGCTGCATGAACCGAGGAATAGAATTCTTGCCTCCGCTGCTTTCTCTTGCTTCTTGATCATACCCGAAAGAGTTTCTTCTCCCGCTTTTCTGTTCTTTCCCTTCTTGTTCTGTATTATCAGTTTCCTGTTTGGGACTTGATGCTATTTTCTTGCTAACTTTCCGCTTTTGGCTTGAACCACTCTTACCGGATTTTTCTTTTCTTGCTTTTACTGAAGAAGATGCTTGACTTGCTGGCGTTGCCTGAGATTCAGTGATTGTCATCGGAGTTACAGCTTCCTCAGGTAACGAGTATGCTTGAGGACCTGATTCATCTTCTGCCCTTCTCTTTTTAGAATCTGGTGTACTAATAACCGATTCATGCTGTGTCACTGAAACCTCAACTTCATCCTTAACATTCTCAACTTCCTCCTTAGGGCCCTCTACAGTAGTAGCCAATGGAGTTTTGGAATTCACATCAATTTCTATCAACTCTGCCTGGTCTGTCTTGGGAGTGCCGTTTTCTAGAAGCTTAGCTTCAACCTTGGACTCTGCACCCTCAACGTCTGACTTCTTGTCTAGTGAATCAAGAGAAGAAGTTACAGAGAGCTCAGTGCCACACTCAGATCCACTAAGCTCCGCTGGAGAAACCTCTTCCAGAGTCTGATCCTTTGTAGTGTTTGTAGTGTCAGCCTCTGATGAATCTTTAGAAGAAAGCGTCATTGCTTTCTTTGAACCAGTAGCAGATGACGTTAGTTCCTCAAACTTTGATTTTGCTGCAACGAAAGAAGGATTGCTAGCCTTACGCTTCAGAGAATGTGTAGGTTGTTCATCCACATATTCAGCTTCGGTATCCTTAGCAGCAAGTGGATGAGACTGGATCAAGTCATAATCAACCTCTGCAGATGCTTGCGATGAATCATATTGGCTCTTTTTCTCTGTCTCAGATAGCTCCACATGATGAGCTACCACCTTACTAGCTTCATAGCTTGAGAGACCAGTTTCAGCTTCGGTCTCTAAGGTTTCTTCCAACAGCTGCGCTTCAGATGCCAAGTCTGGTTTTGGAGTCTTCTCAGGCTTTGAAACAGACATCCACCTCTCCAACCAGCTCCAAGCAGAGCTAGGTTTTGTTGGATCACATTTAATGCTAATAGGCTTCGTCTTGGGAGTTGACTCCATTAGCTATATAATAAAAAAAATCAAAAAAATAAGTATAAAATTACCAGCTGTAATAATGCACAAGAACCAAGTTTTTGTAAAACATACATGTTTAGCAAACTTGTTTTCGAGAAGTTTTTGGGCTGCTGCATTTGTTTCAACCTTATCCTGAAACAAGAAACAGTATTGGTCCGCAGATAGTACAGAGAAAGCAAAATGATACTGCCACACGTCGTTCAGCCAAGCCATCTTAAAAACTTACCGAGATTGCTGAAACACGGCTACCATCTTTGGCGGAATGACGAGCACGGACCAGCGTCTGCATTTTGACAATAGCTTGGACACAACGCAGTGATCCCATGGCCTGGTTCCTAACAAGGTGACCACGTACAGCAGCTTGAAGTTTAACAACTTTCTTGCGCCTCAAAAGTTCTCTTCTCGCCTGCAGTTTTAACAACACCTTATTAAAAAGAGTTCCCAAAACGGATCTTCCTCAGGGCACAGGTTCATAAAGCTAAGGAAAGCATCTTCACATCCTTAATAATACCTAACCTAGTATTTAAGAAGAGACAGGAGGAAACAAGATCATACCAAAAATCCACGTATAGCAGCTTGGATGATAATGACAACAGAATCATCAACTTGTACATCTGGTTCAACCTCGGGAATAGTGTCTTTCTCCTCAGCATTTGCTCCTTTCAACTTAGATTGCAACTCAGTTCCAATCAAATCCTCCTCCTCAGTTTCAGTCCCTTTCGATTCCACAAGAACAACAGGCACCTCCGTTGCTTTGTCCTCACCAGGCAGAGTTTTGTTCACATCCACATAGGTAACAACAGGTAACTGACTCTTCTGCTTCTTCTTATCATCATCATCAACGGAAAACGTCTGCTTTTCAGACACAATGTTATTGTCAGGAGATGGAGAGTTAAGAAGAGCAGATTCAAGAGTTTCTCTAGTCCTAGAAGCAGGACTAGTTTCAGAGACAGCAACACTTGTGATCATCATCGACCCTCTCTGTTTCCCAGTTTTCTTCCTGAAACTCCATCCTCTCTTATCACCAGCGCTCTTATTCTACATCCCAAAAAAAACACAAAATCAATCCACATTCCATAGAAACTAAATCAGATCTTAAATTAGAAACTTCTTAAACTAAGGAGAAAAAAACGCCAAAACCTCAAGAGCATTAGCAGTAGGTTCGGCGGCATCGTCACCGCCGGAGCAAGCGATGATGCGGAGACAAGAAGAAGCTGGAGATCTTCCCATCGTTTGTTGTTTATTTCTTCGAAGACGGTGGACCGTCGTTTTATCTTCTTTCTTCTTCTGGTGTTTGTCGGATCAGTGAATAATAAAACAAGAGAGTGTCGTTGGAAAATGGAGCAAAAGCAAAAGACGGAACTGAAAGGGTAGCGATTAAAATAGGGTTTAGTGTGACATTTGGAATCCGCCACTCTTTTTCTCTTCTGTCCGTTGAGGTGCCAATAAAAGCGTTAAAACGTTGTCACTGTCAGTAGGATCATATCTCTCTCGTGACTTTTTTTAATTTCCTCAATTACTTTTCCTTTTTTACCCCAAAATATAATTTTATGTATTTGATTAATTGAATTATGAATGTAGTGGGGATTATTCAATTATAAATGCCAAGTCGATAAATGTTGGTTTGCCTATAATAATAAGACGCATGTGACTGTCATGTGCACTTAGATCGCTTTGAGGATATATTTATCAATTTCATTCAATTGTCTACTATTAAAGTCTTTACTTATATTGATAAAAATATGTTTTTTTGGCAGTGTAAAGCAAAATTGATAATGATATGTTAACAAAAAGTTTAACCTGTAGCTAATGGTTTCTCAAAGCTTTATCCATAAGTCTTTCTCCCTTTAGCAGGTAAATTGCTTTATTTATTCTTTCTTTTATTGTAGTTTGAACCGGTTAAGAAATTGGAAATGGTGTAAGATGGGTTTTATGGGCCTACAGTGGGCCAGCCCAGGAAAAAGAGGTATGGGGTTTCTCTCTTACCAACTGATTGAGTCCTACCCACTACTACTCATTGCAACATTGACATGCTTTTTTGTGAATTATTACCACGTCCACATGTCATATCTGCAGTACCTCCAGCTGGGCAGCATATGTAGCCTTGTTGTTTTCTGCCATTACGACAAATATAACAAATGAAAGTGTGAGGCTATGAAAGCATAGTGGAAATTTTTTGTCGGAAGTTTCTCACTAAAAATAATAATTTTTTAAAAAGAGGAATTTTTCAAATTTTGAAAGACTTTTCCTTTTAAAAAATTATTATTTTTGGTGAGAGACTTCCGGCGAGAGATCCTCACTACAGATGTTCTGAGTATGAGACAATAAAATCGAGTGACATAGAGTGCCACCGCCTGATCTGTTCTTAGATTTTATTTCGTTTGTTACGTAATTTGACTCACGTATGTTTTACTTTTGTTGAACAGTTATTAATAATATACTCGTGATTACAAAATAAACTAAAATACATTGATCATGCAATGAGTAAACTATGTTTTTGTCTTTGCCCAAACAATTTTTTATAACGAGAATACTAAATGGAGACTAACGAAGCCGTAGTCGGTAAGAACAAAAAGGAAAAAAATGCTTTTTGAGTGATAAGCTCAGGGATTGCGTGTGAAGATGAAACGAACCTTTCACGACCTTAACCATTATGATTAATCTCAAGACTAAAACCTAAAGTAATGATAGTATTAATAGTATTAAAAACACTAAGAACCAATGAACCATCACTAGTTGCTTCGACCTCAAGTCATATCTCCATCATCATGCGAATTCATTTACTGTTTTGTCGTACTCGCCGACAGAAACAAACTTAACCACTTTTAAACTCCCAAGACTCTGTTTGAGTCAGTTAAAAGAGGATTAAAGGAATGGATTATGATAAAGCATAAACATAGAGAAGATTGCTCTCTTTGTGTTCTTACCTGCTCAAGACAATCAGCGATATCTGTTCTGTCAACTATGAGCTATGACCATAGAATGGCAAGAACCGCATGCAACACTGCAGACAACATAGAGTTAGAAAAAGTTCCTACTTATCTCTGCAGTAAACACTTGAGAACTCACCCCACTACATGCATTCCCTCGAGTATATCCACCTTTTTAGGCGCTGCAGAGTGATCTGTAACGAGAAAGTAGAAGCAGAGTTTTCAATGATAGTGATAAAAATGTGGTGATTAAACTAAGGTAAGTTATAATGTGGCATTACTTTTGAACGTTGAGGCCATAACCAAGTACTGAGCATGACCCCAGCTTATGCAAGAACTGTCTGCACCAACAAAATAATGCATGCTTCATGATACATCCAACGCAAGTTCCAACCACAGCATAACGAATTGTAACGTTATCATCAAAAGCAATATACACAATCAGTGGAATCTTGACTTAATACGAACCTTAAATCCATCATAGGTTTAGGGTACATCCAATCATCACCACATGTAGTTCGTTGGTGGGACAAATAGCTTAAGCTACGTAGTTCGTTGGTGTCATATGTAAAAGGATGCTTGTAGTTCGATCTTCTTCATGGACAAATAGCTTAAGCTATGTAGTTAGATCTTCTTCATGGGATAGGCTTTACATTCTTACACGTCAATTAATGATAATATGATATTACTGATCGACATTGAACTTTTAATTTAACCAAAGCCCGACATGAAAAAAGAGAGTCCAGTTAATGATTATCATCAAATCAAGAACACACATTCTTATTACAACAAATACATCTTCTTCTTCTTCTTTTGTCAATCAACAAATACAAGTCACCCAAACAAACTTTTACAAGTCTTCGAATAATTAAGAAGACATCATTAAGTATCTTCTTGTATTAAACAAACATGCACATTATAAAAGAATACACAAGTCAATGAATGTATACAATATGGATTACCGTAACCTTACCCAAATACCTTCGCTAGGTATGTTTTGATTCACCACAAACATCATATAATAACCAGGTGGTGCTATATTCGCCGATCTTGGAGTCCTCACTTGAACCTCATAGTTCGTAGCTTTTGATCTCTTAAACTTAACATTATCCAAAACCAAAAGCCTCTGATTCATCGAAAACGAATGCGTAGTGAACGAAGGAAACACCATCGTCACTTTAACTGGACCCTTGACTTCTCCAGCTACCTTAAACTTCAGCTTCATAGTCTTTCTATACGTTATTGTCGTTTGCGACTTAGGAGACACAATCTTAGGACGAAGTTTCGCAAACTCCGGTTCGAGATAAACCGGAGAGAAAGCTTCCAAGCTTAACTCTGTCGGGAAGAGCACTCCAGTGAAGTTATAAAACGCGTGAGGGTTACTTCCTCCGACAAGAACTCTCCCGTCACGAAGAAGAACCGCCGTGGAGTGATACATTCTCGGGATTGTACTCGGGTTAACCGACTCAAATCTCGAATTAACCGGATTCTCGGGATGGTATAGATCCGGTACAAAAACCGGTTCACGACCAAGCTCCCATGCAGCCTGAGCCAGAAGCACCACCGTTGACTATCAAAACATCTCCGTTAGGTAATAGCGTCATGTCTCCCATGACTCTAGCACGTGGCATCTTCTCAACCGTCCATTGAGGATTCACATCGTTAATCTTGATCCTCGCACACGTGTCAAGCGCTTTCACGAAAGTCTTCCTTCTAAAAGCGAGGATGTATGAACCCTTAGGTGCACCTCCACACACCAGAACCTCCGCGTCGATTTTAACCGCTTCAAGATTCTTTAACGGTAATAACACGGCTGAGCCAGTGCTCGGATAGCTCCTCGGGTCACCACCGGGAATCGCCGGATAAGTTTTCACCACAGTGTTTTTAACATAATCAAGTAGTATCGCTCGGTTATTAGCGAATATAAATAAGTTACCATCGGTGTTGAGAAACACGTAAGGATAAAGATTATTCTCTTGTCCTCTATCATTAGTCTCGGCCAAAAACGGTAACGCGATAACGTTAGGAGATGTCGTTTTGGGGAAAAACTCGTAGTTAAACTGTCCTTGACCTCCGATAACGATTTGTTTACCGTCGGGAAGAATGTGATTAGAAGAGTACCATCTTCTCTTTGTTAACCCGTTGTTAATCTCGACCCAGTCGCATCTATTGTTATTACAAGGAGAGAATGTTCTCGCTTTTAGTTCACCGTCCCTGTCTCCACCGGTTTGGACGAGAACACCATCCGGTCTAACCGAACCAGAGGAGCACCATGTGTTGGATTGCACGGTTAATGGACGTACCGTGTTTGATGGGACGTCGTATTCGATGGAGTGAGCTGTGCAGTCGATTTTGGAAACTGCGTCTTGTGGGTTGTTACGGCAGTTACCGTTGGGGAGAGAGATGTTCGATGGACCGAAGTTGGTTCGATCGAACATCACGACACGATCGTTGCGGAGGAGCTGCATGTGCATGGCGGAGATTCCGACGTTAGGGAGGAGGGTTTTCCATTTTCCTCCGGCGGCGAATGACACGTGACTTGTTAGGAGGAGGTTGAGTGAGGTTAGTAAGAGAGCATAGAATATTCTGGCTCGTGCTGCCATTTTAGGTTCTTTGTTTGATATTTGTGTGTTGTGATGTAAATGTATCGTGGCTTATTCGTTTATATAGTGTGGATTATGGTCTATGGGACATTATTAAACGTTATTCTATGTAGTAGTTGAAAATCAATAATTGTAAATTAGTTATTTAGTTCAAAACTGAAAAGTCCAAAGATATACTTTATATAGTTCAATGATATGAATATTTTTTCTTAAAGAAATTAATAAAAATGACAAATGAGATTTTCGTAATCTTTTAGTTTTAGTTTTAGTTTTTCTTGAAGTACTTGTATCAGCCTTTTTGCACCTATAAATTGACATTTTAGAGGCCGTAAAAATAATCAAATTTATTTGGCTGGTTTAGTTCCATCGTAATGATTATATAAAGATTTTTTGAAAAAATTGATCAAACAAAGATTCAAAAGCAAAACTTAGTAGGAAAAGTCTTCACTTGGTTTGATGTTTGTGTATTCACGTAGCCTTGGAGAGTATGTGAAACATGTCAACCATTTCGTTATTTTTCTTTCTCTATTCTTTCTTTTAGATTTGACATCAACTAAAGATTATCAATTATTTGAGATTAGTCGGTTGGAAGACCTCAAGGACGAAATAATAATGGAGATTGGAGATGTTGTGTTAACATCAAACATCTTTTATCTTTCAAAAAAAAAAAAAAAAATCAAACATCTTTAAAAAAACATCAGACATGCATGTATGTATAGATTATACAAGAGTCCGTTACGTTTGAAGTCAGAAACAGTAATTAAAGAGAGTCCGTTACGTTTTACACTTTAACTTTCACATATAATTCTTGTGGTTCGTTGCATGTTGATTACTTTGGTCGTCGCTATTTTACTTTGTATAAATGACAGAACAAATATTAAAATGGTAAACAACCGTGTTAATTTTTTAGCAAAAGACTCATGCAGATAAAATCAAACTCTTGAAATGGTACGTCTCACTATGAAATAGAATTAATGAAATCAAAAGAGAGAGAATAAAATTAATTTAAAAATTAAATATTTCCATTCCATTAATTCATAAATTAAAGAATATTTATGAATGTTTTGTATATTTTAAAAATGTTTATGAAATTGATGGAATATTCATTCCATTTATGTCAAATAGTAAAAAATAATAATGAAATAAATGGAATAAATTATTTTAAATCATTCTATTCTAAAAATTAACAATTGGCGCTTATAATTAAAAAATTGCGAAAACATGTATGAGGTACATAATTATTCGCACAAGTTTATAACAAACTCCTCGATTGTTTTGATTATATACAAGATATCTTGGAATGAAATATTTTGTTCTAGTTGACTTCACATTATCCTTTTAAATTAATTAGTTCGGTAGGCTGCAAAGACGAATTAATGATGGCGTTGTTGTGTTAACATCAAACATGCAACTATAGATTATACAAGTCAAACTCCGTTACGTTTTAGTCCTTCCAGGAGCTATTCATCCTGGTTCGTTGCACGTAAATTATTTTGGTCGTCCCAAGTTTTCTAATAAATAAGAAATAATATAACATTCATGCATATATACATAGACTAATAATTTTTGCTCCAGCGATGTGAACTTAACTATGTGTTGTAAATTTATATACTTGAATTTCGAACGATGTAAAGCTAAATTTCACTAAATACACAAACGTGGCCGAGTGGTACGGCTAAATTGGAAATGTGCTAAACACTTAAAATTCGAAACCTACCAAATTCAAATTTACCCGTTTGTATAAGTAGAGATATAAATATTTAATTTATATTGTAAGCAACTGAATCTGCCTGATATCAATAAACATTTTTTTTGGAAAATTAGTCGGTTGAACCTTAACCTTCTAAATAATTTTGAGTTATTATAAAAGAGTTAAATTTCATTTTCAAAATCATAATCTCATAACAATTCTAATAAGTAGACATACATTTACTTATTTAGTTTATTTAAGACAGTTGATTTCAGTTATATGCATAATTTTACTTTTGGTATTTGGATTATGCCCATTTATCTTATAATAATGCATAATTAATAAAAATATTCATACATACATTTTTCACTCTAAACTATGTACATACACATATTCGATATGTTGAGTTAACTAATTTGCATTATAACTTTCATGCTATCCCCTTCTTGCATGTATATACATTCTTCTTAACATTTACACCAAAAAAAAAAATGTATATACATTCTTGATATGTTTACAGTTATGAATTAATATTTATATTTCCGAATCACCAAAATCAAATGATTGTCCGATGACATTCTATTCATGAATGCGGTTAGTTGACTCTATGTTTTTTAATGTAGCTAATAGTGTGTATCCTATTTTTGCGTTATCACACTATTCAAACATACATTCATATACATAATTTCAGTCTGTAACTATTAGATTTTGCATCAAAGTTTCAAAAAAAAAACTACTCCCTCCGTTTCATATTAGTTGTCGTTCTAGGTTTATGCACACAGATTAAGGAAACATTTAATTTTACATATTTTCAAAATAAAAACACTATTACCAATACACCTAACCATATATCAACCAATAGAAAAATAGAATAAAAAATATTATCAATAAATTTTACATTGAAAACCGAAAACGACACTTATTTTGAAACAAAAATTCTACTCTAAAACGACATCTAATTTGAAACGGAGAGAATATTAGATTTTGTATTAAAAAGTAATAAATAAAAAGATGTAGTTTTCGAGGCTAGTTATTTTTTATTTCAAGTTTCAATTTACATACCAGAACTTATAATTTTTGCTCTTCTAATTATTGTACCTATCCAATAGAATTTAAAACATTAAACCAAACACGAGTTAGACTCTTAGAGGATATGTCATGAATCATGATCCACAGGGTGTCTAAAAGTTAGATGTGCCAAGGGACTAACACGACGTCCAACGAGATTTACACTGTTAACACATCTTGATAGTATTTAGAGAAAACCTTAGTAATTTAACATCTTGATAGTATAATCTGGTGGACAAATTATTCGCATATATGATAATATTTTTTTAAAAATTATTTAGTAATAAAAAAATATACACAATTAAGTTTCAATTTAACTCAATTTTATAAGAGGCAAGATCTCCTAACATATTTTCTTTTCGTTTTATATTAAATGTTACTTAAATATATTTTATACGAATTAAGAAAGTAATACTATATACTAATATATTTTCAGTTAATGTATAATTATTTTAAAGAAAATAATTAAAATAAATATTTATTGGTTAGTTAAAAAGGTAATTAAAAATTATATATAAAAATTGTATTAAAAATATAAAATAATATTTATTTATTTTTAAATGGTAGAGGTACATATATTATTTATGAAATAGAGAGAGTAGTAAAAAGATGCCAATAACAATCTTGAAAATTAATAGCAATCGAAACATCATGACACCAAACAAATAAATTTGGTACGGTTCGGGTTAAATGGGTCAGCTAATTTAAGTCCGGTTTAATTTTACACGCCGACTAACCGCCAGCAATTACTAAATCATTGTTGACATAAGTTTGGTTTCCTTCTCTCTCTCTCTCGCTCGCTCGCAAATCTTCAAACAGTTTTTGCGTCTTTGCGATCAGATCTCATCGGAAAGCTATGGCTTCAGGTTTCAGCGGCGATGAAACTGCTCCTTTCTTCGGATTCCTAGGCGCCGCCGCCGCTCTCGTTTTCTCATGTAACATCAAACTCATCATTCACAAATCTCCAATTCCATGATTTGGTTTTGATCCGATCCGATCCGATCCGATCGGTTTATCCGTTTTCTTTGTCAGGTATGGGAGCAGCGTACGGAACAGCGAAGAGCGGGGTTGGTGTGGCGTCGATGGGTGTGATGAGACCAGAGCTTGTAATGAAATCGATTGTTCCTGTGGTTATGGCTGGTGTGTTAGGTATCTATGGTTTGATCATTGCTGTCATCATCAGTACTGGAATCAACCCCAAGGCTAAGTCATACTATCTATTCGATGGCTATGCTCATCTCTCTTCGGGTCTCGCTTGTGGTCTCGCCGGTCTCTCCGCTGGTATGGCTATTGGTATCGTCGGCGACGCTGGTGTTAGGTAACTGCCAAAGATCGATTCTTTATTCCTAGTTTGAGTCTTTGATTGAGTCTTTTTTTACTTTATGCTGAATGTGAGACTGAGGGGATGTATGATATGATCGTGCTGCTCCCTTCACATTGTTGTGTTGTGTTTTGTCTGTAGTTCGAATTAAAGAGAGATGTTTTGTCTTTGTAATTTGTGTGTGTTTGCAGAGCGAATGCACAACAACCAAAGCTGTTTGTGGGAATGATTTTGATTCTCATCTTTGCTGAAGCACTTGCGTTGTATGGTCTCATTGTTGGTATCATCCTCTCGTCTCGTGCTGGTCAGTCTAGAGCCGAGTGATATCAGAAAAGCCTCCTTTTGTCACGTTTGTTTATGATATGTTTAAAGTTTTCTTTTGTGGCATTGTGAGTCTTTGAGTTTCTCATGAAAGACAATAAGCAACATGGGTGATAATCATTTGACTTTTGGTTCTAAATATTTTTTCATTTGCACACTATATGGAATACATCAATAATTGAATAAAACAATATGATGATTCAGTAACGTTTGTCAATTGATTATTTACTGACATGAAAGCCTTTGTCTAGCTCTTAAAACAATGATGACATGCGTCTTTCTCATTTTTTCCTTCAGTTCAGTATTATTAGTATACTTAATATATGAAAGCTGAATGGTAATCACAATTCCGTTGTAGTCTAGCTGGTCAGGATACTCGGCTCTCACCCGAGAGACCCGGGTTCGAGTCCCGGCAACGGAGCTTTTTTTTGCCTCCCTTCTTGATTGCTGGTGGCCGAAAATAAAGAGCTCTTTTTTACTCAAATCAGAACTGACAGACAAAGTGGAGAAATATTATTGAACCAGACCTAAAAAGTAACAATCTTGTCTCTCTGCTCATCAGCAAAAACATTATTCGGTTTCTGTGTTTTGAAAGCACTCGTGATTTTCCACAAGACAAAAACATGTAACCATTTATGGTGAAACAAAAGCCAGTCATCACGGACACAGTTCAATCCTCAACGAGCTGATTCTTTTAGGCTGAAACAACGGTTTGTTGCTGTTTTGACGATTCATCACTTTCTTGCAAGCTCTCATAGTATTTGACAAGAACATTCCATCCACTCGGACACATAAACCCATCTGGTGGACTCTCTCCTGTTCTTGCATACGTTCGCATCTGAAACCAAAACAATAAAACCAGAAGTTGTAATCGAAAATGAAGCAAAATGTTGAAAACAAAAAGACTCTCTCACCTTTGTTCCAGAAATGAAAAGAAACTCTTTTGCACGAGTGGGATCGAAAAACGCCATCTTCTTCTCAACTGTATCATAAGCTGCAACCTGAAGGATAAAAAAATCACAGAGAAAGAAAGAACACATGATTATTAATATTTGAAGCAGCATATTATGATAAAACAACAAACTTTGCATTACCTTAAATGGAAGAATATTTAGTTTCTCAAGTCCAGGAGCCATGCTCAAGACTTTCTTTCCATGATCAGGATCATACAGATCTCTTTTCTCAGTAGGATGTCCCATTCCCGCAGGATCACGACCTACAATGTAGAAATTAGCACCAGCATTAATCCTAGCCTTGGCGTGCCACTGAACTTCAGTTGGACCAGCGTAGTGCATAGGTGATGGAAAAATCGAGACAATAGTAGTCTGAGGGTCAAGAACTCCATCTTCAAGAACCTAACACACATCATAAAACCAAATCAAAATCATAATCCAATCACATGATTACAAACTCGAGAAAGAAGGAGAGCTTTTCACCTTGCTATGTTGTTCCATTCTAACATCAAGAGGAACATCATCAGCTTTAGTGAAACCTCCCAATGGGTGAAGCAAGAGAATAGGATTCTTATAACCCATTTCCAAAAGCCTTTTTCTTGTATCGTTCATCAACAGAGCATGGCCATTGTGCACAGGGTTCCTTAACTGGAATGCAAAGACAGCATCCGCTTTACGGTAATCAAACTCTTTCCTAAGCTGTTTAGGTGATAGCCTGTAATGATCAAGCCCATCATTGTACTTAACCGGCTGGAAAACTTCCAAGTCTCCACCGATCAACCAGTTTCCTGATGGAGCAATGTGTTCTTCCACATAAGGCAATCCAGGAGAAGTAGTTCCCCACGTCCGAGCAATCCTTTCTTCCTTGTTGTGTTTGTATATCTCCACACTGCAATATCATATACAAAAGAACAAAAGATAAGTCTATCCATAACTAGGCATGGGGAAAAAAACCCCGGAACAAAGACAAAACCAAACCAAAAATAACCGAAACTAGAATCGGACTGAAACTTTCAAATACATGAACAATTTCTATATTTCTATATCTAAAAACAAATTATT
Source organism: Sinapis alba (assembly GCA_012274485.2). NCBI lineage: Eukaryota > Viridiplantae > Streptophyta > Magnoliopsida > Brassicales > Brassicaceae > Sinapis > Sinapis alba. Next base: position 211,597 of record MU105614.1, on the reverse strand, counting down.
AAAAATATTCTAATGTATCTGGATATTTTTATTCGAAGTCTTCATCTTTCAACACTTAAACACAACTAGAGGCATAATCACATTGAAAGCAACCACCTTTACATGTAACGATTTCGATGTAAACGCACCTGCGGAGAGAACCGATGATGTCACCTTGAGGACTAACAAGAGCAACATTCTTTGACACACCGATCTGTTCTTTGGTCTGATCATCAATAGCAAGAACAATGGGAAGAGACATGTTCACAAAAGTCCTATCTTTCAACCTTAGAGAGTTAAAATGAAGACTTTGAAGATACTCGTCTTCTCTCATGAACCCTTTTAAAGGACTAGCCCAGCCTTCGCTGATCACGTGCACCCACTCCAGATCGATCTTCGTTAGGTTCACTTTCGGCATCATCTCTGCTTCCTTCCTCTTCAGATCAATCTCTGATTTGGGTACAATCAGTTCCACTAGCTCCCCACCGTCTGGGTCGATCAAGGAGCTCTTAGCAGTCATCGTAGAAGGAAAGGAGGGAGATTGCATCGTTGGGTTGCGTTTATACACCAAATTGATTAGTGGGTTGTGATTGAATGAAGAGAAGGACGGTGATTTTGAGGGGGTTTGATTGGAGAAAGAGGATGGATTTGAGTTTCTAGGGTGAAATTGAGAGACGTAGGAGGATCTGATCAGAAGAGACATGGATCTTGGTGAAGGAGAGGGAGAAGTGGGGAGTAGAGAGTGAACAGTGAAGGTGAGATTTGGTGGAACATGTTTGGAGGAAGACGAAGAACAGTGATGGGAGTGTCAAAGAGATCCACACGTTATGCCACTTTTGCCTCTTATGCTTTTGGTTTGTGGATTGGAATAATTCACTAGTGTCAAGATGGGCCCTTGTGGACCTAGAGATTGGGCTTGGGCTACGTTCAGGCTTGGTTCCTCCGAGCTAAGCCATTTGAATCCATCTTTGCATCAGCTGGTATCGAAGCTCCTCTATGATGAAAAATTCTAAATATTTATCACCATAACCACCATATAGCTCATTTTCTCAGGATTATTTTCTTAGCGTAATCACCCTGCAAAGTGTAATTCTTGTTATAAATTATAATGCGGGTAACAACAATATGAGACCATATTGTATATGTAAGAAGTCATTATTTTAGCCCAATGGAACACTACAGAACCTGAGATCTGAAGGTTTGAAGGAAGTGTCACCGCAAGATAGTTTCTCAACACCGGAGGTGAGAATGTAGTCACTGACTGTATAGTGTGGCTAAAAATGCTGAGGACACAAGGATGTTGCAGTGCATTCCATTTAGGCCAGATCATCTAGTTTTCTTCAATTTATTTGATCTGTGTTAATATAATGATGGCCGGCCCCTTTACTTTTTGCATTCAGGTGGCATTGTAATGTTGATGTGAATATCTACCAATATGGACGTTAGTGTCTGTGCTATTTTCTTTGCTTTAATAATGGAAAACAGTGCCCATCATCTCTTTTTGTCGACGAATCCTTTTCCGGTTTGGGTTGATCCGGTTTTAATCAAAATTAGATTGGCTAAAATTGTTTAGTTGTGGTGTGTCTTGGAGTTTGATGTAGGCTTGAAAACTTCCTTTTTGAGAAAATTTTCTAAAATAAGAAACAATCACATATATCTTTATTCATAAAATCATGACACTTACATGTTTTATAAACAAATATACTTATTAATTATTTTAGAAAACAACATAAACCTTCACATTAGAAACTTCATTAAAATCAAAAGAAAATATATTTTTTTTGTCCCATATCTCATATACATCACAACCGTCCGTTTCAAATCCCAAAATATTATTAACCTCTGTAGTACATCACAGACGATTATAAAACTTTTCAGTTGAATTTTAAAAACGAACCGCTGAGCATTTCAGTAAAGCTACAAATTTCAATTTACAATTATTTTTCTTTTGTTTTTTTTACCACTCATTACTATATTGTCTCTTTCACCCCACTCTCGTGCTCTCGCCGTCGACTGCGTAACGGTCACCGGCCGCATTACGCCGACAAACTCGTTCCTTCACCGACGTTCCGAGATCATCCCCCCCCCTCCCCCCCGAAGTTTACCCCTGCAGCATTCCGATTCGATAGCATAAAACCGTTTTCCCTCAAGACGGTATTAAAGTAGAAAATCGATTCGTATTTGTTTGAGATTTGTGTTTATCCATAGCGATCGACCTGAGCTCGTCTTAGTTCCTTTCCTTGTATGAGATGCGCTAATCGTGGTTTTCTCGAAATGGATTTCGAATTCGTGCATCTAATCTAGATTTCTAACTTCGATTTCATCCTACTAGCCGGAGTAATCTGATATTACTAGAGAAGATAATCGAAGCCAAATCTTGTTCGCTTTAGTCGCATTTTGAATATTCGCATCCGCCGACACTAATCTCACTGTTACCAGTAGGATTAAGCCAAAGTGGATTTGGTATACTAATGCACAATCGTTCAAGTGACTTCTTGTGCTTCAGATTTGGTTTTAGATGATGCAGCTTTCATGAGTCAGCTTCCTCTGCTAGTTGAATTAGTATATCTTTGTTATATACTAAGTTGTTAATCTGAGGGATCACATTTTTTCTTGTGTTTCTCTTTTATCAGGTGAGCACAATGATTGGATCGTTTCTAACAAGAGGACTTGTGTATGACTCTGTTCTTCTCATTAAGACTCTTAAGTATACACTTGATCATACAATTTTATGAATCTGTTATTGAGTTTTCATTTTGTTGGACAGAATGGTGTTTGGTTACGCGTATCCTGCTTATGAATGCTACAAAGCTGTTGAGAAGAACAAGCCTGAGATTCAACAGCTTCGTTTCTGGTGCCAATATTGGTTTGTCATCATTGCCTTTCTCATCGGTCATACATTTCTTGAGCTTCTTTTTCTTTTGTAAAAGTCTTTATCTTCCTTTCTTAAAAACAACTTGCAGGATTCTGGTGGCTGCTTTGACTGTTTTTGAAAGAGTTGGGGATGCTTTCGCTTCATGGTTGGTGTTATTGATTATAGAAATACTTTCAGAAACAGATATACTTATGTCCTGTTTTCATGAAGGGTTCCACTGTATAGCGAGGCAAAGCTGGCGTTTTTCATATATCTTTGGTTCCCTAAGACCAGAGTAAGTAAACTTTATACAGTATGTATTTGTGATCCATTGGAGTTCTTCTATCTCACTACACTTTTGTCCTTTTCTTTCCACAGGGAACTACGTACGTTTATGATTCTTTCTTTAGACCCTATGTTGCAAAGCACGAAAATGAAATTGACCGCAACTTGGTTGNAGTAGAAAATCGATTCGTATTTGTTTGAGATTTGTGTTTATCCATAGCGATCGACCTGAGCTCGTCTTAGTTCCTTTCCTTGTATGAGATGCGCTAATCGTGGTTTTCTCGAAATGGATTTCGAATTCGTGCATCTAATCTAGATTTCTAACTTCGATTTCATCCTACTAGCCGGAGTAATCTGATATTACTAGAGAAGAAAATCGAAGCCAAATCTTGTTCGCTTTAGTCGCATTTTGAATCTTCGCATCCGCCGACACTAATCTCACTGTTACCAGTAGGATTAAGCCAAAGTGGATTTGGTTTACTAATGCACAATCGTTCAAGTGATTTCTTGTGCTTCAGATTTGGTTTTAGATGATGCAGCTTTCATGAGTTCTTAACACATTCGTTCATTGGTTGATGATGCAGCTTCCTCTGCTTGTTGAATTAGTATATATATCTTTGTTATATACTAAGTTGCTAATCTGAGTGATCACATTTGTTTGTGTTTCTCTTTATCAGGTGAGCACGATGATTGGATCGTTTCTAACAAGAGGACTTATGTATGACTCTGTTCTTCTCATTAAGACTCTTAAGTATACTACTTGATCATACAATTTTATGAATCTGTTATTGAGTTTTCATTTTGTTGGACAGAATGGTGTTTGGTTACGCGTATCCTGCTTATGAATGCTACAAAGCTGTTGAGAAGAACAAGCCTGAGATTCAACAGCTTCGTTTCTGGTGCCAATATTGGTTTGTCATCATTTGCCTTTCCCATCATGTCATACATTTCTTGAGCTTCTTTTTCTTTTGTAAAAGTCTTTTATCTTCCTTTCTTAAAAACAACTTGCAGGATTCTGGTGGCTGCTTTGACTGTTTTTGAAAGAGTTGGGGATGCTTTCGCTTCATGGTTGGTGTTATTGATATAGAAATACTTTCAGATAGATATACTTATGTCCATTTTTCATGAAGGGTTCCACTGTATAGCGAGGCAAAGCTGGCGTTTTTCATATATCTTTGGTTCCCTAAGACCAGAGTAAGTAAACTTTATACAGTACCTACCTGTATGTATTTGTGATCCATTGGAGTTCTTCTATCTCACTACACTTTGTCCTTTTCTTTCCACAGGGAACTACATACGTTTATGATTCTTTCTTTAGACCATATGTTGCAAAGCACGAAAATGAAATCGACCGCAACTTGGTTGAGCTAAGGACCAGAGCTGGAGATATGGCGGTGATATACTGCCGAAGAGCAGTGTGCTATGGACAGACAAGAGTCACTGACATCCTGCAGTTTGTAGCTCTACAATCAACACCAAAACCTCAACCTAAAGTAATATATATGCACCTACCAAACAATATCATTTCACTATTCATATTAGTCCAGTGGCTTTTAGATTCTGATTTGTAATATCTAACATTAGGAAAAGAAGCAGACTCCACCAGAAGCAGAGGAGCAGAAACAACCAGATCTTAAGGCGGCGAGCCAAGCAGCTTCTAGTCCTCAAGCGCGTCCACAAACCAAGAAACCACAGCTTCTAACAAAAGAACCTGTATCTGTTAAGCCTATTATATCTCCTCGTAAGCAGCTGCAGCAACAACAACAACAGCAAACAGAAACCAAGGAAGCAAAACCCAGCTCGTCACTCACTCTTACTCCACCACCATCACCTTCAACCGCCACTAAACCAAACGCTGATCCAGCTCAGCCATCATCAACAACAGAGGCAGAGAAAACGTCAGAGATTGTTGCAGCGTTACCAGCGTCTGCGATTAAGCGAGCGTCATCTTCGAAAGAGACAATCAGGGAGACAATAATGGAGGAAACACTAAGGGTCACACGTGGGAGTCTAAGAAAAGCTCGCTCAACGGGAACACGCTAAAGGAATAATAGAAAAAAGGAAACACACGAGTTCAAAACTCGGTCTGGTCTTTAATGTGGTTTCTTTTTCCTTACGAAGTCAATGATAAACAAGAATAATCGATTTTATTGGAGAAAAAGTTCGTCATTCGTCTTGTTAGTTAGATGTAAATTGCTCAGAACTTGAGACTAATATCTGATTTGTCTTTTTCGTATTTAAATTACCGAAAAAAAGACAAAAAAAAATAAAAATATTACGCTGCCGGGGTTTGAACCCGGATTTCAAAGATGAAATTAACCGGTGTGCTACAACGGATCTGTTACATATTCATTCCACCAGAATATATATCACCCGTATTTTAATAATTTGAAGATGACTCTGACCTTCTCTAATGGATTTTTCGTTACGGAATCACTTTCATTGACAATGGTCGCTTATTGGAATGATATGCTGAAATCAAATTGACAACAACTTTGAGCTAAGCTAAGGACCAAAGCTAGAGATATGCCAGTGAGCTAAAGAGAGACAAAGATTAACTCAGATATGACAGTTTGTAATATCTATACCAAAAAGTTCTAGAGCCGGTCATGAGATTCATATATTTGTTTAAGGCTGCAATCGAAAAATGAAAAAGTAACTGGTTTTGTATATTTTTAAAAAATTAAGACTACTTTTAAAGGTTATATTTTCAGTGAAATTTGAGGCCGCAAGCGGATGCTTCATTTGCTTGGTCGGGCCGCCTCTGCCAAAAACAAACATGTTCTTATGCCAATTCATCTCATCAATCTGACGATTCTCTAGCTTCATTGTGATGATAGCGATATATATTAAAAAAGGAATTCCGCTGCCGGGGTTTGAACCCGGATTTCAAAGTTGAAATTAACCGGTGCGCTACAGCGGATCTGTTGGACTTATCTCCGACTTGTCAATAGATATCATCTATCTCTATATATCATAGTATGTTATTCCCACTAGTTTTCATCAATAAGAAATTAATCAAATGCTCCCCGTTTTTTTACAAAAAAAATGAACATGTCTAAAGGACGTCATATTCCATGCGTCACGCTGAGGATTGAAGGCCTCAATAATGGAGATGAGTGGTAGGTTGTGGCGGCAGCATAATAACTAATGGCTTTCCTTTCTTCACCGTTAGATTCCATCTCTCGAAGATAAGATCAACCAAAACTATTATAGTACTGCCAATTATTGTTATTAAAAGTGATCCTAACGTCAGGACTGATTCTTTCTTATTGGTTGATACAATTAACCATGCAATCACATCAGCATTTTACAAATATAAACACTTCAAAAATCTTGAGGGTGTAAAGGTAGAAAAAAGATTCACCTCTCAACCCTGACTATAATTATCCACTTTCAGTTCTTTCTTTTTTTTGTATGAGCACTCTTACCACCAACGAGTCCAAGAAGACAAAACAAGAAATCAAACATGAGTGATCCAAGCGGCCAGTCTTCAACAACAACTGTAGCTGGGGACAAGGGCGGCGGCGGCGGTGGAGGCGGTGGAAGTGGTGGCTCTTTAGCTAGTCAGCCGCAGAGAGCAAAGGTGAGGAAGCAAGTGTGGGCTGGAGTTCTCAGCATCTCTTCCGCCTCCACTAACAAATAATATATATCTTTTTTTTGTCTTTTTAACTTTTGACAAAAATGTATAAGTGAAATGGTGGTGATTACTAATTACTATGCTTTTTTATCACTGTTCTTGTTATCTGTCTCTAAATAAGCTAGCGAGATCATTACCATCATCATCGTCATTGTAATGAGTAGGAGATTCCGTATATTTTTCTTTCAACTTCTGCAATGAAGAGCCTTTTATTTACAATGAGTTTTAGAGACTAGTTTCAGAAAAAAAAAAGAGAAGAGTTTTAGAGACTTGTTAAAAATTGTAGATATACAAATCGTTTTTAACTAGTAAGAAGACCAACCACGAATATCTTATAACCTTTTTAGCCTAAGAGAAAATGCATTGGGCTGTCATTAGCTATTTTTGAGCAATCCACAGAAGGTCTCTAACTCACAACTAGATAGATCCTCTTCTTGTGCAGCTTGTAGCTCATGCATGCACCATTAAACCAATATAATTAGTCTTATTTAAATATTCTTTCTTTAATGGAATTAATTAGCCGTAATAAATTGAGAGGAATGATAAAATAATTGGCTTTAGTTTTGATTATCCAGGTGTTGCTTAATCTCAAAGTAGAAGACATAATCATAACTGTCTTAAGTTAACTATACCAACAAGTATAAATTAAGTTATAACCCCTCAGCCATTAATCATTCACCAAAACAGAACTCAATTATAAAATGAAACTCTTGTGTTTGTTCTCTGAACAATGATCATTCTTTGTCATTTTGAAGTTAATTTTTCTGACTGGTCCCAAATCTCCGTGACTAAAAAACACTAGGTCAAAGCCAAAGTGTACATGATGCAGGACCACAAATTATTTCAACACCTGATTATTACTTACTAGTACTACAGCTTTTTAATTTTGCCCTAATTACAGATATAATCAGCTCATGATTAACCGTTTGATCAATTCCTCGGCATCATGTTTCTTCAATGTGATGAAGAAAAGCTCGATCGGTCCATGAAATTAAATTTTTTAACATATTCCATGTGATAAAATAAGCTATATTCAAATTATAACTTTTATACAATTTAGTTAAACTCTTCGGATGGTTTCAATGTAATCATAGAAATAATAAAAGCATCTGATTAATTCATCCATGTATATATATATTTATCCATATCCGAGTTTAATATAAAAAGGAGTTCACTTTGCAGAGGACAAAGGAAACCCATACAAATGATTTGTTCACATGCAACATCATACACTTAATCTCTCAGCTAATTGTTTCAGTTACGTTTATATTAATTAATCCTTCAAATATCAATATTTAATATTTCAAACCCCTTTATATATTACAAATCAATAACTTTGAGAATAAACTACATATTAATTAAGAAAAGGCCTAACAGTTCCCCTTACTATGTGTCTATATATAAGTCGATATATACGAGCATCAGAAATTCACAATCAAACATAACATTTGCAAAAAAGCAAAACATACGCAAGACAGACTATAAGAAACAATTTATAATATACACAAAACTATGCAAAAGCCATCTCAGAGAACTCTTCCTGATACACACTCCTTCACCATTCATATAAACGATTCATTTAATCATCACCAGCATCATAACCACAACAACAAAACCTTCATAGGATTCTCGTCATCCATGAAGCTCTTCAGCAAGTTCCGCAAGATTCTCATGAAGATTATCTTCATAGTTCCCTCCTCCTCCTCTTCCTCTGCCACCGTGCGTCGTCACAAAACCACTGACTCCCGCAGTGGCGGTGAGAGGCTAGAGACGCCGAAGATATCGTGCAGTAATTCGTACTACTCTTCTCAGTCTCACTACAGTGAAGCTATCTCAGATTGCATTGACTTTTTCAATAAGTCATCGGTTAATAATATGTCTCATCACCAAGAACGTGAAGACAAGATTGTTCATGAACAAGACTGTTTTTACGTTTAGTCAAAACTTAAAAAGAAGCGATGTGATCATGTCCTCTTTTTCTTCTTCTTCACGTGTTTGTGTATCAACAATAATTTTAAGTTTTGAACATTTTCATCATATGTATAAACTGTTACATCTGGTTTAATATTTGATGGTTATATTCCTTTAGCATATTGTATACACGTACTAATGCCTTGTTTGTGAGTACGTGACACAAGGCTTTTAGCTGATGAATTAGTTCTATATGTGCATCTTCCCGTAAAAAAAGTAGTATAACGTGTTTGATAATGAAGAGGAGATAAGAGAGTTCTCATGAGCCAATCAACTGTGAGTGTATTCACAGTCTCTGCACGTTTCACTATTTGAGGAAACACTTGTCTATATTCAATCAACTAATAAATTGGCCTCACACTTGGTGTTGTTTTCCATGAATGTTAGAGAACATCACGGCGTTTCTCATCTCATTTTTGGATGATTTGTTTGCCCCCAATTATATGATCGATCTCCGAGACATGACATCCAAATTGCCATTATTATTATAAAAACTAATTTCTAGCCAAGGGTTGTTTGCTAGCAAAAGTATTAAATTACATCTCAAAGACCTCTAGTAAAATTAAAAGTTTAAAGACAAGCTCAAGCAATCCGTTTCATAAAGCTTATTACACCACACCAGAAGGAAGACGAAGAACGAGCTGTCCACCCATTAAACTGATCACAAGAACATGAAAAAAATTCCTAATCTTTAGACATTCAAAGCTTTTCAATAATGATATATATTTAAAAAAGGAAAGTTTTACCTCTGAACATAGTAATAGCAAAAATCTGCAAGGATGAAAGTTTGGATAATTTCAGAGAGGAGGACCATTAAAGGCCATAGTCCATACCCTAATGCAGTCAGTAACCTCCCTCTCGAATCCAACACCTACACGCGTTTCAAATCATTTGTTTTCAGAACCTGTGTCATAATGAATAGTTATATATATATATATATATATATATATATATATTGTGTAACTCAAGAACCTGAAGAATCCAGTGAGCACAACTCAAAAACCTAGCGATTCCCAAAGCAAATACGTAATGTGCTGTGAATGGTTCCACGATCTGACAAGAAGACATCAAACTTTGAGAGGAAGATTCAGACAGAACATGTATTTTTTTTTTTTGTTAAAGAGAATAATACTTATACCTTAGTGTTCTGCATGACTCTTAATTGAGGAAGAACTGAAACAGCTTCAAGATAAACACAGAAGGCCCAAAAGAGCCTGTTTATGATGTGGTGACGTGTTGATGGATGAATGAGTAAAGATACAACAGCACATGGAACTACCTGAAAAGCAAAGAACACACAAAAAGTTCTCAAAACAAATGTATTACAATGGTATCAAGATTCTAAATGATCAAATAAGATTATTACTCCTCCAATGAATCAACAAGATCACCAAGATTCTCTTGTTTTAACACTCAAAGACACAAAGAGAAACAAATAGTAATTGAGGTGGTAACATACAACGTAGTAGATGGCAAAGTTATCTTTGTCTTCCATATACGTGGTTCTAAGGTTGAAGCGGATCATATAGATGACCCAAAGGGTCGTGGCTAAAGTAGCAGAATCAAGTAACGTGTGAATATCAAACTCCATTACAAAGCTACAATACAACCGCACAGCCAGAAACAAAGCCGTTAGCTCCTGCGTCTTGAGAGATATCCCTGTTATATATCATCATCAAAATGTCATCACACGATTCAATCACATTACAAAAGAATCAAAAACATGTTATAATTAATTATACCAGCGCATGTCTTCTCCTTAGTGAGTTTGTAGATAAGAACAGATATTCCAACGGCATGGACAGCCTCAGAAGCGATGAAAAGGTTGTCATGCTCATGTACAATGATCCTAAGGAAAACGAGCACCGTCATTGCTGTAACAACACATAGAAACGCCTTAACCTTCGGTGGCTGCCGGCGAATCCATGACATTACGGTCTGAATCGGACTCTTCTCTGCCTTCATCTTTCAGATCTCTCTCTATTGGCTCTGATGATGATGAGTGTGTGATTAATTATTATTACTGAATCTGGAGCATGTTTCTTTAACGCAACCATACAACGAGGCCATGTCTTTCGCGAAGAAGACACGTGGGTGAAGCTAGAGAAGCTGTTAGGTGAGAGGCTGATAGTTTCTGTTTTCTGCAAACGACCTAACTTGCTACGTCTCTCCTTTTCTTTTGCATCTACGGTAAGTATTTAATTACCCTAGAACCGGTTTGGTTTTAAACGCGAACCATATCCATACCATACTCCGGTTTGGTTTAAATAAGAGTTAACAATGTTTAAGAAATCGTTAAGGATATCTACACTCTTTGTAGAGAACTATTGACTAACAAATTTTTCAGAGTTTAGACGAAATATAGACTTAAAAAAATATTAATTTAATTTACATATATTTTTATAAGATATTTTTATTTTTTGTTTTAATTATAAAATTATTTTAATTATAAATTAATTTAAAATAGTTTAAATTGATTTTAGATTTTTAGAACCATGAGAATTCGTAAATCATATTCATACCACACTCCGGTTTGGAGAGAGGCCCAATTAGAAGGGCCCATTAGAGAGCGCGTGTAGCAGTAAACTACAAATACAACCAACGGTCAAATCTCTCTCTCTCTGACCTCTGTTTCTCTCTAACTCTTCTGCGGCTTTGCTTCTTGGATTGGAATTGGAACTTTGTTTTTTGTTTTTTTTTGCAGGATGGTTATGAAATCGGGTTGTGGAGAATCATCGGATCGTGAAAGCTGGGACAAACTTTTCAAGACTTTGGTAAAGATTCTACAGACGAAACAAGACGAGGTCGAATCGCTTCTTAAAGACAGGAAGCTTCTCGAAGATAAGCTCAAATCTCAACGCGAGAACTGGATCTCTGATGTTTGTAACTACGAGGAACGATTCTCTCTGGTAAGAATCACCTCCCTTCTCCTTGTTTCGGATAATAAAAGTTAGGGTTTTTAAGGGTTTCACGCTCCCAGTGTCTCTTCAGATGAACAGAGAAATCGAAACGATGGAGATGGTGCAGTTCTTTCAGACCTCTAAATGCAATCTCATGTCTGGATCAAAGGAAAGGGATCGTTCTCTTTGCAATTTGAAACTAGGTGAGTGACTATTTCACAAAAATTGAATTCAAAGTTCGCTCCTTTCTTATTAAAGTTTCATTCTTTGTGTGTTCTTGGGAGTTGCAGAACAGACGGTGGACGAGTCAAATGACTTCAAGGCTTGGTTTGATTTCCTCACTCTGAATACAAATGTAAGTCAAAAGTTTTAATCTTTAACCTCTTTGTGGGCTTTTTGGTTCTTAACTAAAAAGCTTCTTCTTTTCTGATACGCAGAAGGAAAGTGGCAACTCATTGGAAGCAGAGATGAGGAAACTGAAGCTTGAGTATGAGAAGCTTGCTTCCCAAAAGAAATGTGAAGTTTCTGATCTTTCACGAGAGAACGGTTTTGTTTGGAGTCAGCTCAAATGTATAGAAAGTGGGTTCACTGATAAGTTGAAGAAGAAAGAAGATGAGATTTCTCAAGCGAATGCCAAAATATCAAGTCTTTTGTCTTATCAAGAGCAGATTCAGTCATCTAATCACGAGAGAGATGAGATTATCTCAAGCTTGAAGGCCAAGGTTGCTGAAATGGAAACGAGTTCTAGGAAGAAAGATGAGGAGATCTCAAAGCTCTCACGGGATCTAGAGTCTTTGAAGAAGTCTCGTAGCTTTACACCGGTTTTAACTCGATGCACAACGCGTGACAATGGTAACACCGTGGGATCTTCTCACGTATCTACTAAGAAAGAGAAGCTAGCTGCATCAACACCTAATCAAGAGGTAGTTGTGAATCTTTTAGTATGTTAACTCAAGCAGCTTATCATTCACGTTTATCTGAATTTTTCATTTCAGGAAATTAAAAGCTCGAAGAGGAAAAGAGGAGCTAAGAAGACGCCAGCCTCAGTTTCAGTAATCCCGAAGCTGTTCACTTCGACGTTTAGGCTTCCCAAGTTAAAGTCCCCATCATCTTCTGGAGCCATATAACATTTGATCTTGTTCTTGTCTGCTTCTTCTATTAGACCTAGGGGTGTTATAAATCTGCATGTTATCTATCTCTGTATTTAGGATCATCCCTCTGATGTATATTAGTTCTTGACAGTTTTCACCTTATTTAGTTTAGGAACCTTGCATTGCATTGCATCTAGCAGCTGTTACTTTTTTATTTTAAATGTATTATTTGTGAGGTTTCAGCAGTGTAATGTAACAAAGATTTCAAGTGGCTTCAATAGAAGAGTTTCAGCAGTGTAATGTGTTTTCATTACACATGTGTTTTTATATGCTTCTGTTGATCTATGACTAAGATATTTAAAAGGAAAAAAAAACAAAAGGGATACACAACAGATATGTAGCAAGTAAACCGTAACCACAAGTTTGATCAGCGAAGATACTCTCTTCTTCTTCTCCAAATCAAACCTCGTCCTCACAAATGTCTTATAATCCTCTTCTCTTATCTTTCTCCTTCTGATTCCTTCTTATACTCTCCCTTGTAATTCTCTCCCATTTTCATTTCATTTCCTCTGCAAATGGCGACTGCTTTGAATGCTGCTGTCTCTCTCACCTCTTCAAAATCTTCTTTTCTTCCAGCTACAAGCTCTGCCATTGCTCCTGAAAGGGTCAGGTTTGGTAAGGTATTGTTGTCTTAGCCTTTTTTCATCACTACATGAATATGATTGAATACAGCAGCAAATATGTGGGGCTGAGGCTCTAGAGATACTCTGCTTTTATGTGTTTTTCAAATATGCTAGATTTGGTCTCTGACTAGTTGTTTAGTTCTTAAACCTTGGAAGATCAATGTCTTGAGTTTCATCTGGTGTTTTGATGGTATCTTGATTAGGTCTCTCTCTCTTGTTTTGATGTTGTTGTTGTTGTTGTTGTTGTGAAGGGTGCTTTTTACTACAAAAGCAACAATGTTGTGACAAGCAGAAGAGTGGTTTCCGTAAGAGCTGAGGTCACAACAGATACTCCTCCAGTGAAGAAAGTAGAGAAAGAGTCAAAGAAGAACGAGGAAGGTGTTATCACCAACAAGTACAGACCAAAAGAGCCTTACACTGGCAAAGTCCTTCTCAACACCAAGATCACAGCTGATGATGCCCCTGGAGAGACCTGGCACATGGTTTTCAGCCATCAAGGTTTTTTTCTATCATTCCATTTACTTTTGTCTCCTAACTTGTATGATTCATATTAGTTGTGATCGATGTAGTGTTGTTGTCTGGATAGGTGAAATACCGTACAGAGAGGGCCAATCTGTTGGTGTGATTGCAGATGGTATTGACAAGAATGGAAAGCCTAACAAGGTCAGGCTTTACTCCATTGCAAGTAGCGCTCTTGGAGATCTTGGCAACTCTGAAACTGTAACAGACCATTTCTCTTGAAAACTCTTATTCTAAAAGAATGCGGTTTTGTTTTGTGTGGTGGTTAGCTGAATAAACATATGATGTTGCAGGTTTCTTTGTGTGTGAAAAGGCTTGTTTATACAAATGATGCAGGAGAGGTTGTTAAAGGAGTTTGCTCAAATTTCTTGTGTAAGTGCCAGTGGAAAGTACTTGTGTTTCCCTCTATTAGACTTTGGAGATTTCATTACCTTTTTTTCTTTTGCTTTGCAGGTGACCTGAAACCAGGGAGTGATGTTAAGCTCACTGGTCCTGTAGGGAAAGAAATGCTTATGCCAAAGGATCCAAACGCCACTGTTATTATGGTCTCTCTACCTTAAAACCTCTATTAAGTTCTGATTCTTGAAACATCGTTTATCACTAATAGAAACGTTTGTGCTTCTTGATGACGACCACAGCTTGCCACAGGGACAGGAATCGCTCCTTTCCGGTCTTTCTTGTGGAAGATGTTCTTCGAGAAACATGATGACTACAAGGTGAGTGAATGCTATGTTCAATAAGGTTTTTTTGTTTTGTTTTGACCACATACTTCGAAACCTAACGTCTTTGCAATGGTTGTGATGCAGTTTAATGGCTTAGCGTGGCTGTTCTTGGGTGTACCAACCACTAGTTCATTGCTCTACACAGAGGCACATACACACACACTAACTCTTCTTCTAGTTCCTTTTTAGTTTCTTTCTATTGAAAAACAAATCAATCTTCCCTTTGTTGTTGAAATATTCAGGAGTTTGATAAGATGAAAGCAAAGGCACCTGAGAATTTCAGGGTTGATTACGCGATAAGCAGAGAAGAAACTAACGATAAAGGAGAGAAAATGTATATCCAGACCAGAATGGCGCAGTACGCACCTGAGTTGTGGGAGTTGCTGAAGAAAGACAACACATTTGTCTACATGTGTGGGCTTAAGGGCATGGAGAAAGGAATTGATGACATTATGGTCTCATTAGCTGCTAATGACGGTAAGACAAAAGAGTTAATAATGATAACACTATTTTGAAACATCCATTGCATAATCAAATCATGTTAAATAACTTTTGTGTTGCTTTTTTTGTTTGTGTGTGTGATGGTTTTAGGTATTGACTGGTTTGATTATAAGAAGCAGTTGAAGAAGGCAGAGCAATGGAACGTTGAAGTCTACTGATTTAACATTCCATTGGCAAGTATAGTGAAACAACAAGTGTAATTTTCGCATCCAAGTTTCTGTAATCTGAAGATAAGCTATGTTTTAGATATATATTATACTAAAGAAAAGGTTTTATTTCAATCTTTTGTCATTATTCATTGCCATTATTTTGCTCTGATATAGATGTTACATTGACAGAGAGAGAGTTGTCCTCAGTTGATAGCAATCTGTGTATACTATGATGGTAGATAACCAATCCTGTGACAATGAGACAAGGACTGATACAAATCAATCCTATGGCTCTCCATTCACGTGCAAATTGTAGTGAAGAACTTATGGGCCTACCTTATTTTCCATTTCGAAAGGCCCACAAGATTCTGCTAGTTTAAAGAAAAAAAAAAGCAAAAATAAACAAAATAATGTCAGAAGTGGGATTTGAACCCACGCCCTCTTTCGAAGACCAGAACTTGAGTCTGGCGCCTTAGACCACGTGCAAATTGTAGTGAAGAACTTATGGGCCTACCTTATTTTCCATTTCGAAAGGCCCACAAGATTCTGCTAGTTTAAAGAAAAAAAAAAGCAAAAATAAACAAAATAATGTCAGAAGTGGGATTTGAACCCACGCCCTCTTTCGAAGACCAGAACTTGAGTCTGGCGCCTTAGACCACTCGGCCATCCTGACATCTCTGGTAAAGATCTCATTTTCTGTAAGTAGTATGATAACTTGTTTTGCATTTGCCACCACCGTATTATTAGTGACCAATGATGTTTATGTTACATATGAAGGTTTGTGTTTCAACTTCTTGTCATATTTTTCATGTCAAAGAACGTTTTCATCTCGAGTTTTCTTATCAACAGAGTCATATATAAGAAAAAATGATTTTTCACAAACTTTAAAGATTAATATGAAACTTTGGTCCATAAAGAGTTGATATATTAACTGTTCCTACACCATAAAAGTTCAAGCACTCAAATCTAGTATTAACCAAAGATATGGGGTAGTTTAATGGTAAATTAAGAAGGCTAGTTCATTTGTATTATAGATTCAAAATTTCTTTAATAAAATTTTTGGACCTTTAGATCAAATCTCTATGGACATAAGTTACAAACATATTAACACTTGTTTAAATTGCTAAGGTATAACAAGGAGAAATTTAAAACAAACTAGTATAAGAGCATATCGAGGAATATATTACACATAAAAATTAGAAGATTAAGCAAGAAAATGGGAAACTAGAAGTTGAAGCAAAGGTAAACAAATGGACGTTATAAAGAGACTCCGTACATAACGCTCTTGAAAGTTTCTTCTCTAATTAATTTCTCGCAAGTGAAGAAAAATAGTAATGTGACTATATTTTTTTTTTTTTGGTAATTCACTTTATAACGTAAAATTCACGGCCAAATCGATATTATTAATTCATATTTAATATCCCACGTCAATGTGAATATGTGATCTCCTCTTTTTCGATTTAATTTTGTTGTAGTTTTAAGTAAAGAGTTTCTTCTTCTTCTTTTTAATTCCTCTCCAGGAGATTTGGATTTTGAATGAGATATGGGAATAATCAGCACAATATTGGGTACGTTTGGTTTCGGATTTGGAACGACGATCGGAATCTTGATCGGTTACTACTTGTTCATCTATTACCAATCTACCGATGTTCAGGCATCTTCTTCTCAACTCTTTGGTTTAATCACTCTTTTTGTTTTTGTTTAATACATCTACTGATAATTTTTTGCATGCATGCATGGTTTTCTTTCTTATTGGATCATTAAAAACTGCTTTTCTTGGTTACTTTTATTTAATATAATTTCTTCAATCCCTGATCAGGATCCTGAGATAAAGCCATTGGTGGAGTTAGATTCAGAAACTATAGCAAAAATGTTTCCTGAAATACCTTTGTGGGTGAAAAATCCAGATTTTGATCGTGTATGTTTCCCTACTTAATTCCTCTTAGTTAAATATATGACAATATATATATATATATATATATATATGGTCTAATATAATATATGTAACAAAGTCTCTCTGTTGTTCTCTTTGAAGATTGACTGGCTCAACAAGCTCATTGGTCATATGTGGCCTTATCTGGACAAGGTAAAGTCTTCTTCTACTTCTTAGCTTTCATGTTTTTGCATTCATGAGCCCTTATTATACTATAAACAATATTACTTATAACGTTTTCAGGCTATCTGTAATATGGCCAAGTCTATTGCAAAACCAATTATTGCCGAGCAAATTCCAAACTACAAAATAGATTCAGTTGAATTTGAAATGCTCACTTTGGGTTCATTGCCACCAACTTTCCAAGGTGTCTCCTTATTAACACTCATAAATATAAACATTTTTGTTCTTCATTTTTGTTTGTTTTGATTCTCACTCTCATTGCAGGAATGAAAGTTTATGCAACTGATGACAAAGAATTGATCATGGAGTTGTCAGTAAAGTGGGCTGGGAATCCTAATATCCTTGTTGCAGCTAAAGCATTTGGGTTAAAAGCCACTGTCCAGGTATGTTTTTGATCACTACATCACCAAGAAAAGGCTCATTATTATTTCCCCTTCTGATTACTTGCAAGACTGTATCATCAGGTTATTGATTTGCAAGTCTATGCTACCCCAAGGATTACTCTGAAGCCATTAGTTCCATCCTTCCCATGTTTTGCCAACATATTTGTCTCCCTTATGAATAAGGTAATAAATCCACTAAGGATCAAACTTTTTTTTATAACATCTTAAAACATACTGAGATAGTCTAAAATGTGATTTCTTGTGCAGCCACAAGTAGATTTTGGACTGAAGTTACTAGGTGCAGATGTAATGGCAATCCCTGGCTTGTACCTGTTTGTCCAGGTATAACGCTTCAGAAGCTGTATCACTTCCTTTCTCACCTGCCCAACTCTATAGAAACCATTTTCTTGTCTCCCTTTCTTGTTGTAGGAACTCATTAAAGATCAGGTTGCAAACATGTATCTATGGCCAAAGACTTTGTGTGTACAGATAATGGATCCTTCTACGTAAGTTTTATTTTTCTACTTAAGAATCTCACTTCTATTACTATTGAGCAACTGCTAAATATTAAGTTTGATGACCTGTGCAGTGCAATGAAGAAGCCTGTTGGATTGCTTAATGTGAAGATCATAAAAGCAATAAAGCTTAAGAAGAAAGACTTTCTCGGTGGATCAGACCCTTATGTGAAACTAACACTCTCTGGAGACAGAGTTCCTGGTAAGAAGACAGTTGTTAAACACAGCAATCTAAACCCTGAATGGAACGAAGAATTCGATTTAGTTGTCAAAGAACCAGAGAGCCAAGAATTGCACCTCGTTGTTTATGACTGGGAACAGGTAACAACAACTCTTGTTACTAAGATTCACAGTTCTGGTAACAACCACTCATTTGAATATCTT
Organism: Sinapis alba; assembly: GCA_012274485.2. Taxonomy (NCBI): domain Eukaryota; kingdom Viridiplantae; phylum Streptophyta; class Magnoliopsida; order Brassicales; family Brassicaceae; genus Sinapis; species Sinapis alba. The sequence continues at coordinate 192,905 of MU105614.1, read as the reverse complement.
CTTCTTGACAGGTTGGTAAACATGATAAGATAGGAATGAATGTGATTCAACTTAAAGACCTAACCCCAGAGGAGCCAAAACTCATAACACTTGAGCTGTTGAAATCCATGGAACCAAACGAGCCAGTAAGCGAGAAATCGCGTGGACAGCTTGTTGTGGAAGTGGAATATAAACCCTTTAAAGAAGATAACATTCCAGAGAACTTAGATGATCCAAATGCAGTGGAGAAAGCACCCGAAGGCACACCTTCTGGTGGTGGATTGCTTGTGGTTATTGTTCACGAAGCTGAAGATTTAGAAGGCAAATATCACACGAATCCTTACGTTCGTTTGCTGTTTAAAGGAGAAGAACGTAAAACAAAGGTATAATAAAAACTCTTTTAAACATGTTTTAAAGATGTTGAAACATGTTTTGTTTGAGTTGCATTGCAGCGTGTGAAGAAGAACAGAGAGCCAAGATGGGATGAAGATTTTCAGTTTCCATTAGATGAGCCTCCTGTAAACGAAAAGCTTCACGTTGAAGTCATAAGTACTTCTTCAAGAATGGGCTTGATTCAATCTAAGGTATAAACACAAGACCTTATGTTTTTGGATCCCTTTGGATTTTTGTGTAAGAACACAGTTGTGATTGAGTGGTTTTTCTTTTATTAGGAAGCTCTTGGGTACGTAGTGATTAATCTTGGTGATGTGGTGAGTAATCGGAGAATCAATGATAAGTATCATCTGATTGATTCCAAGAATGGTCGGATTCAGATTGAGCTTCAGTGGAGAACTTCTTCTTAAGACCAGAGGTTTGTGTGTTACTTCTACTAGGGTTCAAAGAAAGAACACTTGTTTGGTTTCGCATTTCTTGTACTGTACGTAAAGTCTCTAGATTAACTATGTTTTGCTGATTGTTGCTATCATTTGATTTCAAGCATAACGGGCTTATTAAAAACATAATGGGCCTTATGTAACCTTAATTCAAATGGGTTTCATACAATTATTATTACTCTTTCGGTTACCATCCGACAAATATTACAAGAACTGACAGCTCAACGAACCTTATTAGTAATGAGTCTCACTTTATAATTGGGCCTGATTTAGTTTATAGCCCAATTGCATTGTTAATAATGAGTCTTTTCCCGTTGTCGGGGCTAGGTTCCTCCTCGCACTTGCACAAGAAAAAAAAAACAGCGAAAATAATCTCCGACTACTAATCAACGGCCTTTTATCACGCCACGTGTATTTTTATATAGGCTTAACATAGTCCGCGAAACAGACAATCTCCTCCTCATCAAAATATTCCATTGACGCCGATCCATCTTTTCATCTTCTCCAACAGCTTCGTCGTCGTCACCGTTGTTTATTCTCCGATTAATCCGATCGCCGATCAGCGATGCAACAGGGAGATTACAATTCGTATTACCATCACCAATACCCTCAGTATTCAAATCCTTCCCCCAATCCTAATCCCAATCCCACCCCATCTCCGCCGCCGCCGCTCGCCGTCTCTGGTCTCACCGATCTTTCTCATAACACGTACGCGTCGGCTCCACCGTTTACCGGCGGTTACGGCGCCGGAGATTACTCACAGAATTATCCTTCTTACGGGCAAAACACTGAACATGTCCCTCCTTCAGCTCCGTCCTTCACTCCCGCGGCACAACCGCCTCCTCCATCTCCTCCAGCGACGTATCTAAACCCTAATTCTTATCCCACCTTCAACCAACCGCCCCCAATTCACCCACCGGCACCATCATCTTATGGATCGTTTGATTCTACTGCTCCTCCGTATCAGCAATCTACATCGCAGCCCATGTATTATCCACCCTATGATCAGCATCAGACCTCTGCACCTAATCCTAATCCTCTTCATGCTCCTCCACACTCATACTCTGCACCTCCTTACACTGGAGGAGGAGGATCTTCCATGCCTCCTTCCTATGAGAAACCATACGACAAGACTGTGAAACTCGATCAACCTTCTTACGGCGATTACGCCCCGAGCAGATCGGATTCAGATCCATACGGGAAACGATCTGGCAGCGGAGGATACCCAGCTTTCGAAGATTCATATGGAGATGGCGTCTATGCTTATGCAGGAGGCAAAGTTGAGCCGTATGGGTCTCGTGGAACAGCTCCGAAATCATCAAATTCGACTTTGTTCGACGATTATGGACGACCCATTAACGTCTCTTCTGGTAGAGATTCCTCTGCTAGCACTAAATCTGCTAAGATCGCTAGAGCTGTCCCCAAGGCTGATGTGCAGGAAGATGCCACCGGTGGTGTTCAGAAGTTTCGTGTTAAATTGTTGGCTGAGACTTACGGACAGACCACAACTGATGTTCTTTGTCAGGTATTGTCCTAATTTCTAATCTTTGTCGGCTTGCTTAATCTTAATCAAAGGTTTTAGCATTTTTGTAATTTAAAACTGTTTTTAGTTAATTTGATGTCTTGGTTTTGTTGCTGGCAGATTGGTTTGGATGGTCTCCGTATGCTTGATCCAAGTAGTAGCCGAACTTTGAGAATATATCCTCTTGATAACATCACAAGATGCGAAGTAAGATTTTAGCTTACCTTCTCCTTCTCAACACGTATTAATGTTGGCATTTGCATGATTGAAGTGTTTTACATGTATTTCTTTGAATCAGAAACTAGATTCTTCTATTCTGGCTTTTTGGTCTAAGACTCCGGTAGACATTGAAGCGAAACGTATCAGACTGCAGTCGAATAGTTACACCACCAACACCCTTCTGGACACAGTGACAGCTGCAATGTTTCAGGTTCCCCTAAACCTGCATGTTTTATATCATCGACTAGGCCTAAGTTTCCGTTCTTTAATCCAATAGTTTTGTGATGGTGGGTTTTTAGGCCAAGGAGATTGGGGGAAGTAGCAGGCCTCCTGTCTCTGCCAGACTGGTTGAACAGTCTGCTGCTGAGAAGAAGAAAGGATTGGGTGATTGGATGAACAAAATAAAGCCTGTGAATGAGGAGAAAGATCATTGGGTATGATTTTTCCTTTCTTTGGAAATAAACGGCTCTCCTTGTTTAGATGTGTTTTTTATGGGGAAAAACCACTCATTCTTATCCTACTTGCTTAGCTATGGTTTTTATTGTTCTCACTCCATTTTTATATGCTTCAGGTTCCTGATGAAGCGGTTTCAAAGTGCACATCCTGTGGGTCAGATTTTGGTGCATTTATGCGAAGGGTATTATTGTTTCCCTCCTGACAATCTAATCTGCATTTACTTTCTGTTCATATCTTATGGATTATTGTTTTTATTATTTCAGCATCATTGCAGGAACTGTGGTGACGTCTTCTGTGACAAGTGCAGTCAAGGTAGGATTGCTCTCACCGCAGAGGAGAATGCTCCACAAGTCCGTGTCTGCGACAGGTGTATGGTATGCTCTGTTCTCTTTTTTTTGTCCCTTAAAAGTTGAGAAATAATTCCGTGGACTTCTGAGAATGTATTGATCTAGCTTTAACATGAACAATGTACTAGTAATTTGTTGTCGGGGTAGGCCTTTAAACTTTAAAAAGTGTTGCTGCTTATATGATTCTGACTCTTGATGTCCAGGCAGAAGTGTCACAGAGGTTGAGTAATGCCAGGGAATCTGCTAGCAGGAACGTGAGTGTGCAAAGCCATGAAGACCTTGCTAGGAAGTTACAGGTGAGCTTATCTCCCCGGGTTCTTTGTTAAGTTAAAACGATTTGGAAATTGAGCTGATATCCGGCACAAACTATATACTTGTTTTCTGATTGATTGCGGATATGTTTGTTATAGGAGGAAATGCAGAGAAACCGCAAGTCTTCTTCATCTGGTAGTTCTTTACGTTTAATATATTTCATGGTATTGAATTGTTGTTTCTGGTCATTTATGATTACTGAGAATGATACATTGGTTTCAACAGGTTCGAGGGAAGGATCTGGTAGGCGGATGAAAGAAGTAGCTTGTCCTACATGCACAGTACACTTGCAGGTTAGATTCTTTGATAACCCATCTTTCTTTGTATGATTTTCGGGTCCTATATTCCTCGTACCATGCATGCACATATGAGATCATTTGTATTTGAATTTGCAGGTTCAGGTTCCATCCTCAGGATCAGAGACCATCGAGTGTGGGGTTTGCCAAAACCCTTTCCTTGTTAGCTCGCATTGATCTTCCTACCCGCCTGTTTTGCTCTTGACATATATTTACCAGTTAAACATATGAGATTTGGGTCATTTGGTTACTGAATTGGGGTTTGATTATCACACTAAAATAAGTTTCTTGTTGGTTGTGTCTCATGTGGGTGTTGCTTCCCTTTTGTGTGTATATGGAAAGTCTTTTGAGTGATGAAACAGTCTTACCTTCAACGTCTCTGTTCATGGACATGCTCCAAAAGTTTTCAAAATTATATAAATATTGATTCAGTGGTCATCCAATGAATTCTATCCTCACATTTATAAAGTAAAGGAGTAAGAAACCAGTTGCTAGAAACCAGTTTATTGTATAATCTTTAAAACCATTGAGACATGTAGAAACAGAAATCAATTGATGTCGTCGTAATGAGCATGAAAATAAGTTTTCTAATGAGGCTCTATTTGCTCTTGATACTAGAGAAGTAGATCTGATCTTATTGGGAAATGAGAATAGCGATCACGTTTAAGTTGCAAAATCATGTTTTTCTTTGATGGTTTGTGAGTTATATATGGTTATTAAAAATTTAAAATGATAATTATATAAAATATGTTTCTCTAAAATATTAGTTGGAGTTAGTTAATAAGGAAAAGTGGAATGGTTAATGGTTGGTGAGAAAGTTGGTACGAAGTGCAGGCAGATGTATTAAGCTTAACTTCTTTTCAATGATTTGGTTTAACTCACATCTTCCTCACTTTCTCCTCTATTTTCTCTGTTTAATTCCGCAATTACTTCCTCTGATCTCTCTCTAGTCGTTTTCTACAGCTTTACCAAAACTATAATAATTACCAATTACTTTTTTTTTCCTAGTTATATTAAGTTGTTTATAGAGACTTTTGTTCAACGGCTCAACGTTGTGCTAGTATTGTTTAAAAAACTATATTGAATTGAGAAAAACTAATAATAACAAATGATGGAAATTAGATACCAACTATGATTTTCATCAAATGTAACAACGAAGCTACTGTCTATTGTGACTTTATGATTATGATTTGAAGATGGGACATTCAGTGACATGGAGGAGGATCATTATTGGTTGGGTTAGTTAGAGTTAGGCACGTCCCTTTGGAGTTTGGACTCTCGTCGCCTATGTTTCGTAATCCGAAAGGAATTGAGAGAGTGATAATTTAGGAATCGTGCTGTAACACTCAGTAGCACGTTCTTAGTGCCAAATCCAATGATTATAGATTTCATTATCGCATATCCATATTTAGCTATACTACAAAGTCTATATCCCCGTCTGTCTTTTTGTTTGATTTTTTTGTACTCTCTCGTTGACAAATAAATGAAGAGATAGCAATACAAACATTATGCCAAAATTCAAAACCCGTGACAAAAAGAAAAGTAAAAGAGATTATTCAAATTTTGAAAATAATAAAATAAAACACACAAATAAGTGGTGAATAAAAAAAGTAATATATTTTTTTAAAAAAATTAATAAAGTAGGAGTGAGTGAGTATATATGCTTCTTAGCTGGCACATAGTTGTCATCAATCTTTTTTCTCATCTCTCTCTCTCCCACATCCATTTTTCAAATTTTGTCCCGTGTCCCCTGCAACATTTTTTTTTCTGAGATTCACAAGCTTGCGAGTTCGATTTTGACGAGAAACAGGCTGTGGTTATTAGCAGAGAATGTCGAAGATCTGAGGAAGAAAGCACGAACAAGGAAAAGAGCTTATTCGATCCAGCAGCAGAGATGAGCGCGTCAAGGTTCATAAAGTGTGTAACCGTCGGAGATGGTGCTGTCGGAAAAACCTGCATGCTGATCTCTTACACCAGCAACACTTTCCCCACTGTAATTTTTTATTTATTTATAATGAACCAACTAAGATAGTTTTTAACATTTAAGATCTGTGAAAATTGAGTTCGATTTTTTTCTTTTTCTTTTGCAGGACTATGTGCCAACAGTTTTCGACAACTTTAGTGCTAATGTGGTTGTTGATGGCAACACCGTCAATCTTGGCTTGTGGGACACAGCCGGTAAAAAATAATATTTTCTTCTTTTTAAAACCGTTTTTGAAACATTCACTTAAGTCTTTTTGTCTGAAAAACAGGTCAAGAAGACTACAACAGGTTACGACCTCTGAGTTACCGTGGCGCTGATGTTTTCATTCTTGCCTTCTCTCTCATCAGCAAAGCTAGCTATGAGAATATCGCCAAGAAGGTTTTGAATTTTGGGCTCTTTTGTTTATAGCGTGTGATGAGTTTAGTATGAGCTAATGTGATTATTATGTTCCTCGTATATGCTCTCTCAGTGGATTCCTGAGCTCAGGCATTATGCTCCTGGTGTTCCCATTATCCTCGTTGGCACTAAACTTGGTAATTCTAACTCTTTCTTTACTATCCTGTTCTTGAAATTTTCTTACAGAGTTTTTGTATGGTAATGTGAGATTTTGAAAATTTTCAGATCTTCGAGATGACAAGCAATTCTTCATAGATCATCCTGGTGCAGTACCGATTACTACAAACCAGGTACTTACTTGTAATCTTGTAACAATGTTAGTCTCTCCATGATTACTACTTCTTGATGAGATATGGTCTCTCATGTTGTTATGATATGATGTAGGGAGAGGAGCTGAAGAAACTGATTGGGTCTGCTGTCTACATTGAATGTAGTTCAAAGACACAGCAGGTAAAAGACGTACAAAGTATTGCTTGTTATGGTTCTTATTGTTTGCGTAGATTCTTAGTGATGTGATTGACGTTGTTGGATTCTGCAGAATGTGAAGGCAGTGTTTGATGCAGCCATAAAAGTGGTGCTTCAGCCACCTAAGCAGAGGAAGAAGAAAAAGAATAAGAACCGTTGCGCCTTCTTGTGATTAAAAGGAAAATCTCTAAAGAGACTACTAGGTAACAACTAAAATGATGAAGAAGAATGATGATTTCAACTATTTGATTCGTCCCCATTTTTATTAAGTGACAATTCGGACAGTGAAGGGAGAACATTTCGAGTAGCTTTTTTTTTGTATAGTTGCTTAAAACAAGCTTGTGTTGTTGTGTCTTTTTACTCTCTTTGCTGGTGAATCCTTTGTGTTCACAGTGTGTTCTACTCTTGCTATTTAGTCTAATCTTTCTCCCTATCTTTTCTCTTTCATTCTCGATGGGGATCATTATGTATTGACATATGAATCTAATTAATATTTGCATTTCATGTTAAATCTGTTTTGTCTTCTGCTTCTGCCTCCAATTGTGTATTTGCAAGTGATCTGATTGAGAATTATTGTATGAATCTTAGTTTGGATCATTCTCCAGCTGCCTGTTCAAACAATTGATTTCCCTTCCAGCACATTAAAGAAGAGAGAAGCAACTCAAGAACATTATTAAACTCAATGATGTCAAGTACTATAAGTCGACTTAACCAATGTTAGCCAGACTGAAAAATAATAATACAAGATTAGTGGGAGATCATACAAGTATTATTGATCTTTGTGAGTGTTACAGTCAGTGGGAACTGTACAAAGCTTAAGGACTAGGCTAACCTAAGAAAGAAGAAAACAATCATGTAAGACCTGAAACAGAACTGTGTATGGCAATGAAAAAAACTCCCACTCCAGACAATAACTGAGATCTAGGGAAACAGGACTCGTCCAACTTATGCATGTTCATGACCACATCTTCATTCATAGTAGACTTGGTAGAAACATCCTCTTGCAGCTTTGCACCAAGAAGCCAGCCATCGTCTTCTTCCTCTAGGGAACAACCCGGTTCATCAAACAATGAACTGTTCCGGGATTCTTTGCTTGTCCTATGTTTCTTCTTCTTCTTTGATGCAGTTTTGTCACTCTCAAGAGAACTTGATATTTCAATGGGTCTTACTCTTATTTCACTTTGCTATTGGGCCTAGTTTTAGTTTATAGCCCAATTTCATTGTTAATAATGATGAGTCTTGTCTCGTTGTCGGGCTGGGTTCCTCCTCGCACTTGCACAGAAAAACAACAACAGCGAGAATCACCTGTCCGCGTATCTATTCACATCTAGCGCGTTAAAATCATCTTGACTGAAAATCGACGGTTATTATAACGCCACGTATGTACTTTAAAAAAACTTAACGTAGTTCGCGAAACACACAATCTCCTTTCATTCACCAAATATTCCCTTGACCTCGATCCATCTTTCATCTTCTTCTCCCACGCTTCGTCTTCGCCATCATCGTTCCCTCTCCGATTAAATCTAATCGCCGATCAGCGATGCAACAGGGAGATTACAATTCGTATTACCATCACCAATACCCTCAGTTTCCAAATCCTTCCCCTAATCCTAATCCCACCCCATCTCCCGCCGTCTCTGGTCCCACCGATCTTTCTCAAAACACCTACGCGTCGGCTCCACCGTTTACTGGCGGTTACGGCGCCGGAGATTACTCTAATTATTCCCAGAATTATCCTTCTTACGGGCAAAACACTGATCATGCCCCTCCTTCAGCTCCTTCCTTCACTCCCGCCGCGGCACAACCGCCTCCTCCATCTCCTCCAGCGACATTTCTAAACCCTAATTCTTACTCCGCCTTCAACCAACCGCCCCCGATTCAGCCACCGGCACCATCATCTTATGGATCGTTTGATTCTACTGCTCCTCCTCCCTATCAGCAATCTTCCATGTATTATCCACCCTATGATCAGCATCAGACCTCTGCGCCTAATCCTAATCCTCTTCATGCTCCTCCTCACTCATACTCTGCACCTCCTTACACTGGAGGAGGAGGATCTTCCATGCCTTCTTCGTATGAGAAACCATACGACAAGCCTGTGAAACTCGATCAACCTTCTTACGGCGATTACGCCCCTAGCAGATCGGATTCAGGCTCAGATCCATACGGAAAACGATCTGGCAGCGGAGGATACCCAGCTTTCGAAGATTCCTATGGAGATGGCGTCTATGCTTATTCAGGAGGTAAAGTTGAGCCGTATGGGTCTCGTGGAACAGCTCCGAAATCATCAAATTCGACTTTGTTCGACGATTATGGACGACCCATTAACGTCTCTTCGGGCAGAGATTCCTCTGCTAGCTCGAAAACTGCTAAGATCGCTAGAGCTGTCCCCAAGGCTGATGTGCAGGAAGATGCCACCGGTGGTGTTCAGAAGTTTCGTGTTAAATTGTTGGCTGAGACGTATGGACAGACCACAACTGATGTTCTTTGTCAGGTAATGTCCTAATTCCAATCTTTGTCGGCTTGCTTTATCTTAATCAGAGGTTTAGCTTTTTTTTTCGTAATTTAAATTTATTTTAAAGGTAATTGGATGTCTGGTTTTGTTGCTGGCAGATTGGTTTGGATGGCCTCCGTATGCTTGATCCAAGTACTAGCCGAACTTTGAGAATATATCCTCTCGAGAACATCACAAGATGCGAAGTAAGAGATTAGCTTACATTAATGTTATCCATTTGCGTGATTGAAATGTCTTACATTTATTACTTTGAATCAGAAACTAGATTCTTCTATTCTGGCTTTTTGGTCTAAAACTTCGGTAGACATTGAAGCTAAACGTATCAGACTGCAATCAAATAGTTACACCACCAACACCCTTCTGGACACAGTGACAGCTGCAATGTTTCAGGTTCCCCTAAACCTGCATGTTTTATATCATCGACTAGGCCTAAGTTTCTGTTCTTTAATCCAATAGTTTTGTGATGGTGGGTTTTTAGGCCAAGGAGATTGGGGGAAGTAGCAGGCCTCCTGTCTCTGCCAGACTGGTTGAACAGTCTGCTGCTGAGAAGAAGAAAGGATTGGGTGATTGGATGAACAAAATAAAGCCTGTGAATGAGGAGAAAGATCATTGGGTATGATTTTTCCTTTCTTTGGAAATAAACTGCTCTCCTTGTTTAGCTGTGGTTTTGGTGGGGGAAAATTAATCAATTCTTTTCTATGTTTTCCGCTTATTTATCCTTTGTGCTTAGCTATGGTGTTATTGTCCTCACTTTATATCTGGCTTCAGGTCCCTGATGAAGCGGTTTCCAAGTGCACTTCGTGTGGGTCAGATTTTGGTGCATTTATGCGAAGGGTATTGTTTCTCTTCTGATCGTCTAATCAGGAATTAAGTTCTGGCCATATCGGGACTGACAAAACTTATGGATTATTTTTTCTATTTCAGCATCATTGCAGAAACTGTGGTGACGTCTTCTGTGACAAGTGCAGTCAAGGTAGGATTGCTCTCACTGCAGAGGAGAATGCACCCCAAGTCCGTGTCTGCGATAGGTGTATGGTATGCTCTGTGCTCATTTTCCCTTATAAAGTTGAGAAAATGTTCCGTGGACTTCTGAGAATGTATTGATCTAGCTTATATGATTCTGACTCTTGATATGCAGGCAGAAGTGTCACAGAGGTTGAGTAATGCCAAGGAATCTGCTAGCAGGAACGTGAGTATGCAAAGCCATGAAGACCTCGCTAGGAAGTTACAGGTGAGCTTATCTCCCCGGGTTCTTTATTAAGTTGAAACGATTTGGAAATTGAGTTGATATACGGCACAAACTATATACTCGTTTTCTGATTGCGGATATGTTTGCTACAGGAGGAAATGCAGAGAAACCGCAAGTCTTCATCTGGTAGTTCTTTACGTTGAATATACTTCATGGTGTTGATTTGTTGTTTCTGGTCATTTATACTGAAAATGGTACATTTGGTTTCAACAGGTTCGAGGGAAGGATCTGGTAGGCGGATGAAAGAAGTAGCTTGTCCTACATGCACAGTGCACTTGCAGGTTAGATTCTTTGATAACCCATCTTTCTTTGTATGACTCGAGCCAGATAGGAAGTTTGTAGTGTCTCCTGGTACCATGCGTGCACTTATGAGATTATTTCTGTTTGAATTTGCAGGTTCAGGTTCCAACCTCAGGATCTGAGACCATCGAGTGTGGGGTTTGCCAAAACCCTTTTCTTGTTAGCTCGCATTGATCTTCCTACCCGCCTGTTTTACTCTTGACATATATTTACCAATTAAACGTATGAGATTTGGGTCATTTGTTTACTGAATTGGGGTTGATCACACCAAAAATAAGTTGCTTGTTGGTTGTGTCTTATGTGGGTGTTGCTTCACCTTTGGCGTGTATATGAAAGTCTTTTGAGTGATGGAACAGTCTTGACTTTCAACTTCTTTGATCATGGACATGCTCCAAAAGTTTTTAGATTATATATATGATTTCATTGTCCATGTGACTGAGCACCGCTCAATAAAACATTTCAAGATCATATATAAATTTCTACGATTCGCTACAAACCAGTTTATAGTATAATCTTGAAAATTATGGACATATCTGGAAATCGCAGAAATTAATTGACGCCTTGGTAATGTGCTTAAAGTATGTTGTTTTCTCATGAGCCATTATGCTCATGAGTACTAAATATTAGGAAGTTCCAAAATGTGTGAACTGAAAGACACACAACCAGCTCCATACACGGTCACATGCATAGCATGTCCGTATCAATTTGTATATATTGACTTGACATCCAAACAGAGAGGCAAATAAATGAATATGTTTCAGATGTTGATGAAGCAATATAGACTGGTTCGGTTTCTTATCTTCCTCTTATCATTTGTTATATGCTTCGTCACAATCCATTCTCAATGCCCACCAACACTACCTGCACCTCAACCAATGCCACCACCACCACCACCACCACCTGGCTCATCTTTAAAGCCATGTCCACCACAAGGCACATATAAATTCCCACCTGCGCCTCAACCGGTGCCATCACTAGCACCTTGCCCATGTCCGTGTCATTCAGACCCATCTCCAAGACAAGAGCCACCAAAGAACGTAACAGTACCGGCATTGTTTGTATTTGGGGATTCGCTAGTAGACACAGGGAATAACAATAACTTAAGCACACCTCTCAGGTGTAATTTTCGACCATATGGTATTGATTTCTTACAAGGTGTTCCCACTGGTCGGTACTCCGATGGCAAAGTCCTTTCCGATTTTTTAGGTTCTTTCCTTTGGCCTTTCCCTCCTTTTCTTTTTACAGTTAATTAACTCTACTAAGTTGTTACTAAAAGAAAAGCTCTAGTAAGTTCATTGTCTAAATGATATGGTTTAACATAAACAAGCAATGCATACGCAAAACACATGCATACAAACGGTGGATTAGTAAGATATATGTCTGTTTAAATGAATTTGATTTTAATTGGTTAATCGATTATATAAACGATTCTTATATTACGTTAACAATCCATCTTAAAAACTCCGCAATAATCATGCCCTAAGATATGTCAAATTTGATATATAAATATGAAAAAGGAGATCAGTGGATAACAACGTAAATAATACTCTTTATTTTCTTTAAGGAATAATATTCCAAAAGATATTCATTTTCATTTGTTTCTACTATATACTATATCTTTTTTATATTAATTAGTTTTTAGCAAATTTTGTTATATTTATCAATTGGAATATAATACGTGCGATTGTTTTCTTCTTTCTTAAATACCATTTTGATTTTATCTTTTATTTTACAGCGGAGTATTTGGGGATCAAATCGGTCGTACCAGCATATATGGATCCAAGATTGCAACCAGATGATTTACTCACCGGTGTATGCTTTGCTTCAGGTGGTAGTGGTTACATTCCTTTGACACCCACATATTTGGTAAACTCGAATTGATATCCTCTCATGCACCACACTTATAGATCTTTTAACTTAATCATCCTAACCATTTGATCTTGTTATATAACAATCAAAATCAGAACGTGATACCAATGTTGAACCAATTGACATATTTCCAACAATACATAGCGAGAGTGAAGAAGTTAGTAGGAGAAGGAAAGGGCGATCAGTTAATAGCCAATGGCTTAGCCATTGTGGTCGCAGGTAGCAACGATATGGGCATTACTTATTATGGTCCTGGTGGTCAGTGGGTCAAAGATGATATCTACTCCTTTACCTCTAATATGGTTGATTCTGCCACTAGTTTTGCCATGGTATGTTTGCTTCTCTTAATTTTTTTTATATTTTCATAAGTTTCTTTGAATGACTAAGAGGTTCTGAACACATATACATGTACACTCTCATTTGGACTGTAGACACTTTAATCTAATAGTTTTATCTAATAGGCCAAGTCTTGGGTGATTATTTATATGCATGGCTTAGGAAAAAGGATATTTATATTCATGAACGTTTATTTTTGGAAACATTTTGAAAAGCAATTGTATGGATATGGAGCAAGACATATAGGAGTGGCTGGAATGACACCACTGGGATGTATACCAGCACAAAGAACTCTAAAAGGAGGTCCTCATCGAAAATGTGCAGAAGATGTTAACTTTGCTGCTCAGATTTTCAATGCCAAACTCTCCACAGCCTTAGATCACTTGGCTAAAACTCTACCAGATTCTAAATTGGTTTTCATGGACATCTATTCTCCATTCAGTCAGATTCTAGAAAACCCCGCCGATTACGGTAATTTTTTAACCACTGTTTTTGTTCCTTTTAATAACTATATAGTAATTAGTTTCATATCTTTATATGTAACATATGTGTGATATGTTTGTAGGGTTTGAAGTAATAAATAGAGGGTGTTGTGGAACCGGACTAGTAGAAACTGGTCCACTTTGCAACCAAGAGACATCAACTGTGTGTGGAAATATATCTGCTTATCTGTTTTGGGATAGTTTCCATCCATCGCAAAGATTATATGAAATCTTAACCAAAATACTTGTTAAAAAATACATCCCTCTATTATTTTGAGTAGTAGATTTTTACTTGAGACTTTTTAAAAAAAAAATTCTGAGAGGATATAATATTTTGTATCATATGTATTAATCATGTTGTTCTTACGAATTAATGGTTGTTGTTTATGATAGTTACCGATTGATATTATTTGTCCTTGAAATGGTTTTCAATTTTTTGTTTGATAAATTTGATCGGCGATTTCAGTACTACTCTCTATGGCATAGGTTCCTACAGCATTTTTTTAAGAATCTCGGATAAAAACAATACTAGAAGTGTTCGTCCATTTATATTTGTTTGAATTTAAGATAATTACTTTCAGTGGACTTCAAAGATAACAAGTTATGTCATTATTAAGATTCTTGAATTATACATCACTAATAAGATAAATGATAAATCATAAGGTGGCAAAGGCAAACGAGTGACTGAAGAAGCCTTGAGAGACAAGGAACTTAACACGGCAAATAAATCGCATGTCCAAGTCTAAGAAAAGAATACACACATACGTGATGAAATCTCTAGTTCCTTACAGGTATAAACACATGCAAAAACTATCGTTGGTAAAATCCATCTTTTAAGCGCTAGAAACTCCAGGACCGGCCATCGAACAAGCCTAATGAAATATTGACTTTAGGTCTCCGAAACTTTTTTTAGGCCTTTAAATTTACTAACAAAAAAAACTTAGCTGAAAATTTTAAAATTATCATCTATGATCTTTTAAATCTTTTAGGACCGGCCCTGAGAAACTGCTCGTCCTGTTTTCCACAAGGATGCAACCGATACCTCCCTTGCTCTTCACCTCGTCCCTAGCGCTTGATGCATAAGATGATAAGATGATCCATCCACGTTATTGCATAGCACAGTCTTCCTGTTCACCTTCTCTTGATCTAGAGTATCATAGTCACACTTCCTGAAAACCAACTATTTCATCAAAACCTTAGTAAGGTAATGAAGGTATTGTATTTGTCTCCACCGGTGTTTTACAAAGTATACAGGAGACTTGTTAACATTCCCAAAATGCATACCTTCAGCTGTCTGCAAAACCTGTGGACCCGTGTTTATTTCTATTAATGATCTTTTAGTGTCTCAGAGTTGAGTGCAATCGTGATACCTTGAGAAAAGATGTATTTATCATGAATATAGCCATTGCATTATCTTGATTTTTATCATCCAATTTGAGAGGGAAGAAAGAGAGGAGACAATGAAATCCGGCCCAGAAAAGGGAAAACCCATGAGAGCCTCTGAAAGCCCAACTAGATTTCTATACAAAAGAAAACTAAAAAAACTCCGATGCCGGGAATCGAACCCGGGTCTCCTGGGTGAAAGCCAGATATCCTAACCGCTGGACGACATCGGATAGATGTCTTAATCACTTAAGGTATGGTATGGAACTTTAAAAGCTAAAGGAAGTAATGTCATACAAGGTTTGATTTTCGATACGGCAAATGTATAAAATAACAACGAATGAAAGGAATGAAAGGAATGAAAGCTGTATTCAACCGTACTTAAGTAAATTTATTCTGAGAACTTTACTAGACAGCATAACATAACTATATTTTTTTCTTAATTGGAAGTCTAGTTCCACCATTTAAGAAAATAATTGTGTTTTTTGTGCAGTCAGAAGATATGAATGGTAAAAATTAAAATGCATGACTAGCTAGGGATATATGGATTTCCATCCAATATTAGGGTCCGATTGGAGATTAGGTTGTTGAAAATTTTCTTAGTTTAAAGTTTTTACAGCCAATATTTAGCCAATCAGACTTTAATGACTTTTGTTAATCCTAAAACGCATAAAATTATTTTTATTATTTTCCTCTGTAAATGGTTTTTAAAAGCCAACAATGTATGGTTTTAGATTTTTTCTAAAGAGATAGTCATTTTTTTAAACTGTAAAGTTTGTAAATCATTTTTTTTTGGTAAAGTTACAGCCACAACATTTACAAACAATCAGGACCTTATTCAATTCCGGTTTTAGAGAATTTAAGTGTTATATATACTAATTATCAGTCCATGTTTGATGATATGGTCTACATATAAGAGATGGTATGTATCTACATTGGGTGAGGATGAATAAGTCAAGTTCTGAGATGAAATAGTTGTGTTCATAAAGTACTGGTAAAACTCTACGTAACTCGTATATTTAACCATTACAAATCAATTGATATTACTATTTCCACATATACTTCTGTCTATATATGAACAAATATATGTAGCATATGGAATATAGTAAGCAATTATCTGTCTATTAACACATTATTAAATCATCTGATATTACTTCAGTCTACAGCTAGTAAGCAATTATCCGAATATTATTCTTTTAGATCATTCGCAGGGCCGGCTTAATAGGGGGGACAACGGGTGCGACCGCCCCGGGCCCAAATCCGTATCCCCTCGTATAGTAAGAGTTAAGGGGTCCAATTTTTTATAAATACATATTTTTACATAGAAAAAAAACAAAAAAATAATAATTAATAGAACTGAAAGGGGTCCAAATATATAAAAGTTCTATTTGCATCACAAAATATATAAAATATTATTAATTTATTTTTAAAACATTAAATAAATATAAATTTTAAGAGGTAAAAAATATTTCGCCCTAGGACCCTTGATTGGGTTAAGCCGGCCCTGATCATTCGAGTAATCATGTCTGAATATTATATAGCATGACTCTTCATATTATGACGTATTAACTACAATATCTGTTTATATGATAATCTCGAAAGCACATACATATTATTATAATCTCTAATGTGTAGTTCGGTTTAGGGTTTTCAATCTCCCAAACTTATTATTAACCTACACTACACATATACAATTTAAATAGTCAATCCCTAACAACCCTAACAATAGTAAATCTAATATTGGCATACAGGGACACCCTTGCGAAGAATTATAATAAACTCAAATTGAAACAAGTCCATGCATGATTTGCATCAACTTAGTTCAAAAGAACAAGTCCATTATTAGATATTTTCATATATTACCAAAACGTCAAACATCTCAATCACATTAAGTTGAAAGATGAGAATTATGAGGGCTACTCTTTGTATTGCTTGGACGTTGAGACTTTGGATGATAAATGTCTTCAAAATTTGTTTTACAAAAATTAGCAAATAATAATAATAATAAATAGAAAAAGCAATTTCCAAAACAGATAAATGTGAAATAGGTCTACGTGGCAAACACTCGTTTTGGGAAAGCGTACGAGGAACTCCATACTAATAATTTCTCGTAACGAATTATGATTTTTAAAATTAATCTCCATGACGAATTTCATTATTTATCCATTAAACACCGTAAAAGGAAAACTTCTTCTCCATGCTAACAAGTCATCTTCCACCCCAAGAGCACAAAACACGTGTCAAAAGCGCAACGTGTCGTTCCCTCTAACTTGCGCCTTAAGACATCGTTCAAAGACCCAAAAGGAAAATCTATATAACAGTGCTAACGTACACCATCTCTCTAGCTGTCGCTTCTCAATCTTCTCTTTCTTCTCCCTTGTTTCTTCTCTCCTCCAACCAATCATTCCTACATATACGCTTATATATATATATACTTTTAATCACATAAATAAATCATAAACCGCCATACAAAAAAAACAAAACAAAGCGTATGTATATAAGAAACAAGAAGCTTGTCTATTATTCACCTGAATCACATATACCTTTAAGCTCCATCAAAGATGATGAAAATGAAGAATCTTCTTAGTTCTAGATTAAAGTCTTCCTCATCAAGACAAGGTGAAACTTCTTTTCTCTAACTTTTTCTTCAAGAATATCTGAATGATTAGGTTTCTTTATTATCTTGCATAGTTCTTGTTTTTGTTTTTTTTTTTTAATTCTTGAAATTGTTTATAAAATAATGTTGTGATATTTTTACTTCTGCAATGTTTAGATTTGTTCTCTAGCAAGAGTCCAGAGATGAATCTTCATTTTTAGAGAAATAATTTTTAGTTAGCTAAACTGTTTATTTTCTTTGTCAATGGAGCAGAAAATTCTGAGAAGGAATATCGTCGTAGCTTGACGTCCAAGCTAAGTGTTAACGAAGAGTACAAGGAAGCTTTTAGGACAAAGTCCTACTTAGATATTCGGACAAAAGCTGAAGATCAATTAGGCCTAACATTCTCTAGCAACCTCTCTTCTTCTCCTCCTTCTCCTTCATCATCAGATCTTAGCTTCCATTCACACTTCACCGATTACTTGCTAGACCCTCCTCAAGAAACCCTAGATGCTCTTATGCAAGACTCGAGTTTCCACAATCTTCTAGTTAACTTCTTTGACTTTAGCTCCGATGCTTGTGATGTATGTGAGTCTCTCCTTCAATGCATCCAGCAAATCAAGATCAATCACGTAAAAATCAAAAGGGTTATCAAGTTTGGGAAAAGGGTTTGTAACGGTGGTAAAACCGCAGAACGTTCCCCTGAAAAGCTATGTGCTTTGATATTTCAAGAGCTCTCGAGATACGCTTTGCTGAAAAACCCTTTGTATTGTATCATTAACCAAGCTCAGTTCCGGAGAGTTCATGATGCAAACTCGGAGCTGCTCACGAGATTGACGTCGAAAAGGAGAAGAATCAGAAGAAAGGCCAGGTTCTTTAACTTTTGCAAGAAGCTAGGAGGTTGTAGTCTAGTGATATCTCATAGCGCAATTGTTATTACTTTGCTGATCGTAGCGTTACACAGCATACTAGGCGTTTTAGCAGCTCCTGCTATGCTCGGTTTATGCTCATTGGGTCTTTTGAAGAAGAAGAAAGTGAAAAGAAACATGGAGAATAAGAGCAAGACCGATACAACGCTAGAGAAGCTAGGGACACAAATGGATATAGCAGCTAAAGGAATGTTCATAATGATAAATGATTTGGATACATTGAGTAGACTTGCTGGGAGATTATGCGATGAGATAGAGCATAGAAAAACCGTAGCTGCTATGTGCGCAAAGAGTGGGAAGATTGAAGTGTTAAAGGAAGCTTTGAGAGAGTTTAGTGGACATGAAGAAAGATTCTTAGAGCAATTGCAAGAGCTTGAAGAGCATCTCTACCTTTGTTTCCACACTATTAATAGATCAAGAAGACTAGTGTTTGCGCAAATCACAGGACCAAGTTCTTGATTCTTTTGATTCATCAAAAAAAAAGAAAAAACTTTTGTAGGGTTTATGAAACATTTATAAAATAATAAATATGTAAGAATGTCTTTCAATGTTTTTTTTTTCTCACAATTCTAGTGAAACTGAGTCAAAGAAGGAAACTATCTGATTCTTTTGTTGTTCTTGTAATCTTCACTAGGTTTTAAATGATTCTTTTTTTCTTGGAATAATCATCAATAAATATCCTTTTCGATTAGCTTGAATTTGTTTTGATCAGGTAGCATTAGTTAGTTGGGGATCTTGAAGTATATGGTCAATTTTATATAAGCTACAGTATTGTATATAGTCATTTTTATTCGATTTAAGTTCGCCAATCAATTAAAACGGGATATTTTTATTTTATTTTTTGAACAACCGATTCATTAAGACATTACATAATAGAAAATTCTCTAATAATCTTATATATATATTGAAAGTCTCTAGTAACAAAAAATTCTATTTGTCCGTGAACACAGCAAATTTCATTTGTTTCCTTGTTATTTTCTTGCATCCTTCATAACAATTATGTTATGGTTATTTTTGAAAATATTGTATATTAAACATCAACAGAAAAGTGAACCAGGTCAAACCATCAACTCAAATAATATATATAAAGTAATAATAACAAAGCGGGCGGGTCGCTCCGGGAGAAAAGAAGAGACTTGCAACCACTGCCAATGATCTTTCAGACAGAGAAGAAAAGAAAAAGTCTTTAAAACTGAACCCTTGAAGAATAAGTCTGTCCAAAGGACCAAGAAGAAGGAACAACGTTGAGGAAGACTCTTGTAGTACCATCAGTAGTTGTAATGGAGAAAGAGATAGATTGACCATCGAGATAAGCGTTTGATTGCCAGTTAGCTCCCCAGTTGCGAGACATGGCTAACCAACCAGTCTTTGTTCCTTTAATGGAGACTGATTTGATCGAACCAGCTCCTCCTACGTTCGATATGTTCACTAGCTCGAAGTAGTCCCTTCCGTTTATTCTGAATCTCACTCCTCCTTTCTTGTAACAGCTTACTCTGTTTTTTTTACATGACCAAAAGTAAAAAAAACAGAGACATTTCAGTTAGAAATTTATAGAAAATTCAAAAAATAACCCCTAAACTTTCTTCTCTTTCAATTTATTTTTTTCTCAAAATTTTAAAGCTAAACGAATTCTGATTGAATAAAATTATTGCCCCATTATTCCATTAATAGGTGTGAGTGGTTTGTTAACATGCCAAAATTAAAAATAAGTTCATGAACATTCAGATATTTAATCAGATCAAGTTCGAGTATGCTAAAAACTCCAGTTAAACTCATTTTAAATTCAGTTTTCGTTACCTACAAAACCAAAAAATAATAAGACTATTCGGATATTTGATGGGATCTTAACCAATTTTTTTTGATCTAGGTTCGGTCCAGGTTATTAGGTTCGGATTATTTTCCCATTAAGTTAGTAACTTTATGGAAGATAATTAAGGTTTTTTTTGATCAAATGAAGATAATTAAAGTTTAAATTGAAAAGATAGAAAGTTAAAGGGCTCATTTGCGATTTGTTTTTTTTATGGTAAATTTGTTTCTTGTTTGAAAAAACTAACCTTTGGAAAACGACGGGAACAATCCCGCCTCTGTAAATCCCGATCTTTTCCCAAGCAGGTTGTGCCATGTCGAAGTGTTTTAGCGGCGGGTTGCACCAACCACCGTTGTTGCTCGTCAGAGCAAAGTTTGGTGGACAGAAGTTAGTTGCTGTAATAACCACCGAAGCTCCTTTCTTGCACCACCTTGAGTCCGCCGCGTAATCACACGCTATCCTATAGCATTCTCCACACGAAGCTCCGTTGTTAAACAGAGCCGTGCTTAACGCCGCCGTCATTGTCCCGTACCCCGCCGAGTAGAGATCTCCGTACCCACAAGCTCCCCCTGAACAAACAAATATCTATCAGTTTTCGTTTACATCTTTTTTATTTCAAGAAAACAAATAAAAGTAGTTAAAAAGTTACCCATTGTTCCTGAAGCGTCACTCCCTCCATAGAAAGTGGCGTGACCGTTGGTTAAACCAGAAGGCCTAAAGGCATCAACGGCCATAAAAAGAGCGGCTAAAAGCGCCAATACAGCTAGAGACTTTGCCATGACTATATGATTCGTAGAAGAAGAAAGATATTATGAATGTGTTGATGATCGAGTGAAGGAGAGATAGAGAGTGGTGTTTAAATAAAGGTGGCAAGAACTGTTTGTAAACTATGTAGTACGTAGCAACAAAACCTTACATGTGGGTCTTATTATCTAAGCCTGTGTGTACCTTCATTTCTTTTAATCTTTTACATGTGTATATTTGTAAGTAATACTATAAATCCAAAAGGACAGTAGATCTGCACACTCTGTTTTTTGTAATATGCACTTGTGTTTATATTCCCTTAAAAAGTTCATAATACTGTGTGTTATGCGGTGGATACTGATACTTTTTTGTTTAACTGAATAAAAGTGTAGAAAGAAAGACAAAAGAGAGTTTTTTTTGTTTGTGATATGATACAAACATGTGCAGGGTTCATCAATCACAGACTCACATGCTCTCTTGTCCTGCATTATTAGCAACATGCCAAATCGCTTTATTAGTTATCTAAGTTGACGAAGATCACCGTCAAGGCGTCTTTTGTCTCGCCTTACACAACCCGCCACTTCTTACATAAGAAGAAAAAACATAATACTTAAGGATCTTGAGCCATTGACATTGGTGATAATACTAACATGGATCCAACAAGGTTAAGGACTTGAGGACTTTGTCTAGAGTCGATTAGTGTGTAAGAAACCTCAAGCTAATGACATTGATGATGTTTAACTAGTTGGTAGTTGGCCTCCAAAGAGCCCGGGAATTCATTACTGATTCTTTTTGTCGTTATTGAATCACACAATAAAGACCTGTAAAATTAGAGCAGAGCATTAAATTGTTTAATCATAAGAAACTGAAACCTAGCTTGGCAGGGACAGACCAAAGTATGTATCAATTATTTAATGGTCATACCACATGTCTTCTCTTCATCCTTCTGGTGGTAAAAAGTTAAATGAGGACTTAACTACATTATAATTTGCCTACCCTGTCGTTGATAACATTTCACATGTCTATGTTCTAATAATTAGCCGCCTAACACATAAAACGAAGTTGAAAAGATTCCAATCTTCTGAAACCAACAATATAAATTTATTTTCCTAAAGTTGAAACCAAAGTCATAGGACCATTAATCATCCGCGGAATAATAAAAAAGATCCTCAATTCTTAAAAAACAGTTAGAACGAAGGGCAGAGCAGAAACAAGAAACAGAGTGAGAGTAAACAAACGGACGGAGATTATCTTCCTCTAAAAATCATCATCGTCTTCCTCAGCCATATGCTTAGCCAACTCTTCCTCTTGCTGCTTCCTCTCTCTCCTCTTCTCATCGCTCTCTTTCTCTTTGTGGGTGTTAGGAGGAAACCTCAAAGCTCTGACCGCTTCATTATGCATGTTGAGGCAGAAAGCGATTCTCGAGTTAAACGCTGTTTGTGGCTCATTCGTTGAGTAGATGTCCCCTGTTTCTTTGGACACCATATACCCGTTTTTGTGATCGATGGTCGCATCAATTGCTCCGTCGCGTATGGCCTTTGCCACGATGCTTTCAGCATCAGCCACAGGGTTCTCGGAGTTGAGCCTCAGCTTTTTGGCTACATCGGGAAGGGAGATTCTCGAGTATGAGATGCTGATGTTGCGAAGTCCTGTCCTGATGACATTGTGGCGTAGTCTCACGATGAGATTGTGTGTTCGGTCTTGAGCAAATGTGTCTGAGAACTTCTCCTGCACTGTCCTGAACAGCTCCAAGTCCCCTATCCTCACCGCCTGCCAAAAAATTTTAAAGTTTAGTGATCTCTTCATACAAGAACTAAACTATGAAGGTGTACTCACATTGGTCAGTTCGAAGTAAGGCCTCAGCGCCTTGTCCATCCCCTTCTGAGTGAAAATTGACCTCTCTGGAATCTCACCAAGTAGGAGGCGAACCAAAATAGCCCATTTATTGCATTGGATTCTGAACCCAAGAGCTGCAATAGGGGCTTTCCTGGCTGCCTGAAGGAGGCTTTCTTTTGCATCTGTGTACTCCAGCTGAATGGTTCTGATCTTCCCGAGGTAGAAGAGGTACCTACAGAACTGTTGGTTTGAATGTGCCTCAAACCGAGGTGCCTTTGATCTCAGCTTCTCTGCTTGATCATAGAGATTGTAGTGCAAGTAGTTACGAAGCAAAAGGTTAAGAAGTGTTTCCTGCATACAATACAAATATTTCTCAATAAGTAGCAAACAAAAAGTTCGATAGCAATTCAATGTAGGCTGCATCTGACAACACACACATACCTGACCCAACTCATCATGTCGTAAGGTTGCAGAATGATGCAAAGCGAGAAGATTCCTGCAAGCATAAACAAGTGAAACCAGATAATTAAATGCTGAGCTACTGATTAAGAAACACATCTGTGAGCTACTACTAACCCGCGTATTTCAGCAAGATCACCAGTTTGCTCGTAACTCAAGGAGTAGTAAAAATACAGCCTTGAAGCAATCACATCGATGGTTCTTCTGTTTAAGTTCTTGAGACGAGCAATACTTGCTGAAGAACAAGCTTTAGCCTAATAAATGATCAAAAATAATGAAATTAAAATCACAACAGAACATTAACTCATGTGAGAAAAAAACAAAAGAGGGAGCAGGAATAACCTCGTTGTACTTCTTCTGATCAACAAGAAAAAGAAGAACAATGAAGTAGCAGTAAATCTCGAGCTCAGCAGGTAGGTGCTTAGAAGAAGCTAGTGTAGCCGATGAAGCTGTATCAACTTCCATGTCATGTTCATCACCCTTAAACCATTACAAGTTTAATATCTCAGTACACAACAGCTAAAGAGACTATAATCACCACATAACATGAACCTAAAGGCAGAGGCTAAACAAGAAAGTGAAGAACTTTAAATACCTTAGGAACAAAGGAGGAAAGGCGAGAGTGAGGTTCGGATCCTGGAACCAAAGCGAAGTCCAGGAAAGAAGATAGCACTGAGGCGGTGAGTTTTCGCCTGAGTCCAATAGTGAGACGCACAGCTCGAGCAATACGACGAACCTCCTTCGTGTAGGATCCAGTATCAATCAAAGCTGCAATTTCCTTCAAATCTGTGGGAACACCCCAAAAAAAGTGTGAAATTGATGAAACAAAAGCTTCGAACTTTTCGAGAGTATAGAGATTGAGATTTACGGTGCATCGTGGAAGTGGTAGAAGAGATGATTGATTGAGAAGGGGTGTGGTTGTCTTTCATCTCAACGTCTTGAGTCATCTTTGCGTTAAATCTCGTCTTTGTAGAAAGCAGCGAGATGACAATTGGTTTTTAGCGGAAGTGGAACTGAGGTGTAGAGAGATCTCAAGGGATTGAGTGAAGTATCTTAGCTGAATGTAGAAGACAGAGAGGAGCAAGCGTACTAGGTTGACAGAACCGGCGAGGAGATAGTGGATCAGAGTTGAAGATGAACTCTTTTTCTTTCCCAAGTATTTTTCTTTTTGTTCAAGACAGCTTCTTAATAACTTTTTAGATACTTAGTAAGATAAAACTAAGCATCAATAG
Source organism: Sinapis alba (assembly GCA_012274485.2). NCBI lineage: Eukaryota > Viridiplantae > Streptophyta > Magnoliopsida > Brassicales > Brassicaceae > Sinapis > Sinapis alba. Next base: position 168,359 of record MU105614.1, on the reverse strand, counting down.
TCGTTGTAGTATAGTGGTAAGTATTCCCGCCTGTCACGCGGGTGACCCGGGTTCGATCCCCGGCAACGGCGTATTACTTTTTTAAAAACTTGACTTTGACCTACTACGGGCCTTTGTTTATGGGCCTTCCTCTCGCGTAGTCCAAAACAGTCAGCAAGTTTAAATCAATGTCTCAATATATATATACGGTTTGTTTTGGGCTCATTGTACTTTGGGCTTGCATATATTTGAAAGAAATGAATCAATGATTGGTGAAGCTTGAAACACAGAACGTGTGTAGTTTGCCCACTCCATCATGTTTCGTGTAAGTAAATGTAATACCATACTTGCACATTTTCAATAACTCGAAAATAGAGACAAAACTGGGGGAATGTTAGAAAAAAAACAAAACAAACATGAAAAATCACTAAGGCAAACATTCATAAAATAAATGAACATCTAACAACATTACCTAAAGACAAAATGAAAAGATGGAAATTATTCTACGGCAACATCTTGTTCTTTTGATGGACAAAAACAAAAGATAGACAATGAAGGAAAAAAAAACAAAGTCCATTCAACGACCCTGCTCACTTAAGCAGCTGCATTGTTCGGTGGTCCATCCGATCTGTTGAATCCACCACGGCCTCCTCCTCTTCCACGACCTCCCCTTCCACGGCCACCACGGCCTCCTGTTCCAACAACTTTTTCACATTAAAAACATCAAGCAAAATACTAATTTTACGTATTGAGAAACATCATCGTACCACGGCCCTGATGAGGAGCATCATATCCATAATCCTGTGGAGGAGCATTGGTGTATCCATAATCTCCTCCATGTTGTTGAGCTTCATAGTGAGGTTGGGTACCACTGTAACCTCCCCTTCCACGTCCTCCTCTTCTCCCGCCCCCTCTTCCTCTACCAGATGATCGCTCAGGGTTCATACCTCCATCATCATACCCATGATCCCGTCGAGGAGGGGCAGTGTAACCATAGTCTCCTCCATCTTGTTGAGACTCATAGTGAGGTTGATGACCATTGTAACCTCCTCTTCCACGACCACCACGTCGTCCTCCTCCACTCCCGCGCCCTCTTCCTCTACGCTCATGATCCATACCTCCATCATCATACTCACGATACTGTTGAGGAGCATTGTGTCCATAGTCCGCTCCATCTTGCTGAGCTTCATAGTGAGGTTGAGGACCACTGTAACCTCCTCTTCCACGACCACTACGTCCTCTCCTGCCCCCTCTTCCTCTACCAGGTGACCGTTCAGGCTCAAAAGCTCCATCATCATACTCAACATTCACATACCCGCCGTCTCCTAAGAAAACCGGAAAAAGGAAAAATACAATCAAATCCACAAGATTAGAACCCTTCTCCACAGCTCATATGGAACTAAGACTTTGGAAAGGAAAATGCGGAGCAATCTTACCTCTGCCACCTCTTCCCCTTCCTCTGTCTCTTCTCGCTCTGCCTCTTGGTGATCCCTCTACAAGAGGTAGATCGATTATAAGCATATAAAAGACAACAAGGCAGGGCGTTGAAAACACTCATTATAAAAGTCAGAAAGTGAATACCTCTTCCTTCGTGATCATACTCAGCTAATGGCTTCACCATCTCAATTGGGATCGGACACTGGTACCTACAACATCAGTTAATAACGATATTACTAGTATTCTTATAAGCAGACTAGAGCTTGAGACCCTTATCTGGAAACTGTCCCCAAACAACAAGCACTGTAAAAAAACTCACCCAACAGAGGATATGTTAAGCTCCTTCTTCGAAAGTGTTATAGTTATCAACGACACATGCCTTGTTGTCTCGATACTACAGGAGAAGAGAACAACGAATCAACAACAGGTCAAGGTTTAGCACAAATGAAAATGACATTCTACTCACGGAAGAAGGCCTTCCTCTAGAGGTTCCCAGGTATCTGTGATGTCCGTAGATCCAATAGATGTGATCTGGTGAAGACCAGGAATCCTTCTCTGCAAATAAAGATTCAGTTACATTGTCAGACACAAACATAAACGATCTAGAAAGGACAAAACCAGTATCATACCTTAATAAGCTCAACAATGTTTACAGTCTTGCTGATAGCTCTTCCCATTGCCTTGAAAACAACTTCATCCGATCCTTTCTCCAATACAAATCATCTTCACTCAATCAATACAAAGAAACTGAATCGGTATTGATTTGTGTGTTTCAGATTCAAAACGCAATACCTGAAAAAGAGCCATCGCGTAGGTGATGCAGTTACGTGCCCTACCCATACTGGTGATACGAATCTCATTCTCAGCAATCGGAGTTTCAGCCTTGGGCTTCGCCACTCGCTCATACATGTCCATCTGAACAAACAACACACAGAGAATACAGGGATTGAAACTAGGGTTCATGATATACGAAACAACCATAGATATTCCTGATTCGAATCTGGTGTTCTCCTCAGTGGAAATCGCTTTAATGCTTACCTTGTGTGACTCTGTTCGTTCGGGTTAGATCCTCCAAAACCCTATGAGATTCGGATAACTATTTTTCTTCTTCTTCTACACCCTTTTTTGAAGCAGGCAGGCGCCTCTATGATATATAACAGCCGCACAACTTCCCCTTCCGCACACCCCCCATGAAACCAGTGAACTGCCCTAATTGATTTCCGGTTTGACACTTTTTGACTCTAAATCAGTTCAAATCGAACCGAAGATTAGATACCATGAAATTCCTCATTTCCGCTACGCTCCCTCTCTCCATTAAAATTTAAGCATCTTTAGTATCAAACACAGTTATATATCAAATATGATTGGTACTATCAACAAGCCCGTCTAGCTCAGTTGGTAGAGCGCAAGGCTCTTAACCTTGTGGTCGTGGGTTCGAGCCCCACGGTGGGCGCTTATTTTTTTTCTCTCTCGGAATAAATAATAATCTTTTTTTTTTCAGGAAAATAATTAGTAGAGGTCATCAGATATCCTCTACCACGTTCAACACATCACAAATCGCAAATCATCTCTCCTTCTCTCTCTCTGCTTGACTCGATTGGTTCCAGGTATCAGATCTCTCCTCACACGTCGTTCATGTCTTCCTCCTCCTCCTCCTCCCATCTTCTCTTTCATTTGAATTATTGGATTGAATTTTCATTTTGTTTTTTGATATCACTTTGTTCCCGCCACTCGTTGTTGTGACTTTTCTCTCCCCAGGAACGGTTTGATTTGAGATCTTGATCTGCGACAATGGTGGCGGCTGGAATCGACATGGAAGAAGGAGCTCTCGAGATCGGAATGGGTAAGTCACCGATCATCGATCACATCTATCTATAGCATTGGTTGACTAACGGATTAGAGATCTAGCCTTCTCCCTCTAGTGAACGATCTAGCTTTTAACGTAAGAGACTGATGTGAGAATCTTTGAAATTGTGTAGAGTACAGAACTGTTTCAGGTGTTGCGGGACCTTTGGTCATCCTTGAGAAAGTGAAGGTATATATACACATTGATAACGAGAAGCTTTGCCATTGATTCTATCTTTGCTATAAGAATGTTTTATAATGTACACCTGCAGGGTCCAAAGTACCAGGAGATTGTTAACATTCGCTTAGGTGATGGATCTATGAGACGTGGTCAGGTCTTGGAGGTTGATGGCGAGAAAGCTGTTGTCCAGGTTACTACTCTACACTCATTTCTACATTACACTAGGTTTGATGTTTTCAATAACTTATTCATCTTATGGTTTCAGGTTTTTGAAGGAACATCTGGAATTGACAACAAATTCACCACCGTTCAATTCACTGGAGAGGTATTTAACTATGAAAGTTTCTTCTTTTAAGCGTTTCTGAGAAACCAAGGATTGCTTATAATGTTTTGTTTCAGGTTTTGAAAACACCTGTCTCACAAGACATGCTTGGCCGCATCTTTAACGGTTCTGGAAAGCCTATTGATAATGGCCCTCCTATTTTGCCCGAGGCATACCTTGATATTTCTGGTGAGTTTTGATTGTGCATCACTGTGTGATCTCTGGGACAAACAAAAATAATTGTTGTTGTTTTAATTGTGCCGGTGGATGATATTTTCAGGAAGTTCAATCAACCCCAGTGAGAGAACTTACCCTGAAGAGATGATACAAACGGGGATTTCCACCATTGATGTCATGAACTCAATCGCTCGTGGACAGAAAATTCCTCTTTTCTCTGCTGCTGGTCTACCTCACAACGAAATAGCTGCTCAGATTTGTCGTCAGGCTGGTCTTGTTAAGCGGTTGGAAAAGACTGAGAACCTAATTGAGGTAATTATTTGCCCCCAACCATTGAATGTGAAATCGAGTATCCTACTCTGCAAGGATTTCACCCTTTTGAACTACTGAAAAACTTTGTTTGCTGTGTAAAATCATTTGATATCAAACCCTTTTGTTTCTCCAGGATCATGGAGAGGACAATTTTGCAATTGTTTTCGCAGCTATGGGTGTAAACATGGAGACAGCTCAGTTCTTCAAGCGTGATTTTGAAGAAAATGGATCAATGGAAAGAGTTACCCTTTTCCTGAACCTGGTAACTTCTTTATGTGCTTCTTGTTGTATCTTACTTCGTTGATAATACTAATATATTATATCTATGATGGATTGAAACTTATTATGCATTCCACTCAAACAGGCAAATGACCCGACCATCGAGAGAATTATCACTCCTCGAATTGCCCTCACGACTGCTGAATACTTAGCTTATGAATGTGGGAAGCATGTGCTTGTTATATTGACAGACATGAGTTCTTATGCAGATGCTCTTCGTGAGGTAAAATGTCTTTCATTGGTCTCTTTTTTCTCTCTGTATCATGATTCATCACTTGCTTTAGGTTTACCAAAAACTCAACCAGCATGAATGTGTTTTACTTTTTATTTTGGCAACAATATGAAGATGCATAATGACGTCTACCTTTGACATGTTTTGATGAACTGTAGGTCTCTGCTGCTCGAGAAGAGGTACCTGGAAGACGTGGATATCCAGGTTATATGTATACAGATCTTGCAACTATTTATGAGCGTGCAGGGCGTATTGAAGGAAGAAAGGGTTCCATTACCCAAATCCCTATCCTGACTATGCCCAATGATGGTAAAACATAATCATATCATCATTGGATTCTCTTCTTTTTGATTGAATAAAGCTCATAATATCTCTTGTTGTAATTCTTAAGACATCACTCACCCTACCCCGGATCTTACTGGTTACATTACTGAGGGTCAGATATACATTGACAGGCAACTTCACAACAGACAGGTGCGATATGATTTACTCGTTTTGCATCTGTCACCATCTTTTTCTAATACGCATGGGTCAAAAACGTTGTCTCATCTTATCTATAATGATCTCTATTCTTTTCTGGTTTTTCCCTAAAACAGATATATCCACCCATCAACGTGCTTCCATCACTTTCTCGATTGATGAAGGTAGCAGAGCCATTTTGATTATATACCCTTCTGAATTAACATGGATTGATTGAAATATACTATGACTTATTAACTTGACCACCTTCCAATTCTACAGAGTGCTATTGGTGAGGGAATGACTCGCCGTGACCATTCTGATGTGTCCAACCAGGTTTGCTACTTATAAGATTTTACTTTACTAAAGCATCTCACTAGATAGATGGTCACTTAGTATCATCATCCCAGTTCACAATATCTCTGTATTAATTTTCAGCTATACGCAAACTATGCAATCGGGAAGGATGTTCAAGCCATGAAAGCTGTCGTTGGAGAAGAAGCTCTGTCTTCAGAAGATCTGGTACCTTTCTCTACTCAGTCACATTCATGTCCATATCATTACTCACAGCAATAAATTACTCATGACGATAGCTTCTTGTGTTGTGTGGCTTTGCAGCTGTATTTAGAGTTTCTGGACAAATTTGAGAGGAAGTTTGTGATGCAAGGAGCATACGATACAAGAAACATCTTCCAGTCACTTGATTTGGCATGGACACTGCTCCGTATCTTCCCACGTGAGCTTCTTCACCGTATTCCTGCCAAAACACTTGATCAGTTCTACAGCCGCGACTCCACCAGCTAAGCATTTTGAAGGAACACCTCTATGTTGCTCCGTTCTCATCTTATTTGGAACTTAAATCATGTCGAGAGGAGAAAAACTCAGAGAATCGTGAATTTGGGATTATTCTTTTGCTTCTTTTCATTTGTACGTATAATAAAGGTTTGTGTAGTAGGGAAACTTCGTACCAGAACGCTATTTATAAGCCTGTTTGTGTGTCTGTCTTCCAAACTGGTGAATCATGTCTTTTTGCTGTCGTGTAATAAAGATTTATTCCCTCACATTTTTTATTATATCTATGTTCCATCAGTTTAATATTTTCTTATCTTTGTTCAGATCTCTTGTTGTAACGTAGAGATTTTATTATCTGCTTACCAACAAAAATGAGTCAATGACACAATCCAAATCAAGAATGGTCCAGTGCCTTTGATAATTTTGGGTGTTAGTAAAAAAAAATCAGCTTTTATATAAAGATAACAGTTTTGTATTTGATAATGTCATAACTAATTCACAGTGTCTATTCAAATAAGTGACACAAGCTGATGGCTCGTATACCAATGAACAACAGTCTCTCTGAGCCATCCTAGTCTAACGAACTCCATTATCTTTTACTATTATCTACTGATATATATATATATATATATATATATATATATATAAGCCTCTGGATCCAATACACTGAGCCGCAGTGACAAAAAACAAACAAACATCATCTCTCTGTAATTTTTGGTTCCGAAGTTGCATTGTATCACCACCATCTAGGAAACAGTATACTGTCCTGCCCAACAACAAAAGAAAATGTAAGAAACAAAGAGGAAAACAGACGCTACTTTATCTTGAATGCAAATCGATAAAACAAGCTTTCCGCGATCTGTGTTTGGATATGTATGTTTGTGTCTTGTTACTAGTGGATATGCCCTAGGATAGGAAATTATGTCGAATTACAGAGATTAGTTGTTGTCTACTAACATTTCATCAACAAAAGCCTTAACCACTCTATTGCTCAGACAAACATAAAACATAATGGACATATATTCTTGTTTGAAACTTAAGGGCGGGTCGTTACCAGCAGTCAAAGACGTTAGACTTTGTACTCGTTGACATGCATCCATTTGGTAGATGACCATTTGTTCCCTTTAATCACAGGACATCCACCTACAACCAATGAAGCAATATATTATCAGCTACACACTCAATGGTATCAGGAAAAAACATGTAAAAGAGTGTTTTATATGATTATTAGTATACCATGCAAGCTTGAGGGATCTAGTGTAGCATCAGGCCTCATGCTCCAAAAGAGCAATGCATCGCCCATTCTAGGCTTTACTGAAAGTCCCTTTTTCCCACACTCAGAGAGCTCATTGTACCATGATACAGAACTAAAATTCATATTGGCAGCAGGAAACACCGTTTCACCGCCTTCTTCAACATCCGACCTGTAGAGATTTTTGTATAAGAGAAAGAAGACAATGATTGGTAATATTCGAGCTTAGCAACCTTTAAAAATAACAGTTAGAAATCTTACAGATACATAAGCATCGTAGCCATTCGTTGACCTCCATTCTTGGTGTTGAACTCGTCAACAAAGTAATCATAGTGTGGTTCATACTTTTGCCCTTCTTCGTAATGAAGAACCTGAAGTCCTTCTCCATGATCTGCACATTCCAGAATCAATCATCTTAAGCACAATACTAAATGAATACAAATCAAAAAGTCAATGTCCTCATTCTGATACTAATTAGATCTATAACAAATTAATCTACATATGATGATATAATCTCAGAGAAAATGAAGACTATAAACTGCTGTTGATCATTGAAAAAGGTCTCAAGAACCTGCTGGAATAAAGGTGTAATCTGCAATTCTCTTCTCAATGGTCTTAATGACTTTATCCCTTCCTCTCCTAAGGAAAGTCCCTGAGCTTGTTCTCACCCTGAATGTGTGTATATAATCATCAGAACAAATACACAATGAAGCATAGCGATTCATGATCCATGGAGAAAGGAAAGGGAACCTGCTATCTTTGCTCTTGCCGGTTTGGCTATCAACAACAGTTGACTTCACCATATGTGGTTTGGCAAGACTGATTAAATATTCACATTCTTCCTTTGACTGGTCAATTCAATAATACATTACACTCAAAAGATTCGACTTTTAAGTTACAAATAAACAGACACTAAAGCTTGAACAAAGATCAAATACAATCTCTTGAGTTTAAGAAGAACACAAACCAAGAAACTGTGGTAGAGGAAAGCTCTGGGTTCCCAAGCAAGAATCTCAGTCCATTGATCTCCTCTCTTCCCAATTCCCTCACTTCTGCATTCAATAAAAAACAATTTTAATCAAAAACATTATTAATCACAATGAAATTAAAAAAAAAAAATATCAAAGAATTTGGAGTCACACGACTCATGCCACCTCTCAGTTGCAGCTCGCCGGAAAGAAGAGAGATCCGTCGGAGAAGATTCGTCAAAGTTATTAATCGGAAGAGAGAAAACCCCAAAAGACAAAAGCATCAAGAGAACGATCGTTAACATGAAAAGCATCAACAGAACCAGCATTAACGTCGACCATTTCCTCGCCTGAGTTCGCTGCGACTGTCTCAGCTTCGTCGCCATCACCGCGAAAGATCCACCCGAAAACTCACAGGAAAAAACAAAAAACTTGTAAACGAGGAAAGAGATTAGGAATCGATCGCAAAACCTTCTTCCTTTCTTCTATTTTCGATCTTCTCTGTTCTTCTAACGCCTGTGTTTTACAAATTTTGTAAATGACATTTATACCCTTATGTAGAGTGGTCGGTGGTTATGTGGATATGGATAAATTTGTAATTTGCAAGGAATGGTTTTATTTTCTAGCACAATGTTTTTTACTTTTCTTACAACTGAAATGAAATCAACCAATGGGCTGTTATTGTTGATTATTACATTTTTCTATAAATAACTAAAGTATCATCTTTGACTAAACATATGACATTTCTCCTATTAAAAGTAAATATTCGTTAATAAAGTATAGAAATTATGCATTTTTAATCTATTAAATTTTCATGATTATTGTTAATTATTTTCTGCTTATAATTTTCTAAAATGTTAGCTAGTGATCTGTAAACATAAATCAGAAAATATAGGATAATTACTAAGGTTGATTTGTTTCCAAAATTTAATAGATAAAATAAAATATTTTTTAATTAATATAATGACTAAGACAAATTTATTGACGTACTTAAAAGAGTAAAATGGTAAAAAGAAAATACTGAAAAATGTGTTGAATCCCAAAATCATTATGCGGAACACCGAACGAGAAAGTCAAAACGTCAACGGAACGTTTACTAAGTAACGTCATTACTACGTTTTATTAGCAAAATCTAAAATTAAAATTCCACAAAAGAAAAAATCACTAATGCTGAAACTAATTGGGCCTTTTGTGCGTAGTGAACTGGGCTTACTTATTTGAATACACAAGCCAATCTAAGCCTTTGACCTCCTGAGAGTCTGAGACAAAGCAGCTAAACTATAAGATATAAACCTCCTTTTGGTGAAAAAACTTTTGAACCTCAGTCATTAACTTCCTTGATATATGCAAAGTGCAATGCACTGTAATCAGTATATTGTTTAGTACGAATGTTTTTGACTACAGTTGAAAATTCTTCCAACTGTGCTGGTAGATGAACCGGATACAAAGATGCTGAGTTTAGGCAGACAATAGCTGTTAACTGAGTTCTTACATGTTGTTATTGGAGTTGTACTGTATGCACTAATATTATTTGGTTTATTAAATGTTTTAAAAGGATTTATACATATGAACATGTAACAGACACTTTGCACTTTAAACAATTAAATTCATATATGTTATGGCTTTATTTATGCAGTGTACAGATGGATTTCTACACAACCTATCTGAACTCAAAATCTGTTTTGAGACAAAAGCTCCACAACTTTCGATTCATATACCACAAACCCCCTTATCAATGTCTTTCCTACTTAATTATTCATATTATTAAATAAAACTTTTATAAACCAAGAAAGATCATTCATGGGAACCCGTAATCTCATTATAACAAATCACAAGTCCATTTGATTCAACACTCTTTAGAAGTACAAAACATCTTATGTAAGAGTGAAAGAAAAGCCTCTACTTGGCTCAGAGACACTTTCACTTATTACACACTCACAATTTTATTAGTTAACAGTGACTTTACCGACCATACCAGCACCCTGATGAGGGGCACAGTAGAAGCTGTAAGTCCCAGGCTCAGTCAAAGCAACCTCGTAAGTCTCTCCAGCAGCGTTGAGTAGATCTTGCTCGTCCATGGAGATCTTGCTCGCGTCAACACCACTTGGGATCTCGTCCTCATCGAACACAACGTTGTGTGGGAATCCAGCATTGTTCTTGAACACAATCTTCTCTCCTTTCGCTATAGTGAACTCGTTGGGAACGAAAGCCAACGCTCCATCTCCTGATCCCAAGAGAACATCGATAGCCATTGCGTTTCCAGCCAAAGCAATGGAAGCTGCAGCTGCTACGGCAGCGACTCCAAAGTCCTTTAGAGATGACTTCACGGTGAGGTTCCGTGATGTTGTGGTGGGGATTCTGACGACGGCTGAGGGTTTGGAGATTGTGGATTTGAGGCCGGTGAAGGATGGGATTGCGACGGTGGCTGAGGTTACTGAAGCCATGATGAAGATTCTTGATTTTTTTTTGGTGGGTTATCCTTTGGTATTGAGGAGTTGTGGGACTTGTGAGTTTTATGAGTGAAGGAGAGAAAGAGATAGAGGCAATGAATGGTTATAAGAGCAAACTCCATAGAAAGGAGTTATCTGGAGAGACGCGTTGTCATTGGTTGGTTTTGGATTCTGTGTTCTGAAGTGGCAGAGTGTTAGTCACATATCTGGTGTCTAAATGGATAAGCCTATTTAAATAGACATGTCTATTTTGTTTTGTACATGTCCTGAATATTCTCTAATTTTTTTTATTCTTTCAAATAATTATTTGTTTGCAAGAATGTTTAGTTTAGTTTTAACGAATACGAGAAGTAATCATTTAAAATAAATTTAACCAAATTTAACTAAAACACTTGTTTTTTTTTTACCGCGTTTAGAAGTTGATTCAGAGCTGAAAACAGAAGTTACTTCTTATTCAAATTAGTGATAGTTATATTTAATTTTTCGAATTTTCTAAACCGTTTCTGTAATCCAGAATTTATATACCATATTTTAAAAGAAAATATCCGAGAGGCAACCTTATGAATAAAAACAAATTATTAACTTGAAAAATGGTTGAAGGTAATATATAAAGTCGGGCGGAGAGGAGAAAAGAGTAGATTATAATATCATCGGCTCTGCAGTTCACTGCCGGCAAGAGGGAAGAAGAAAAAATAATCGTGCGACAGAAGCACTGACTCTTACCTGATTCATATTCTTCCTAAGGATGCAGATGAGGTTGTCAAATAGTCAAAGGCTTGGGTTTTTTTTCTTTCTAATGTCATCGCTGGTCTTGTTTATATGTTTGTACATGGGTCCTTTATGCAGTACAAATGGCATTAAGCTGTAGTACACAATGATTATTAGAAAACTGTAGTACACCAAGTTTAACCCGAGTTATGGATATTTTGTTTACTATCAGTTTTTTTTCTTTCTTTTGGCTATTTCTTGAAAAATATACAGTATATGATATTTTCACTAAAAACTGTAATTGTTTAACAATTTTTTATTGTTTGCTCATTTTGATTATGATAATAGTTAAGTTGTTAGAAAGAATTAGTATAAGTCTAATAGATTGAGTAAGAAATGAGATGTGTGAATAGATTTTTTATAAGTTTAATATGCTGAATAAAATTTTGATTTATGTGAAAAGATGCTTACATTGTTGGACATCATTTGTATGTCTAATGGACTAGGTAAATATTTGAATGATGTGAACAAATATGAAGATTGTTGGACATTATTTACAATTTTGAACTGAATAAAATAATTTATCAATATTTTAGGCGCTTAATAAAAAGAGTTTGGACCCTTAAAAATTTGGTGTCCAATGTAATCAAAGTTGGTAATGAATGTAAGCTAAATTTAATGAGTAAGTTAAACTAATTTGATAATTAAGTTTAGCTAACTTGGTAATCATGTTAATCTCCACTATAAGTAAATACATAATTATTTCACAAAAACATATTTCACAAATATGCAAAAACAAGTTTTCCCATAAACAATTTTTAAAAATATTTTTATAAAGTAAATGTCTTGAGAGTATATCAAACAATAATTTTATGGTGTTGTAAAATAGATACATCATGATTATATTTAGGATTTAAAAATCACACAAAACTGTTATACATTAAAATTGATTTATTGCATTTAAAAAATCAAATCTCAATTTCGTGAACTCATCTATTTTCTTACAATTTTTTTTTGAACGTTTTTTTACTTAATATTATCGTTTCTAACATGTTTTTGTGATTTTAAATCAGGTTTTCAGTTAGGATTTTTATGGTCCTAAATAAACATGATCAAAAGAATTCTAGAACCGTAATCGATTAGAATTTAACTCTCAAATCATAAATGATCTATCTTTCTAGACAAAGTACAAAACGATTAATCAATTCACGATAAATGAAATACGCACCTTACGTTATGTAGAAAATATAAAATCCTACTTCACATTTTTCATCGTATTATTTGACATTTTTGGGTTTAGTGATGGGCTTAATTAAAATGGGCCTATTCAAGCCTTACATATTGTTAAAAATCTTGGAGAACACGTAATTTTATCTTTTTCCATTTTCGCAACACATCTCTTTCTTTCCACTTTTATTGTTTTAAGAACATAAATTTTAAGGGTTCTTTGATTCTACTTTTCTCACACAGTTGTAAACGTCAAAAGAGAAGAAGCTAAAACCGATGGGAACTCCAGAGACTACAAGAGAGCCCTGTCCCGACCGAATCTTAGACGATATCGGCGGTGCCTTCGGCATGGGTATTGCCGGAGGATCCGTCTTTCACTTAATCAAAGGAATCTACAATTCTCCCTCCGGCGCTCGTCTCTCCGGCGGCGCACAGTATGTACGTATGAACGCTCCGAGAGTCGGAGGAAGCTTCGCCGTGTGGGGTGGTCTGTTCTCGACCTTGGACTGTGCTATGGTGTACGCTAGACAGAAGGAAGATCCATGGAACTCCATCTTTGCCGGCGCCGCCACTGGAGGTCTTTTATCGCTGCGACAAGGTTTCCGCGCGACTGGTAAGGCTGCTTTGGTTGGAGGTGCGATGTTAGCTCTCATTGGAGGAGCCCAGATCGCTGCGAACAAAGTCGCGAGTGCTGCGCAGAACGAGCAGGCTTTCATGGGTGATGATGCAGCAGCCTCGTTACCAACTGCTCAGGTTTTTGCTCAGTCCGTGCCGGAGACTTCTTCTGCTTCGGAGGAAGGTTCGGGATCTTGGTTTGGAGGTTTTTTTGGGAAAGGGAAGCAGAAGGAGTCTGAGGATAAGACAGGGAGCAAAACTCAGGTTCTTGAGAGCTTTGATGCGCCTCTTGTCCCAACTTACGAGTTTAACTGATCTGTCCAAACTTAACTTGAAGCGACCAAAGTTTCACTTTACCCCATGGACATCTAGTTAAACTATTACTCTAACTATTATCTCTAATATAAACTATATGAATATAGCTGTATTAGATATTTTATCTTTACTTTATTAAACCTTGTCGTGGATCTTTAAATTATCATTACAAACAACAAAAATATGGTTTTTATTTCCTTGGCCTTAAAAATATCATATTACATAAGTTATGCGTTAATATATCAAATTCTACTTAATTATCATGTCCAGCCGTTTGGTTAAAGCCTACCGCACCATATATGCTGCTCATCATCCCACTCTGCATGAGTTTTTAACCATAACACTCGAATCAAAAATAGCTAACATATCAAACACTGAAAAACAGAGTTTGAACTACTTACAGAAAACTCCATGTTGATCTTGCATGAAGCACCGCCAGTCCCGCTTCTCCCCAGTAAATTCCCATCATCCCCATGTTTTGAAAGAGTGTTATATGTTATCTCCTGATTTTTTATGTTTGTAGTGTGATTCTTCAACTATGTAACATCTCTGTTTTATAGTCGTATTTTCTACTCTGCTTTTTTACTTTACTTTTATCAACTGCTGATAGAAATCCCAAAACAAGACTAGATTTTGCTCATAAGAGCTTATTGTCACACAAAATGAAATGGCTCTAAAGAGCTTTATTAAAAACACAAATAGAAAGAACGTAAGAACTTTGGTCTGTCACCAAGCACAAATAGATTTCTGATTGATATTTATAAATGTAAGTTTTGGCTGCAACAAACTGCAGCATTGGTTACATTCTTCAATACATAACAATCCTATTTATACTCTACTAACTCACATGCAATGGAGAACACATATGGGTTTATGACATATCATTGGACATGTTGTTGTTGCTTTGGGCTTGTGCCTAACAACTGCCTCATGTCTGTTATGTTAACCAGTCTTAATCTAATCTTTTTTTGTTTAATGTCATCATCATACACTAGCGTCGTCCTCCTAGATTGAGTAATGATGAGTGATTTGCCTTTGAAACGTTTTAGAAATAATTGTATTTTGCTTAAAAAATACAACTACTGGCACACAAGTATCAAACTCGAGAAGTTGCAACTTTTTTTTTTGTCTATGTAAAGAAATACTACATAGACAGTTCAACGGATGAAGATGACAGTTATGCTCACGACAGGGGACTTAGAGCTTTGAGTCATGCCACGGTGGCTGAGCCTGGCGATCTTAGGCTTTTGGGTTGTTAGAGTCTGACAATCATTTTTTCTGATTAGCATTTGCAGTCTGAATATCAATATTCAGTTTATTCAAAGACTTCTATAGAGGAAATCAATAATCGGTTAACCAACTAAATGAGTTAACTAACCGTCAAGTACGAGATAATGATGGTGTACACAACTTCCTGCTAGAGTTTTGAAGTTGCGAGCTTTTTAAGTTCTCTTCTCAAAATCTTGCCAGATGGGTTTTTGGGGATTGAACCTAAAAATACAACTTTACGTATCTTTTTGTACCGCGCTACCTACGCAACCCAAACAAAAACTCAGAGTAAATCCAAGGAACAACGGTTAGATTAGTGACAAAACATGATCTTAAGCATTGTTGGGGAAAAACAAAAACCTGTTTTTCAACGAAGCCCATGATTTCACTTTCGGATAAGTTACTTCCAGCCTTTTTTACAATATATGCCATTGGATACTGCCCAGCTTTCTCATCAGGGATGCTTCAAAAAACGAATAAGACAGAAACTTAAAAAAGCTTCAGCAAAAAAAGGTCATAGAAAAAAGAAGAGTTTAGTGATGGGTCATGTCAAAAGCAGTTCTCACGGTATTACTGCAACGTCATCAATCTCAGGATGAGCAAGCAACACTGCCTCTAGTTCAGCTGGAGCAACCTAACCATCACCAAAACCACCAACTTACAATACACTTAAGAAGATAAAACTCAAGCTGATAATATGTAATTGTTTCAAGTTACCTGATAACCATTGCATTTGATAAGCTCCTTTAATCTATCAACAACAAAGACAAAACCTTCACTGTCAATGTAACACAAGTCACCAGTCTTCAACCACCCTTCTGAATCTATAGTAGCTGCAGTAGCTTCTTCGTTCTTGTAATAACCTTTCATCACATTGGGGCTCCGGAGCCAGAGTTCACCGGTTTGATCCACACCCAATAACCGACCCGTATCCGGTTCCACAATCTTAACCTCCACATTTGGAGAAAGCAAACCAGAGGAACCGAACCTCTCTGTCTCCTCTTTAGTAAACATAGTAGCAACTACAGCCGTTGTCTCCGTCAAACCATAACCTTGTAGAACATTAACGTTCGGGTAACTCACGACGAACTTCTCGATCACCTCTCTGCTCAGAGGAGCTCCTCCAGCTACGACGGTGTGCAACGAGCTCACGTCGTACTTGGAGTTTATCTCCCTTGCTCCGTTGACCATAGCTACCAACATCGGCGGGACAAGAGTAAGGTGCGTAGGACGGTGAACCTCCACGGCGGAGAGAAGCTTAGCCATCTCGAACTTGGGAAGAACCACTGTCGTCCAACCCAATGCGATCAAGCTTGTGGCGAAACCACCGAAGCTGAATACGTGGCACATTGGGATAGTGCAGACGGTTCGCTGCTCTAAACCGAACCGGACTCGGTATGTTTGTACCAAAGCGATAAGGTTACGATGTGTTATCATTACACCTTTGCTTTTCCCCGTCGTGCCTGATGAGTATAGCAAAGCCGCCGTGTCGTCCTGGTTAACTCGTTGCTTCACTCGTGACTCACTCTGTTCCGTCACCAACATCGTCTCCAAGCTCCCCACTATCTTCAAACCTTTCTGGTGAGGTTCTACTCCGTCGATGAGAACCACCGGGAGGTTCGAGTTAGACGCGGCGGCGAGTTTGGAGACGAGTTGGCAGGTGGTGAAGGCGAGAACAGGGAGCGAGTCGTCTATCTGCTTGGAGATTTCGCCGGAAGTGCTGATCGGATTCGCCGTGGTGATGACGGCGCCGAGTGACATCACGGAGAGGGAGACGACGGGGTAGAGGATGGAGTTAGGAGATAGTATAATGACGACATTGCCCTTGCGAACACCTAGTGAGTAAAGACAAGCCGCGACTCTCTTAACGCCGAGCCAGAGGTCAGAGAAGCCGAGACGACGACCGGTGACGGAGTCGACGAAAGCGGTTATACCGCGGTGAGGCTGTGATGAGATGAAAGTTGTGACGTCGAGAGATTGGTTTGGAGGGGGGAGAATCAAGGGGTCACGCTTGCTGTAGAAAATGGAGTTTGACTCGCAGAAACCACTTTTACGATCTAACGCCATAGTTTCTGAATCACCCCGTCGTGCCTAACCGTTGAGTCAATGGACCTTGGTTGTATCGTAAGGGCACCTCCAACCTTATATTATGACAAAGTAGATAAACTAAATAAAATAAAAATAGATAAACTAAATAAAATAAAACCATTGTATTAAGCAAATAAAATTGCATGGCTAATTCAAAACCACAAAATATATTTAAATTTACGGATCAGATACTCAGATATTTAAATTAACCCATTTGTATTTGTACCTTCATCCCTTTATATAATAACTTAAAAACTTCAGTATATTAACTTGAAAACTTTCGACGTGGTACCCTAGAAAATCATATTCTATAGTCTTATAAACCATAGTTTTTACAAATATTCTTAGTATTTGGTATTGTTTATTTTAGTGTTATTTTGGTAGAATCTTGAAGGCTATCAAAAAAAAAAAAAAAAAAAAATCTTGAAGGCTATCTGTATTTTCAAATGTTATTCAAGCCACTCAAAACTAAGGGACAACATCTAGTAAACGTGAGAGTCAAGCAAATGGGTCACTTCAAAATACGTAGGTGGTGTACTTTAGTGATCACATCAGAAAGTACCTGTAAAGAGATGAAAAGTCAATAATCTGTTTGTCAGAGAGGTTGCTCTAATTAGATCTCGTGTCACGTAAGCAGTGGATATTGTTCTGCTTCTTTATCATAAAACCTTACAGGAAAAAAAAACATCATGTTGTTTTAAAGGGGAAACAATTATGGAGTTTCAGTGAAAAACATTACTGATTGAAAAAGTTTACGTACGGAATAACGGCGGCATCGAGAATGTCTGGTTGAATGATTAGGAGAGCTTCTAGATTAGCTGGAATCTGAAGGCGCCTGATTATGCAGTTAAAACCGTTATGTGTTCATATGTTCTAAACTGTTTTTTTTGTTTAATCGAAAAATACATTTAACGACTTCAGAGTAGGTTTGGAGTGTGCAAATTTAAAAGAAAGGAGAATAATGGAATGTGATTACAAAAAGTTTCACTTACTATTTCTGATTTAGTATTTTTTTGTTGTCGTAGTATTTGCTTGTTCTGAGGCTAAAAACTTGTTCTATTTCATCAAACTATTACAGGCTATATAATGCCTTAAACAACTTGAATCAATACTTGAGACTCGGAAACTGACTCCACTAGTTTAGGACGTGACCCACAAACTTCTTAAATAAACAAAGACTCAATCAAACCAACTTCTCCTTTATTTTCGAATTGATTTGCTCCAACATTTTTTCATAAATTTTTGTATTGTCAATCAGAAAATCATCAAAAATAATCAATCAAAGTATATTGAAAGTATTTTTTTCATTCAATTTTATTTTCTGTAAAGTTCTTTGTTTTCTAATTCTCTCTATTCTATAGTTGTCTTGTTTCAACATTTTCCTAGATTATTGTATGTACTATTACCTAACAAGAAAAGAAAAGTAGTTGACATTTTAATATTTATTGTTCAATGGACAAACCACTAGAATCCTGAAATTATTAGCCCTCTGATAATTAAGATTATTGTATGTAAATTTAATATATTTTATTAAACAGTGTAAAAAATTTAAAATATATAATATTTTGAAACGAATGGAATATTGAATAAGACATTTTAATAAAAACATACCGAAGTAAAAAAATAGTTCAAGCATTCATTGTTGTAATGTATTTACGTGTTCCAATTATGAAGATAGTATCTGTACGATAAAAGTTAATTAACATGTAGATATCATCAACTTACAACAACATCAATGATTTTATTAGCTAGCGGTGTTTACATCCAGCGATATTACATTAATATAGGGATGTTCATTCATATATATCATCCAGATGCAACATCATTTGCTTATTGCAACTTAATTTATCTCTCGTTGTGTCGAAAATAACATACAAATAAAAGTGAGAATGTAGAGATTTTCTTAAATCTTAGAAGTGGCTAGGTTGATGAGAACCTTGCGAAGTGTTTTGCCTGATGCAGTCTTTGGTACGGAGTCTATAAATGCGACCTTTCTTATTCTTTTATATGGTGCCACCTGATTATTACATCAATATTTTTCATCCAAGTTACTAAACTTGAAAACTGTTACATAATTAAATGGGTTATGATGGTGATTATAGAAGAGGGAACCTGTTTAGAGATGAAGTCAATAACTTGTTTTTCAGAAAGATCGCGCTCAGGCTTGCGTTGCACGAAAGCCATAGGGCATTGGCCTGCTTCTTTGTCAGGAATCCTTTGTAACAGACAAAGCCACACAGAAAAATTAAAAAAGGGTCTGGTCTTAATCTGGAAACCTTTGCAATAATTTAAACTAGTTCAAAGATCAAAATAGAAAAAAAAATTGCAGAAACAAATAGTGATAATAAGACTTTACGGAATAACTGCTGCATCAAGAATATCAGGGTGGTTCAATAGAAGAGCCTCTAGTTCAGCTGGAGGTACCTATTATACAATCCAGAAGTGTTTAGGAATTTTCATGTGACGTTGTTGTTATTGGTAAAACCAATCTATAATCAACATTATCCTTACTAACCTGATAACCTTTGTATTTGATTAGCTCTTTCAGTCTATCAACAATAAAAACAAATCCATCATCGTCGATATAGCAAAGATCTCCGGTTTTAAGCCATCCCTCTGAATGGAAAGTCTCTTTTGTAGCTTCTTCGTTCCTTAAATAACCTGTACACAAGTATTAAAATCGCCGGTTCTATGTTTTTATGATCTTAGAGCTATCTCCATCTACACTCCATTTTAAAAGAAAAATGGTGTAGAAAATGTAGTAATGAACAAAAAAATAAAAATATTACTCTATAAATAAAGTAATTTTTTTTTTATTTTTTTTGTTTATTTCTTTATTTCTTTCACTATTGTAAAAAATGGAATGAAGATGGAGATATACTAATTAGTGAGTTTAAAAAAATATTTTAATTAAATGTACAGATTTGTTATGAAAATATATTATACCTCTAGCAATAGAAGGCCCTTTGAGCCAAAGCTCGCCCGTTTGGTTCACACCCATGATCCGACCCGTATCCCGATCCACAATCCTCGCTTCCACTCCGGACGACAACAACCCCGCCGTACCGTATCTCCGACTCTCCTCCACCGTTTCCACAGAAGCTCCAGCACCGTTTGATTCAGTCAAACCATATCCTTGAAAAATATCGACCGTTGGATATGCCTTTAAAAACCCTTCAGTAACTTCCTTGCTCAAGGGGGCACCACCACATCTAACCGTTCCGACAGAACTCAGATCGTACTTGGCCTTGATCACATCTGAGCCGTTGATCATAACTACCAAAATAGGCGGCACCAAAACCAGAGATGTAACTTTGTACTTCTCGGCTGCAGCCACCATCTCGTGGAGCTCGAACCTAGGGAGGATCACAACCGTTGAACCCAACGCTACGGTGACTATAACGAAGTTGAGCAATCCGAAGGTGTGGAACATCGGAACGGTGCAGAGGAAGGTTTGGTCGTTTAACCCCAGTGGCTCGGTGATGTATCTCGCCACGTGTGCTATTATGTTTCCGTGAGACGATACTACCCCTTTGCTTCGTCCTGTGGTTCCCGACGAGTATAGAAGCATCGCCGTGTCGTCCTTGTCAACTCTGTCTCTAACTCGCTCCCCACTCGCCTCCTTATTCATCATCTCACTCAGATAACCAGCGACTCTGACTCCGGAAGTGGGTCCCATTCGCTCTAGGACAACGGAGATACCTGAACCGGCGAGTTTTTGAGTCAGTTGAGGCGTTGTGAAGGCGAGCTTAGGGTTGCTGTCCGCCATCTGTTTTGAAATCTCTCCGGCGGTGTTGAGAGGATTCGCGGTGGTGATGACGGCGCCGAGAGACATGACGGAGAGGCAGACGATGGGGATGGAGATGGAGTTGGGAGATAGGACGAGTACGACGTCGCCTTTTCTTACTCCAACGTCGCGGTGGAGACAGTCCGCAACACGGTTTACGGCTCTCCAGAGGTCGGAGTAGCTTATGCGGTGGCCCGTGGCGGCGTCTATAAAGGCTGTTGTACCGCGGTGAGGTTGAGAGGAGATGAAAGTGGTGACGTCGAGTGAGGTGTTCGCTGGAAGTTGCAATGATTTGCGTTTACTGTAAAACGTCGAGTTTGCATTGCAGAAACCACTTCTAGGATTGATTAGCGATGATAATGATGATAATGATGATCTTATGGAGTTTGTCATTTTTCTTCAGGTGGGGATTAGATCATCTAGTTTAGATGGATGCACAGCTCTGAGATTGTCAAAGTATTTATACTGTAACTTAACTTAACACGTCACATGAACTTAAGAGCATGTCCATTGGGGGTTCTTAGGAAGAGGTTCTTACCAGAAATTAAGAATCGGTTCTTAATTTTAACAAAAAACTTCTCTTTAAGAACCTCCAATGGAAATGGTCTAACAGCTCAGCTTTTCTTACTTGGACACTTGTTAACAGAACCAAATGTTTAATTTAAATTCACGGATAATGTATACAAGAAAAGGTCCAAAAAAACTTGGTTCTAGTTCAATTATGTTTCCATGGTAAAGAAGTTATAGAAACAATTGACCAAACTACAATTTGTCAGTGCAAATATAACGTGATTATGCGTGTACATATCCAAGAATTCCCCGACAATAAATCAGGTACATATGTTCTTATATCATACAGTTTGGATATCTGTAAATGGCATAACAAGTTAGCTATTGTGTAGTGTCACTAAGTTGTAAGTTTGGCTATATGGTCAGATCTAAAGTTTGGCCATTTTGTTAAATTTGCCATACACAAAGTCTTACATCTCTTTTGTTTATGTTTATACTATTTTGAATATAGAGACGGAAATACCAAGTAAACATCAGTACCGGTATATGATTAGGATATATACTAAAACATCTGTAAGAAAATAGATCACAGATAAGTCGGATAAGAATCATCTCTAAATCTGAATATTTCAAATTAATTTCAAAAATATATACATAAAACTTTTACCCAATGAAGAAAATTTATACAAATTTCAAAAGTTAAATTAGTTTTGCAACTATTTTGGATATCCAAATCTGATTCCATTCTATAACCATACTTGATGATATAATGTTGCACGGATCCAAATAGATAATTAAGTTACTTTTATTTGAGAAATTTTGGATGACTGAATCAATACATATGTAATTAATCGGTTAATGTAAGCGAAATTTATATGCATTTTTATTCACGCTTGGACTCCACGTTCATATATATCCATATGATCATATGAATGCATGGAGGTATGGAAGATAGGAAAACAACCTTTCGTACTCTCTTGTATGGTGACACTTGTTTTGCTACAAACTCCATCAGTGACTTCTCTGATAACAAGCTTCCTGTTTTCCTGACAACGTACGCCATCGGAAACTGCCCTTACTTCCCTATCTGGAAATCTGTAAATGACCAAAATGTTATCAACTCAAGATTGTTTCTGGCAATAAAGGACTTTGTAGTGTTATTGTTGAGATGTTGTCACTTACGGGATCACCGCAGCATCAATGATTTTAGGATGAGTGAGCAGCAAACCTTCTAGTTCAGCTGGAGGGACCAGCTTATGCCAATGATCACCCAAATAAAATTGATCCAATATAAAAACAAATCCTTTTAGAGTTTGCATTTCTACCAGACCGCAGAGCTGATACCATATGTGTTAAATGAGTGATAGTGAATCTTCCAAACCCGACGACAGTAGATACTGCAAGAGTCATCTCAAAGAATACCCCCAATAACTAAGACAAATCTTTGAGTGGAGGTGGTCTCTTTTACTCAAGGTTAACTACTACTCTAGACTGTACGTTTACATTCAAGTATTCTTAAGGTATGCCCCTCTCTGAAAATGATGTCCTATTATACCCAAATAGAATAGTACTACTACTCTTAAAAAGTAAACCAATGCTAACAAGACCTGTGCGAATGTAAGTGCAGTTCCAGTTTGTTCATTTTCCCATGTTAAAGAACTTCTATAACCATTTACCAAAACTACATGATGTCCCATACGAAAAACGTGAAATTGCCAGAACAAATCCAAGAATTTCCTGACAATGAATCAGGCAATACTATAGGAAAATCTATTACATATTGTACAAATTAAGTGTAGTCTAGTATCTTAATTCTTCTTAGCTTTAGCTACACACAACTGTTTTAAAAATTTGGCACTGAGCTAATATTTGATGATAATATGTTTCCAAGGCAGGCTCTCTATTTAAATAAACAACATTGTTGTCCACATTATTTATGTGTAAATCATCTCCAGGGTAATATATTTCACAGAATTGACAACGAGTTACTACAATACAAGTCGAAGATTGGCTCACAGCACAAAACTCTTAACGATTTCAAAGCTTGGAGTTGGAAGTTGCGAGCTTGATGAGATCCTTTCGCAGAATCTTTCCTGAAGGATTTTTTGGTATAGAAGATACGAAAGCCACCTTTCGCACCCTCTTGTACGGTGCCACTTGTTTTGCTACAAACTCCATCACTGACTTCTCTGACAACAAGCTTCCTGCTTTCCTTACAACGTACGCCATCGGAAACTGCCCTACTTCTCTGTCCGGAAACCTGTAAATCGCCAAAACATTATAAACTCAAATACTGTTTATGTGATCAAATATAAAATAAGAACACAAAAAACAGGTGATGTTGTTATGACTTACGGGATAACTGCGGCATCAGGGATTTCAGGATGGGTGAGCAACAAAGCCTCTAGCTCAGCTGGAGGGACCTATGCAATGATGCCAAAACAAGTTTAGGAAGATTTCTAGAGAAGCTTATATCATATACTCCACACAAGCATATAATATCAAGGCTCAGAAACTACTTATTGGTTCAATAGAACAAACCAAACACATTACTAAACAAAAATGGATGATTAGTACTCATCAGCATTTCAGTATGCTCCATAAGGACTGCATCCTATAGCAGCAATATGGATCATGGATGCATATGTTACCTGGTAGCCTTTGTACTTGATTAGTTCCTTTAACCGATCAACCACAAAAATGAATCCATCCTCATCGATATAGCAGAGATCTCCAGTCCTTAACCATCCTTCAGAATCAATAGTAGAGCTCGTAGCTTCCTCATTACTAAAATAACCTGCCAAGAACAACAACAACAACATTTTAAAGAAAATTCCAGCTTTGATGATCTCCGACATCAAGAACGACATAAAAGTACCTTTCATAATAGAAGGACCCTTGAGCCAAAGCTCACCGGTCTGGTTCGGTCCAAGAACTTTACCCGTAGCCGGATCCACGATCCTCCCCTCCATGCTTGCAGACAATTTCCCGGCGGTGCCGTATCTCCGACTCTCCTCAACAGTATCCGTAGAGGCTCCTATACCCGTTGACTCGGTCAACCCATACCCTTGTAAGATCTTGACCGTTGGATACTTATCCATGAACCCTTCCGTGACCTCCTTGCTCAACGGAGCTCCTCCACACAAAACAGTGTGCAGAGAGCTCAGATCGTACTTGGCATTGATCTGCTCTGCGCCGTTGACCATAGCCACAAGGATCGGTGGCACGAGAGGAAGATACGTCGCTTGGTACTTCCCTATCGCCGACATCATCTCGTGCATCTCGAACTTGGAGAGAACGATGATCGTTGACCCGTAAGCGAGGAGTCCTGTGGCGAATGCTGCTAAGCCGTAGATGTGAAACATAGGAACGGTGCAGATGAATCTCTGCTCTCCTTGAGACCCGTCGTCGGATCCAAACCGGTTCACGACGGTCTGCACCATCGCGATTAAGTTACGGTGAGAAGAGACCACTCCTTTGCTCATCCCCGTGGTTCCGGAAGAGTAAAGCAAAGTCGCCGTGTCGTCCTGGTCAACTCGCTCGGCGACTCGGGTACCACTCGGCTTCCTCTTCATCATCTCCGCCAAAAGTCTCACCTCCCCCACCGAGTCAACTCGTTCCTCGTCCATGAGCACGATCGGGAGCTTCTTGGATCCTCCCGACGCGGCGACTATCTTAGGGAGGAGCTGCGCCGTGGTGAAGGCGAGCACGGGGTTCGAGTCTTTAATCTGTTTGGCGATCTCGGCGGCGGTGTTGAGAGGGTTCGTGGTGGTGATGACGGCGCCGAGCGACATCACGGAGAGACAGACGACGGGGAATAAGATGGAGTTCGGGGAGAGGAGAAGGACGACGTGGCCCTTGCGGATCCCCATGTCGGAGAGACAATCTCCGACGGACTCCACGGCGCGCCATAGCTCGGTAAAGGTGAGATTTTTACCGGTGGAGGCGTCGATGAAGGCGGTACGGCCGCGATGAGCCTGAGAAGAAATGAAAGTCGTGACGTCGAGGGAGGGATTCGGCGGAAGAGGAATCGGCCTCCGTTGGCTGTAGAAAGTTGAGTTCGAGTTGGAGAAACCACTTCGAGAATCCACTGAGGCCATCTCTCTCTCTTACACAATCTAATCTGGATGATGCGTTTCTCTGTAGCTTTAAGCTATACTTTTAAAATGATTGTCTGAGAAGAAGTTTGACTACTAATAACAACTGTAAAGCAGTCATCGCCGCCGACCACCAGAGCGTGTTTTATTCCGCGATATTTTTAAGTTCGTTAGTGACACGTGAAAGTTGTGGTTTTAATAAACGACGTGGACCGCTTTACGATTACATGGGCCATTTACTGGGCTTTAGGCCTTTTTCAACAAACCTTAGCGCCATGTTATACTTGGGGAACTTGAAAAGAATTTACTATCGAATTGAATTGAATTGAATTGAATTGAATTGAATTGAATTGAATTGAATTGAATTGAATTGATATAGAGTATTGAGAAAATCATTAAAATAGTAAAAAGTTATAAAAGAGTTTTGAATATTTAAAAATCTATTAAAAGTTAATTTAATAATTTTAAGAAACATACAATATTCTGTAAGTTTTATTTTATGAGTTAATTGTCTAGAATATAGATGTCAATAACAACAAATTTTAATAGAATCATATAATTATTAGAACTCAATTTTAAAGACAATAATAGATTTTTTTAATAATTAAACAAACATCAAAACGATAATTATTTGAATATATAAACCAATAACAATAGATTTTTCTAACAATCATTATAAATTCAGCTCCACTAACATCCACTTATAATAATGTGTTTGTTACTTTCTGAATTGATTTATGTTCACAACTTTATAAGATGATAATGCCTCTGTATTTCCTAATCATTCTAATTCTTACAGGTATACACAGCTTTTGTCTACCAGACGTAAAATCAAACAGGAGACATCTTAGCTGTAATAATATTAAGAAGTGAAACTCTGGTCTGTATCAGTCGCCGGAAAATACATCCCAACTCGATCTCAAGCTCCTCAACAGCGATCTGTGCAGCCTCCAACCTTGTACTTGCGCTCTGCACCGCTACTTCGTCCCACACATCATCCAAACAGCAAAACCGCATTGTAAACATGGAAGACATTGACCTTTTGCTCTGTTTTCTCTCGAGCCAAGGAATACACACGAGAGAGAACAGAGACTCAACCATAGTCATAATAGCTCTTCTCACTTCTTTCAAAACCTCTGCAACAAACAGAAGGTTCTGTTCTATCCTCTGCATCACCAACGTCCCTTTTCCTCCTCCTTTAATACTCTTTAGAGTATTTAAGCACTTGAGTGTCTCCTTCTTGAGCTTGTTCCTGTGTCTGTTATACGCTGCGATCTTCACATTGATGTTTGATTCGTTGCAGCGTAGAGTCAGTTGAAGCTCTTTCAGGCTATGTCTCACGAGTGTCATGACATCTTTGGACACGTTACAGACGTCTAACATTCTTACTGAAGCCTCAGAGACTTGTTCGATCCATTTCTCTTTCCCTTGTTGACACAGAGACTCTCTTGCTTCTGGACAGTGGTCGAGGAGATAGTTCGCGCAGTCTTGTAACTCTCTCAAACCTTCCAAGTCCATTTGCGCCATTTGATTGAAACCTAGATACGGTATTGCTTGATTCACAAGGAAAAAAGTGAGGAGATTGTTTCTGTTTAGGGTTTACTGAAAATTGTAGGGAGACTCAATATATATGTAATGTATAGATCGGTGTGGAGGCAGATCTGAGAAGAATGAGGAACGTACGAGGAAGGAGCCTTGAGGTGTTCTTTTTGTACGGACGTGAAGACATAACAGGTCATTTAGGTTATAATTTCAAACTAGTTGAAGTTTGGTGTAGTAAGGAACCTTCCGTTAATACCGGATTAAGATACTTTACGGATTTAATCAGATACTGTTGTCTACACAACAAAACAAAATTTACAATTTTAAATGTAAATTATAATCAAATACCTTTTGTCAGAAATCATACATGAACCTAGCCAGCCAGTGTAAATTTGTAATCATCTGAATTGTAACGAATCAATATCATAAAGAATTATTTATATATTACTTTTTATTTATATAATTTTATTTGAATTGTCCGTGTCGGTTTTAATAATGTCATATATATTGAAACTAAAATTCGGTAACAACAAGATTTAAAATTTCAGCAAAGCATGTTTTAGATTAAATCAGGTCACCTGGGACATGTTTAAAATAATATAGAAATATATTTGTACGTGCAAACAAATATTGATCATGTATAATGAATGTTATTATAACATTTCCCTAAATCTTGATTATTAGATAAGCAGATTCAATGCAAATTCGTATACAACATAGCATGTGATATATTCGAAGCCACTCCAAGTTTCCACCTCTTAATTTGTTTCGATCATAAATCTAATTAGTCGATTTTCCAATTAGAAGTTCTTGATTATGTTCGAGCGTATAATCTAATCTTGATTTTTAAATACTTCCAGTATGGCCAAGTTTACAGGAAGTGTTCATAAATTTTGCAATTATAGAAAAACTATCACATGCATTTATAACTTGGTCCATAAGTAACAAAACAAAACCACTTATTTTGGTTGGTTAATACTTGAGGGGTAAAAGCGCAATTTCTTAAACTAGGCATAAAAATAATTAATGGGCTTAATGTAAGACCCATTTATGATAACTGGATCTGAAGAGCTTTGGAATTTTCTGAATCTGTCTCTCCTTCCTTCCTTCTCTTCCGCCATTTTTTTTTCTTCTTGTTTCGAGGTTGCAGAGTAGAACGGAAGGTCTCTTAATTAGGGTTTAACAGAGAGATGAGCCGAAGTTTGGGAATACCGGTGAAGCTTCTTCACGAGGCGTCGGGTCATATAGTGACGGTTGAGCTAAAGAGCGGCGAGCTATACAGAGGAAGCATGATCGAGTGTGAAGATAACTGGAACTGTCAGCTCGAGGACATTACCTTTACCGCTAAGGTCAGTCACCTATTACCTCAAATTTATCGATCCATTAGATTTGAGAATGTTTTTTTAAAAATAAATATCATTACTTTATTTGCTCTGTTTCATTGTTATTGATGTGAAAACCGTAGATTTGACGAGGGAGCTTGATTTTTGTTACCTGGGTTTATAAAAGTCTATAATTGTGAAATAAAACAAGTGTCCTTTTGTCTCTTATAATTGATCTTTCGACATATGTGTTAATAATTCATATACAGTTTAGTAATAATGGGTTAGCTTGTTAATTGTCTGAACGTTTGCTTTTGTGTCACACAGGATGGTAAGGTATCACAGCTTGAGCATGTCTTCATTCGAGGCAGCAAAGTCAGGTGCTGTTAACACTTCTTCTTTTGGCTCGTTCTTGTTTCCTATTTCATGGGATCTTTCTATTATTAGTAATTGACTTCTGGAGAGATGTTGGCAGGTTTATGGTCATACCAGACATTCTCAAGCATGCTCCAATGTTCAAACGCTTAGATGCTAGAATCAAGGTTTGAACCCTGAATGAAGAATGATGTTAGAGTCTCTATGTATATCCTTAATATGCATAATACATTGCTTGTTTCAATTGATGCAGGGAAAGAGCGGATCACTGGGTGTTGGCAGAGGTAGAGCTGCAATGCGAGGAAAAGTAAGTTATCTCTCTCTTTCTCCCACTCTCTGCAAGCTACTTAGTTCATCATTTAGCTCTCAAGACTACCATTATTAGGAAATTTGATCAAGTCTTTGTTTGTCTTAATACTTGTTTCTATTTTGTCACTGTTGGATTCTAATGTGATCTTGTCATAAAGGCTCCGGCTACTGGGCGTGGAACTGGAGGCAGGGGAGCGGTTCCACCTGTGAGGAGATGATTGAATGTATGCTTTAACATGTAGTAAGCTTCGATTCTGAGACAAAACCAGCCAGCCTCTCTTGCCTTTGTTATGTATTTGCTTTAAGGTTCACTTGTAAAACCAATGTTCTTCTCTAACAACATTGACAAGTTTTCCTTATGATATGTTTTTTTTTGCGTTCTCCATTCTCGCAGTAGATGAATTAAACAACGCACATGCTTTACCCAATTGATTTGAAATAAGATTTTGGCTATATTGAAACTAGATAAAGCACACAACAAGTAGATGACAGTGACTAAATCTTGTAAGACATGCATTTGAATTCAAGAGCATTACACCATTTCATTAGGATGGCTATCAAGTACCATGACTATATATGTAACAATAGCTTGCAGAATGTTTCAGACGTTCCTGAGTGGCATCATCTACCAAAATGAAGCACCTAAGATTCTTTACAACAATTCTATACATGTAAGTTTAAAGGTGATTCATTCACAAATTGAATGTTTTATAAAGCATGGTATAAAAAAAGAAATATTGTTATCTTTTTTATTCTCTCTCAAGTAAAGAAAGATCTAAAGAACCTTAGTAGAGAAAAACCCAACCAACAGTTGTACATCTCATACTTAGATTCTGTGTCATTCGATCTTATTACTATAGTTTTTTCCTCCATTAAAGTAGAAACCCAGCTGGTTCAGTTCTTGCCGCATAAGAGAACTTTGATGTGTTGTACTTCCTGTGAACTCCTGTTAGCTTCCCTGTTCCTGCCTTGTGATGGAAACCAACCATCTTCCTTGCGCATGCCCTGTAAAAGAAAAATCAAAACCCCCCCATTTTCATAATTAGAATCACCTCTTATCGGCTTTGAAACTACATCCCTAATGTATGTTCATGACTTGTGATACTTACAGTAGCTCTTCTTCCTTGTAGCCTGTGTGAAACTCACATGTTTTGCTCCATTCCTCAAACCCATTAAGTGTACACCGAGCAGTGTAGATTGCCGAGGCTGCTAGCATAGATGGAGTATACTCCAGCATCTCGTACTCCACGAGACAGAGCTCAATGATAAAAAACGATAAAACCTCAAGCTGAAACCACAAGTTCACATCACACAACTTTAGATATAAAAGCCAGATGGCTCCATTGCAAAAACATTCATGCTTTTCTATAAAAGAGACAAACCTTTTTGTCAGATTGAGCAGCTTTTAGAAACCGTCTCATGAACACATACGGAGTAGGCAAAGAGAAATTGAATTGCAGAGTGTTGGCCATTAGCTTCTCCTGCAATACAAGGCAGAAACAGGTCAAGTAAAACTGGAAGCTCACCATATTTAGATTAATGATCAAGAGAGATATGATACTCACCATATCCAGTACTTCTCTTCTAGTGTAAGCTTTATCAGAGATCAAGATGAGATCATCTACTACTGGAACTGAGACTTCCTCGTACTTACAAGCTAGCAGCAAAGCAGTGACACCAACAAGCTGAAGCTTTTTCCTCACGATTTGATGAACTGCAAGGAATCTATCGATAACATTGACTGTGAGATAAAGGGTTTCCTCCATCAGTTCAAATTTGTAGTGCACCTGCTCAGAAAATTTTCAAGTAAGCTAATCATCATGCACATTGAACAACAACAACAACAATGAAACTAAAATGCTTTTTGGTCTATGTACCTCAATCAACCAGTCAATGAGGATTCCTCTCATCCTCTCGTTAAGATCTTGCTGATTGTCCATGTAGTTAGGAGGCACGCAACTAAGCTCCTGCAGATTCATAAGAGCCAGTCAAACATAAATTTCAGGATATCTTTGAAGCTCATTGATGATAAAGAACAGCAAACTCACTTCAGATTTCTTGAAAAAGTCGTATATATCATTGATATATTCAACTACGGCTAAAGGATTCTTCTCATCACAAGCGTCAATGTTGATCACTCGCTCTTCTTCTTCTTCTTCTTCATCTGCATCTTCCATTTCAATCTCCTCCATCATTGCTTGAGTGTGTTGTACAAACATTGGCTCATTAAAGTCGTCTCCTTCATCAACCTTTTCTGCTTCTTCACTTGGAACCGAGTCTGGTTCCTTAGTTTCCTAAGATTAAAAGAGTGTAGTTTAAAAAAAAAAAAGACTGATATATGGTCACTGTTCTAACGGAAACAAACATTGAACAGTGTCACAACAAAGTACCTCTTCCTGGATTTGTGGCTTATTACCAGCTAACTGAGCAGCAAACTTCCTGAAGCAAACAGAGAGAGTGGTAGGAACTCGTTAATTAACTCATTAACCAGACAATGTGAGACACTTCAAGAAGTAGACAAGGATGAAGATCTAATGTACCTAGTAACTGGTCGGTGCGGAGGTGGTTTATTACCGATTGCATTCCTTCTGCAGAATCAAACCAAAATATTTGGACTCCTCAGTAAAAAAAATGAAAAAAAAAAAAAAACTAATCTCGAATGTGAGGATTCATCTCAGTGAAACACACTTACTCAGAAAGTGATCTCTTGTTGTTGTTAACAGCATAGGGGTAAGACGGAGGTTCATTGATGTTCTTGTTAATTACACTGAGTGCTCTTCTGGTCGGCCCAGTATTAGCCGCCGGCATGATCTTTCCTCCTCCGCCTGCAAAATCATGTAAAACTCAGTTCAATGACGATTTGATATTCGATTAAGAAGTTGTTCGATGAAAGGGTACCTTGTGGATTCGTTGATCCAATTAGTCCAACGCTGTTCTCATCTGATTTACCCATCTTCTTCACTGGAGAATTAAATCAAAACATACCCAACTTTAAAAGCACTGTTTAAAAAAAAAAAATTTGGAAAAAGTCTTGACTTTGAATTTGACAATCAAACCCTTTTAGATCCGGTTTACTACTAATCTGAACAAGACCCAATCAAGAACAACAAACCCTAATCCCCAATGATGAAACACCCAAGAAAAAAAAAATCACCTTTCGCCGTCAATTCAAAGAAGATTAAGTCAACGTCTGTTCACAAAATCAAAGAAGCAAACAAACTCTTGCGATCTAGAGAATCTCTTTAAGTAGTTGATCAAACAAAGGAGAGAAAGAGAGATCCTTCAGTGAAACCCAGAACAACCAAGATCGCTCTCTTTCTCTCCAATCGCGCTATGTATTGAAGATTCTCACTTACTCGCTCACTCTCTTCTTCAATATAAGGGGCAAAGAAAAAGAAGAAGAAGAAGAAGAAAATGAAAAAGAAATTAGAAAAAAAGAAAACTCAAACCCTCTTTCTTTGGTAATAGAATTTTGAAAAAGAAGAGTTTTCTTAAGAATTAACGGCTATTTAATCTTAGCCGTTTAATGAATGCCACGTGTCTAATATCAGCATTTGCCTTCTTCTTCTCAACTCATTGCTACCATTCAAAATTTTCAGTTTTTTCTGTATGGGAAAGACACCCTGAATTTAAAATTAATAATAACAATTAAACATTGCTTTTGCTAAGAATTTTTTTTTTCTTTTCTATTTTTATGAAATATACTTTTACCACGAGGTATAAGAATTTGAAATTTGTCCTCTTTCACAAAAGACTTCTTAATATTAACCTTATGATTATAATATATTTTAAAGTAAAGAATCCGCATAATCTCAGATCTGGAAGTGTACATGTATCACTATAAAATTTTGAATAGCAGAGTAATTTTTATAGGAATAAAATATATACACCTTTACATAATAATGACACTGATTCACTGCCTCTTCGAGTACTTTTCAAAGGAAGTGACTACATTAGTGTCACCGACCTTTATTCATATCATTGGATTTTATAACCACAATAACTTCTTCTTTCCTACATTTGTATTCACATTAAATAACATGATATGTTTTGGTCTTATGTTTGAAATTGTGCCATAACTTCTTCTTTATTGACATCTTAAAATAGCAGGTATGTTGTATATCTCTAGGGACCCAAAGTTTCAATGAAGCTTTAGTGTTGATCACATATAATCAAATTGATCACATAATCAAAGATAGACCCGCAGGCAAAACCACTGAGGAAGTGTACCAATCAGGCTTATCAGTGAACTCATGCCTTAGTTTTTCTTTAACTCTTCCATTATAACTAAGAAACTCAAGTGGGAACAAGAGAAAAGCCTCGAGGTTATTGTAAAGTACAAGACCCCCCAAGTATATAAGTGTCTAATCCAATGGTCGTAACCACGTGGTTGATGTAGACATGCTCACAAGATAGGCAATAGCTGTGACAGTAAACTGGCAATATATATGTGAGGACATAGGGCAAGCTTCCTCTAAGGATGGTAGCAACAGAGATCCAGGTTTAAGAGATGGACATGGTTAGTTCAAGAAAAGGGTCTCTCCTAAAGCGATGAAAACATGAACAACTGAACGAAAGACGATAAAAAGTGTCTACGTTAGAGTGAACGAGAACCTGATTGCTGCAGGAAAGAAACCCCTACACGGTTAAGAGTTTGAGAGGATCGTGCTCGATAAGTTAGTGAGGTACTGAAGAGTAAGTTAGTGAAACAGGGTAAGGGAAATTTCATGATTGCCCATTTGTTGATGGTTGAGAGAAGAGAAGCTGAGAGTCCCTGCAATAAATTCAGCAACGCAATCAGAATTATATTCAAATTTCATCAATATGATGCGACTCTTATGAAAACATACCAATTAATTAACTTCCTCCACAATCAAATCACCTTGATCATCAGCTCATCTAGACAAACCAACTGATTTGATGATGAAACTTCATGTTATTTTCATGTTGCTCTAAAGATCAATCTCTTTAGAATGGCAGAACCATGCAAGCTCTATAATTAATGACACCCATTTCTCCATATATTATACACCACCATCTAACATATTCTCATTTTCTAAGCTTCTAACGAAAATATAGTTTTTTCACCTGAGTCTGAGGCATTTTGTATTTACTATATATAATGTTTTGGAACTAGACATCCACCAGGAACTCGTTTCCCATCTATGAGCTTAAAGCCGAGCCGAATCATTTGTCAAAGGATTCAAGACTAGTATCATGCACCATCCGCGTTTCCTTTCCTATTTCTACGCTTATAATCGAGCCAAGACATTTGTTTACCAACTCAAGATTTAGTGTCATGCACCAAACACCACATTTTTGTATCTATAAGTTTATATAATCAAGTCAATGCATCTGTTTAGTAGTATTTTCGTGACTAAAATCATGTACCACCAGGTACTATTTTCTATTTCTTAATATCATTCACCACCAGCTACTATTTTCCCATTTACAAACTTATATTTCATCACCAGCACTCTCTTTTTTTTTTTTCTTTTTTTAATACCAGAAAATCTGAGGCCAAAAACCTGTAATCTTCCCACATTTGAAACCACAACATGCAATATTAATTTTATTTTCGTGTTCACTCGAACTGGAAACTTCTTACACAATGGTCATAAATCCTTTCCAGATGAGTTAACGATCATGTTCGACCACTCTATTTCTATTTATAAGTTTATGTAACTGAGTCCAGACATTTGTATAAGGATCTAGACTTACTATTAGGGCTGGGCACAAACCGGATACTTACCATTTTTGATATATTTGATACTTGACTTGCCTTGTACGAATAATAGAAATTAGTATTTTTACTTGATTTGGTATAAACGAATACTTGTTATTTCAAATACTTACTTAAAATGAATTACTTACAAGTTACTTGTCTTACTACTTGTGAGTTAATTGCAAATATCTCTGAGTATTTAAGAATTACTTACTAAAAATACTCTACTAGAAATAAATATGAAAGTTTATTTTGTTTATTCTGCTAAAGTATGGGAAATATTCTAATTCAAATATGTGTACATATTCTCAAGAAGAAAAATAATAAAAACATGAATTTCTCAATATAAGAGTATTTTTTTTCTTTTCATAACAACAAAAATGTATTATATAGACAAGTAGTGAGTAATATAAACTGAGTATTGGAATTTTTTCTTACTTGTTACTTATTTTATACTTAAAGTATCCAAATTATACTACTTATTACTCGACTTGATACGATGAGTACTTGAAAATTCAAGACATGGACGGAATAAGTAGCAAGTATAAACCGAGTAAGGAGGATTTCTACCCAACCGTACTTAGTATCATGCATCACCAGTCCCTCTTCTCATATTCCTGAGGTTGTTAAATTAACTGGTAAATGACGCATCAGATTGCAGATCTTGATTTTTGTTTTTTTCTTACCTACAATGTACCTGTTTAGATAGCAAGTCATAACTAAAAAAAAGTTTATCTATTTAATTGGCTAACTAATATCATAATTTTATAATTTTATAGTTTTTTACTTGTGTTAAAAAAAAAAAAAAACTATAAAAGACTGAAAGATTTGCACACAAAAGAAAAGAAAAGTAAAATGAAAGTAATCATATAAAATCATGAAATCAAAGTCTAGTCAAGTCACCATCTGAATAAAAACAAGAGGGGTACCAAAAGATTTGAGTGCCAAAAACTTCGTACTCTTTCTATTGATTTTTTCAATTGTATGGACAAATTTTTCAAATTCCAGAAAATAAAGAAGTAGAGAAGATAATTGTAATCCCGTTTTTTGTCGTGTTGATCCACTAAAACTCATTTTCATTCACTGGGTAATAACACCAGAAAGTAACTAACGGTAAGATTGCTACGTGGCAACTTACTAGTGGGTTTCAGTTTCCCTCGTATGTGATCTTAGTATTGGCCATAATTGTCAACTTTTAATTTTTCTATTTTCTGGTTAAGTGTTGTTACGTACAAGTACATTATACTGAAAGGTAATATAGTTTACCAAAATAACAAAACTTTAGAATGTTTTTATTACTATAAAAGTTTTAGTACCAACATCCGAATATTTAACAATTAAAATT
Organism: Sinapis alba; assembly: GCA_012274485.2. Taxonomy (NCBI): domain Eukaryota; kingdom Viridiplantae; phylum Streptophyta; class Magnoliopsida; order Brassicales; family Brassicaceae; genus Sinapis; species Sinapis alba. Next base: position 132,440 of record MU105614.1, on the reverse strand, counting down.
AGAAATTAGTTATACACCTTTCTCTAAAAAGATAAAAAAAATTGGGTTATGCTCAATTGTAATTTTAGAGTTTTCATATACTTTAACAATAAATTTATAATTTTGAAGATAACTTTACTTTAATAAATAATTTTTTATTATATGGATTAATTTTTTTTAATTAATATTGACAAAATGAATAAATAGATTATAAAGTTGCTTTGAAAACACAAAATTACAATCTTGAAACAAATAAAATTTTCAATAGGACTGAAATTTATTATCCACCACAACCAATTGTCAATATTGGGATGGACTATGAACAAACTTGTCAGGAACTTTGATCCCTCCGTGAAGGATAAAAAACTTATCTCACAGCCCCACATACTTACTTGCATAGGATAATGTTGACTAGGATTCTACTTTTTGAGATCTGTGGTTCCTTTGTCGTCACCAAACGAAGAATTTTCTTTCTTTGATTTTCTTACGACACGAAGGCTTTTCTTTGTTAAGAGATGGACTATGATATTTTTAAACCAGACAAGCTATCAGTCTATCTATGAATACATTTTTTTTGGTAAATTATGAGTTCATTTTTGTTTCAGCATAAACGATAATGTGAATTTAATTTCTTAGACAGAATAGATTATTGTTGTTGTTTGTCTTCTAGTTGTTGCAATTTTCTGAGAGAATAGAAAGTATTGGAGTAGTTTAACCTAGTTGTAATAATATCAACCGAAGTAACACTAGCTAGCAACTTATTCATTCTAAAGGGGCCCAAGCGTAAGCTCCCAAATCAAAACATGGATCGAGTCCAGCATCAAAGTAACGTGTTAATAATCACCACATGCTATCAAACATAGACTGGCCACCATACCCACTCAATAATGTCGTCATTTGATTAGCTTTTTTTTTCTTGAATTTTCAACCCGTGAATTTAGATTCTTGCTTATCAATATCGATATTAATAATGCACAATGTAGATTTATAAATATTATTATTTATTCAAGTATAAAACACTGTATCAAATCGGATAAGGCTAATCTTTCCCCGTTGAGCTCCATTATTCAACCTGATTTTTTTATCATAAAACATTTTTAGGGATAACGTTGCTAAGTTTGAAAAACAATCACAGGCCGCCCAATTCAAAACATCATATAATCTTGGAAAAGAGAAAATTATTACGTAGAAACCTCAGCTTACATTATCCAACATGTGTCTGACATAAGCTTCCTCATTTGATACGATATAAGACCGAACATATGTGATGAAATGTATCATGCTACTTTACTCTATATGGTAAGATCCAAAATGAATATATTTATATTTTTGGAAATCCGACTAAGTAGTTTAGCTTCGGTTTAAAATAGTTTTTCTTCTTTTTTACATCTCAGAAATTATAAATCTTTAAAATAACTAAATATGTTATTGAAACTGAATATAAACTAAAGCTGAAAATGTATTAAAATGATCACGGAAACAATTAGGAGTAGAGAGGGAGAAGAAAGAATTCATAATTCATAATTCACTGAAATAAAATTTGTTGAAACTAATGACCATACTTATTATGAATAATTATCGTTGATTTCTCTTAAAAAAAATTATGTATCAGGTAGTATAGTTCTATTTCAGATAACAATTCATATTTTATTCAAGGTTTGTTTATGAGATTTGGTGATTGTTTTCCTCACAATAATTGAGTATCTATCTTTTTCTGCTCTCGAGCAATACTGACTCGTCGGAATCATAAATTATTGTTCATCACCGAACGATATTTTTTGGGTTGGAGCCAAAAACGGAAAATGAAATATCTAAGTGGTGGGGGGCGGGGGGCCATTGAAGACAACCAAAACCTGGGGGCATTATTGTTATCCCAAAGGAAAAGTAAAACACATTGACCCGTTTTTACTGTACCGATAAATTGATATCAAAAGGACAGAAGTACCCCTCCACTTGGGGCCGACACTACTGTGCATATCACACGCGATTCACTATATATAACACACAAAGGATCTCATCACTCTCACTAAACCAAAACCTCAAACAGTTATATTTGGGGATCTTCAGGGCTTCTTCATCACCATGGATCCTTACAAGGTATCTCCATGTTCTTCTTCACCATTTTTTCTTGTGTCTGTGTGTCTTAACTCAGTCTTTGTTGGATCAAAATTTGCTTAGATTCTATGACTGCTCGAGCTATAAGCTGGTGATTTTTTTTTTTTTTTTTTTGGTTGGCTATCTTTAAAACGTTTGATCTATAAAACCAGTGCATGCGAAATAAAGGCCACATGTGGTTTGTTTTTTCTTTCTTTCTATTAAACACATGTGTTCTAAAAACAGGTGTTAAATCGATTGTTTAGACGTATATGCTTGTAGCCAAATCAGATAAATGAATCAGTTAAATGATTTCTCAGATCTACACACCTGTGTAAGCAAAATCTACACGATTGATTAAACAATCTAGTTAAACTAAATCCAAACATATGATTAATCATTTTAGATATTAGGTTAGCCAGAGTAGGTTGATCAATCAATTTTTTTGAAGTAAAGTAATTTTTCGTCTGTCAACACATATCTCTGACCATCCGATCAGCACCTATATACACTATGCTGCTGCTTTTTAACATACCTGAATATGAGACTTATCGCTCTATTTATCCGAACCAACCATAGTGTGTATAAATCCACAAAACAAGACTTGAATATTATTTGAACAAAAAACAAAACACGACTTGAATATTCAAAAAGTTTCTAAAAAGCAAAACAATATTAGAATAATTTTTTGGGGGTTAGGATGAAATCTATCTATTCACCCTTTATCTCTGACATATTACCTAAAAATTAAAAGCCTTCTATGTCAAGACTCAACCAACGCTCTGGATCCGACCCGACAAAACCGAAATCCGGTTTTGTTCGAACCGCGTCATAAAATTTGGGATTGTGATTGGTAAAGACGCGGTTAGTAACTGAAGTTAGCGTTTGTTTCACGTATAATGTTATTTGTTGATACAATCTTTTTTTTTTTCCTATTATCTTAAGTTGTTATCATAGTATTTTTCTGATAATCGATCGAACTATGGTGTTTGCAGTATCGTCCTTCGAGCGCATACAACTCTCCGTTCTACACCACAAACGGTGGTGCTCCAGTCTCAAACAACATCTCTTCCCTCACCATCGGAGAGAGAGGTATGTTGTTTTCTATAGCTAAGATGTTGTGAATGATGGAGTATGATAGTTTTCTTATAAGATTTTGTACACTTTTGTTCTGACCAGGTCCTGTTCTTCTTGAGGACTACCATCTGATAGAGAAGGTTGCCAACTTCACCAGAGAGAGAATCCCTGAGAGAGTGGTTCATGCCAGAGGAATCAGTGCTAAGGGTTTCTTCGAGGTCACGCATGACATTTCAAACCTCACTTGTGCTGATTTCCTCAGAGCCCCTGGTGTTCAAACACCTGTCATCGTCCGTTTCTCCACCGTTGTTCACGAGCGTGCCAGCCCTGAAACCATGAGGGATATTCGTGGCTTCGCCGTCAAGTTTTACACCAGAGAGGTATATAATAACTAGTTTCCATTTTTATATCCTCTAGCTTTTTTAGAAACAAAGACAGATCTGAGATTTATGACATCATAAACATTGATTCTAAAAAAGAGAAAACATTTTTGACAATTTGGAAGCCATCAAATCTATATAATACTTTCTCTGTTTCTATATGTAAGTGGTTTTAGTTAAAAATGGAGTTATTATTTTTTGAAAAAAGTAGTATTTAATATACAATTTCAACCAATAACAAAAAAATATGTATTATTCGATTGGTCACACAATATCTAAATAATATAAATTTTGTTTTGAATTATGAAAACATATTATATTTTAAAACAATTTTTTTCTAAAACTAATTAGGGCAATTCTCTTAAATAGCCCTTTTTAAGTTTTTGTCACAAAAATAACCTTCAAAAAATAAAATGACCAAAATAGACTTTTTTTTTTTTTGAAATTTTGATTTTTTTAATTTTTTTTTTTAAATTTGAAACCCTAACCCCAAACCCACCCCTTAACTCTAAACTCTAAAGTCCAAATTAGTTAACCATAGGGGTATAAATGCATATAAATGAATTTTTTAGCTTAAAAAAAAATATTTTGGTCATTTTCTTCTTTAAAAACTTTTTTTGTGACAAACAAACTAAAATCGCTATCTAAGGGAATTTCTCAACTAATTATATATTGAAATGGAAAGAGTAGTTCTTAAAAAAAATTGGAAGCCAATGCTAATGTTTCATCCAGTTTTAACCAGAACCAACCATAAGAATCAGTACTGATGCATGTCTCTACTACTGTTTTGTTATAATTTCAGGGGAACTTTGATCTTGTTGGTAACAACACTCCTGTCTTCTTCATCCGTGATGGGATTCAGTTCCCGGATGTTGTCCATGCCCTTAAACCGAACCCGAAAACAAACATCCAGGAGTACTGGAGGATACTGGACTACATGTCTCACTTACCAGAGAGTTTACTCACATGGTGCTGGATGTTTGATGACGTTGGTATCCCACAAGACTACAGACACATGGAAGGGTTCGGTGTCCACACCTACACTCTAGTATCCAAATCCGGAAAAGTTCTCTTCGTGAAGTTCCATTGGAAACCAACTTGTGGGATCAAAAATCTCACTGATGAAGAGGCTAAGGTAGTTGGAGGAGCCAACCACAGCCACGCAACTAAGGATCTCCATGATGCTATTGCATCTGGTAACTATCCTGAGTGGAAGCTTTTCATCCAGACAATGGATCCTGCTGATGAGGATAAGTTTGATTTCGACCCTCTTGATGTGACCAAGATCTGGCCTGAGGATATCTTGCCTTTGCAACCAGTTGGTCGGTTGGTTCTGAACAGAACCATTGATAACTTCTTTAATGAAACAGAGCAGCTTGCTTTCAACCCTGGTCTGGTTGTTCCTGGGATCTATTACTCAGATGATAAGCTGCTTCAGTGTAGGATCTTTGCTTATGGTGACACTCAGAGACATCGTCTTGGACCTAATTATCTGCAGCTACCGGTCAATGCTCCAAAATGTGCTCATCACAACAATCACCATGAAGGTTTTATGAACTTCATGCACAGAGATGAGGAGGTAAGTCTTAGTATCACCACTTGAGCTACAATTGTTGGTCTTTTTGACTTTAAAATCATTTTTTTTATTGTGTGTTTGCATTTGCAGATCAATTACTATCCATCAAAGTTTGATCCTGTCCGTTGCGCTGAGAAAGTTCCTATCCCTAACAAATCCTACACTGGAATAAGAACAAAGGTATTTGATTCATTTCATGCCTTCATTACATCTTCAAAACCTTATATTTTGAATCAGTCTCCTAAAACAAGCTTTCATTGCTAATGTTGTAGTGCATCATCAAGAAGGAGAACAACTTCAAACAGCCTGGAGATAGGTACAGATCCTGGGCACCAGACAGGTAAACAAAAACTCTCATCTCTCTCTTACATAACTCTCACAGAGACTAAGTAGACAAGAGCGTAATTTATAATCTTCAAATGTTTACAGACAAGACCGGTTTGTTAAGAGATGGGTTGAGATCCTGTCAGAGCCACGTCTGACTCATGAGATCCGTAGCATCTGGATCTCTTACTGGTCTCAGGTAAGAACAAAAATAAACATAAAATATCTACTCTTATTTTGCACCATTAATTTACAGCAAAACTAACATTCTTAGCATCTCATTCTCAGGCTGATCGATCATTGGGACAGAAACTGGCAAGCCGTCTCAATGTAAGGCCAAGCATCTAGAGATCACCAATCTACAGATTTGCTTGTCTATCAAAGGTACAGTCATGACATTCTCATCCATCCATTATCAGATACCATTCCACGCACGTATGGTTGTTTCGTGTTTGTATAATAATGATGCCTATAATCTTATAAACCGGTGTTTTACTACTATCACTGTCTTTGTAATCCCTTTCACAATAAATCAATGTTTCTTGAGTATAAGTTAATTCGACGACTAAATATTTTATTTCAAAAGAGAATCTTGAAATGAAAACAAGACTTGTCTATATTATGGTATATTGGTAATTTGGTACAGTATCAATCAGCTAAAGCAAAGACGTGACGATATTATCCACACGTAAGTAATTAGCAGGACAGTTAACTGGAGAAAATAATTAATTGGTAATAGATCATTAAAATAAACAGTGACAATGTAACATTTACCAAAGGGTACAATGAAACACTAATTGACTCACCACTTTGATGTAAAATATATTGGCCACAGATATTAGTTTTTGAAGGGGTTTGGGATTGGATGACTCGAATATTTTATTTTCCTCGTTAAGTTACAAGGATTTGTTCTTGCGCATCTTAAGAGATTGTTTAATTATCCAATGGTGTGTTATTAGAATTGTTTTTGCTAGTGGTCCAAAACTATTATGTTTAAAATACAGAATATATCAGTTTAACGGAATAACCCAGGATAAACTAAACTAACGTGGTTTTGCGGGGAGATCTGAAAAGGTGTTGGCGTTAACAAGATCTCGGATCCATGTCAGAAAAAGTCAATTTCTTGATGACGAAATCAAGGAGACTTTACTTTGATTGCATGTGATGGAACTTATGCACTATACAAAACACGATAAAATGTAAATTAATGTAAAATATCTTAAAGTTCTGAGGTGTATAATCTCGTGAGGCAGGCTGGCCTTAGTTTATAGGTCTACCAACCAATGTACTCGAAACATAAATAATCTAGATCGTAGTACCAACAAAGAAGTATAGAGGTTTTATACCTAACCAAGACATGCAAAGATGTATCACAATTATTTGATGTGAGAGTTAATGATTCAGCCAATCTTATACTCCCTCCCTCTGTTTCATAATAAGTGTCATTTTAGATTTATGCACACGGATTAAGAAAACATTTAATTTTATATATTTTCTATATAAAAACATCATTTCTCATACACCTAACCATATTTCAACCAATATAAAATTAAATTGGAAAATAAAATTCTTAAATTTTGTATTGAAAAACGAAAACGACACTTATTTCGTAACAAAAAATTTCCTCTAAAAAGACACTCTTTATGAAACGGAGGGAGTAATAATTTTTAAAATGGTATCACAAGATTGAATTTCTCCCTACAATAATTCGCTTAATGAGACTGGATTATTTTTGTATTATATAGATGTCCGAGATCTTAATCTTTTTTTTTATACGTTTCATTACCCTATGAAAAGAGATTCTATTCATCCGGATAATAATTTAAAACTATGTTAACCAGAGTCTTCTTTTGTATTTGCAAAGTTTTCTTCTTTTGGTTCCCCAGAAAAGTTTGATTTTCCCCCAATTCTATAAGGATTTTAGCGAAAAATTCATCACCTAGTTTCAAATAAAAACTTCTAAACTGAAAATTTCAACTTTAAACTTCTAAACTGACTTTATTTAATAAATTAGATCATTTAGAGGTTTTTATAACCAAATTCATTTGGAAGGTTTTAAGTTTTAACATTATCTAAACCCGTCTCTTAACAAAGCCCCAAGTGGAGGACAGCTAAGTCATGCACCACTTGTTTTGACTTTTAGGTTACGTTATCTGGTTGCACAGTAGTATCCACTATACATTAGAAACATTTGTTTTACTGACCTATTTTATATTTGCCAATTTGATTGAAAAAGATATTTATAACCAAGTTGAAGGAAGAACCTACTCCCCACTCGTTTCCTTTTCTTTAATTTGTTGAAAAACTGTAGCCTTTTTAGAATCTTTTGATTTTCTATAGTTATGAAAATAAGAGATATATCAACATGTAGCAAAATGAGCTATTTCGATGGACAATTATGAACATTGATAATTTGTTAACTTGTCCCCTATTTAGCAACAAGGGTCTAAAAATGGTAATTGATTCGCTTTAGTCGTCACCACAATGAAATGTTAGAAGAATCATTTCACTAAGAAAATGTTGAAGAATCATTCTCCAAACATATCATCTTTTAAATATATTGGATATGGTATATGTTAAAGATATTATCAGCCATTTAAATTTGATTTTTTTCAAAATTTTGAAGAATCTTATTCTAACACTGATTTAACTAACATAAAGATTAACAAGCAGTGTATTTAAGCATTGTTTATTTTCTTGTTTATTTCGCTAAATAAAGACAGCATTGTTGTCAAATCAAATGAGTACAGATATTCCAGATAAAAATCCCTTTTTCTTTTTAATATAAAATAATTATTTGGCGAGATTCTGATTCTCTCAACGTGACGTTTGCTAAACCAAAAATAAAGTTTTGGCTTTTACATAAATAGAAATTCACTGCACAATTGCTCTTTGTTTATTCCCTACTCTTTCTCTTTCTCCCTACAAAGTGGTAGAAGAATCTCCTCTCTCTCTCTGTCAGATTCTCAATAAGATTCACAAATATTCTTTTTTTTTTCATTTTATGTTTTTTATTCGTTTTTTTTAATTCTCCGTGAAGAAGTATCTTCCTCTTCATCATCATCAGAGACATAACCCATCAGACATCTTCATAGTTTTCTTTTAGTCTGAGATTTATGTTCCTAAATTATATCTCAGACAACAATCTGCAAGAAACTTCAGTTTATAAGAGGGAGTTTCAAACCCCACTTGAGGAAAGAATCTTCGAGAATATCTCTATCCTGTAAGTTATATATATTTTTTTGTTCTTTTCTTCTAATCTATCTTCTGAAAGTGATTAGAGCATGAAGTAAGATATTTTTTCATTGGGGGTTAAATAAGTGTATTATCTTCTTTATTGTATAAACTTTCTTGAAAACGGACGCTTCGTTTTCTTTTTCAGATGATGCCTTATTGATATTGGAAGTACGTAGCTGAACCAACAAAGCATAATTACATATCTATGGAAGATAGTTTTCTTCAAACTGAGAACACGGTTATGGACACTGACTTCATGGATGGATTGCTATTAGATGGTTGCTGGTTAGAGACTACAGATGGATCTGATTTTCTTAATTCAACTCCTTCCGCTAGCCCTTTTGACCCATATTCCTTCATGTGGTCTCCAACTCAAGATACATCAGGAGTAGTATCTCAGACGTACGGCCAGGATTGTGCAAGTCTTGATGAGTTTCAATGGAACAAAGGGTGGTGGATTGGACCAGAAGGTGGTGGTTCTTCAGTTAAAGAAAGATTGGTTCAAGCAGTTGAACACATTAAGGATTACACAACAGAGAGAGGCTCACTTATACAGTTATGGGTTCCGGTTCACAGAGGTGGTAAGAGAGTTTTGACCACAAAGGAACAACCGTATAGCCACGATCCCTTGTGTCAGAGACTAGCAAACTATAGAGAGATCTCTGTGAACTATCACTTCTCTGCTGAGCAAGATGATTCCAAGGCCTTAGCTGGTTTGCCAGGAAGGGTTTTCTTGGGGAAGCTTCCTGAATGGACTCCTGATGTTAGGTTTTTCAGGAGCGAGGAGTATCCTAGAGTCCAGCATGCTCAGGACTGCGATGTCCGTGGAACTCTGGCCATTCCAGTGTTTGAGCAAGGGAGTAAGGTTTGTTTGGGTGTTATTGAGGTTGTAATGACCACAGAGATGGTTAAACTAGCACCTGAACTTGAAAGCATTTGCAGAGCACTTCAGGTTTGTGTCCTTCTCTATAAACTTTATGCCTTTGTGTTTGTTCACAACGCGAATTAAAGACGAATATAGCATGAACACTTAGAGAGAAAACAAGACTGAAGTAAATATTAATTATGTCAATGAATAATTTTACAACCACTTAACCCCTCAGATCCGTATTTATACAGTCTCAAAACTACGATGATACACCGTCTCTCTTTAAAAAAACATCATTATCTACTAAAAACACTTTCTTGGTACTTCACTTGTGTACGGAGATTTAAATCACTTTCAGAATCAACACTTTGCATGGTTTCTCTAAAAGGGAATAATGCAATTTTGTTTCACAGGCAGTTGATCTTAGAAGCACTGAAGTTCTGATTCAGCCTTCTCTAAAGGTAATCAAAGAAGCTACACTAAGTTCTTTAGGTTCTTGTTTTGATTTAAACCAGATTCTTCTTTATTACAGGGATGTGACTTATCCTACAAAGCTGCATTACCTGAAATCAGAAACCTCTTGAGATGTGCTTGTGAGACACATAAACTACCTCTAGCTCAGACATGGGTCACTTGTCTTCATCAAAGCAAAAGCGGGAGCCGTCACAACGATGAGAACTACATCCACTGCGTGTCAACCATTGATGATGCATGCTATCTTGGTGATCCAACTGTCCGGGAGTTCCATGAAGCTTGCTCTGAGCATCACCTCTTGAAAGGCCAAGGAGTTGCAGGACAAGCCTTCTTGACCAATGGACCTTGCTTTTCTCCTGATGTCTCTAACTACAAGAAGTCCGAGTACCCTCTCTCTCACCATGCTAATATGTTTGGTCTACATGGCTCGGTTGCAATACGACTACGCTGCATCCACACCGGATCTGTTGATTTCGTTTTGGAGTTCTTTTTGCCTAAAGACTGTGATGATTTGGAGGAACAGAGAAAAGTGTTGAATGCCCTTTCAACTATTATGGCTCATGTGCCTAGAAGCTTAAGGACTGTTACAGATAAGGAACTAGAAGATGAGAGTGAAGAGATAGTGACGCCAAAGATAGAGAACATATCAGAACATACCTCATGGAGCACCTCCATTGAAGAAATCCAGCAGAGTTGTAGTAGTAATCCTCAGAATCTTGGATTAATATATGACTTGGGAGGCAAGGAAAGTGATGAGTTTGGTATGAAAAGAGGTTTTGGTTACATCAAAGATTCAAATGTTAATGAGAGAAGCACTTTCTCCAGTGGTGGCTTCAGTAAGATGGCTGAGAAAAAGCGTACAAAAGCAGATAAGACCATCACATTGGATGTTCTTCGACAGCATTTCGCAGGGAGTCTGAAAGATGCAGCCAAGAACATCGGTGGTAAGCAGCATTGCTCTATTGTTTTCGCTTCAGTTTATCAGTAAGTCCTAAGATTGATTCTCTTGTTTTCTTGTCAGTTTGTCCAACGACCTTGAAGAGAATATGCAGGCAACAAGGTATACAGAGATGGCCTTCAAGAAAGATCAAGAAAGTGGGACATTCTCTGCAGAAAATCCAACGAGTGATTGATTCTGTTGAAGGTGTTTCAGGTCCTCTTCCCATAGGCTCCTTCTACGCGAGTTTCCCTCACTTAGCCTCACAGGAACCATCCCTACAAGGCAAAAACTCGCTTCCTCCACATCCATTGCAGCTTTCAAAGTCACCTGTTTCCCCATACAGTCACAGTTCAAGCTCCAGCCAATGTTGCTCCAGCGAGACCCAACTAAACAGTGACACAATAACAACAACATATCTTTCTCAAGATGATGATTTTATAAGGATTAAAGTTAGCTATGGGGAAGAGAAGATCAGATTTCGGATGGGGAACTCACGCAGGTTAATTGATCTATTGTGGGAGATAGGGAAGCGGTTTAGCATAGAGGATATGAGCAGGTGTGATCTAAAGTACTTAGATGAAGATAATGAATGGGTTTTGTTGACTTGTGATGAAGATGTAGAAGAGTGTGTAAGTGTCTGCAGAACCACACCGAGTCATACCATTAAGCTTTTGCTTCATGTTTCTTAATTTTTATTGTTTCCCTAAACGTTCTTCAGCTACATGTTACAATTCGTGGCAACAACCTTTTGTTATGTTACAAATTGTTCATAATTTTAATTTAATTGTTTCTATAATTGTCATATTCATTAGAAAAAGGTATAAGAAACTAAGAAAAACATTTACCAAATTATATATATATATATATATATTCCTGTTTTGTGGGAAAGACAAACATTTTTACAGAACACCAAACTGAAAGTTCTTAAAGAGCTCAAGATTCTTGTGTATGTGTGTCTAAGAGTCACGTCTCGGCGTTCTTCTGACCTCAGGTGACGTGCATGAGACGTTACGAGCTTCATGAGACTGACTCTGTGCGGCTAAGTACTCAAGTGCCACCACAATGTCACCTATAAACGGTCGATAATGAGCTTCCTCGTTCAAACACATTGCGATTATCGCAATCGCATAGTTTAAACATCGTCTTGGGTATTTTCCTCGTAGAGAAGGATCCACTAAGTATCCAAACTTCTTCTGATCCTTAAGGTATGGACGTGACTGCCATGCAGAGACAGTTAAAAAAAAAAAAAACTTTAGGTTAAGAACGAAAGTAAGTCTGGTTTAATCCGGTTACTTACCCAAGCAACAAGATTTTGCTCGCCTTGCTTTTGACTCAAGTCAATGGCTTTCCTCCCAGTAACCAGCTCAAGTAAGACTACACCGAAGCAGTAAATATCGGATTTAACGGTTAGTTTCCCGCTCATTGCGTATTCAGGAGCACAGTAACCGTAAGTTCCCATGACACGTGTGGAGACATGAGTTCTATCTCCTACAGGACCGAGTTTAGCTAGTCCAAAATCTGAAAGCTTGGGGTTGAACTCTTTGTCTAGCAATATGTTTGCGGATTTCAAGTCGCGGTAAATCACTGGCGGGTTTGCTGTGCAGTGAAGATACTCTATTCCCCGAGCCGCACCAACCGCGATTTTCATGCGTGTGTTCCAGGTTAATGGTTCTTGATTTGGATCAAGAACTGAAAAAAAAAGTCAAGAACTTGAAAAAACATTTTGTAACAAGAAAAATGGAGAGGAAGTTTGAGGAACTAAATTTACCAAAGAGGTGATCTTCTAAGCTGCCCATTGGCATGTATTCATAGACAAGAAGTCTCTGATCACCAGAAGTACAGTAACCGATGAGTGTAACGAGATTAGGGTGATGGAATAAGCTAAGCATAAGGACTTCAACTATGAACTCTCGGTTCCCTTGAAGCCCATCTGGATTCAGTTGCTTAATAGCCACCACCTGCTTTCATCAATTAAATTAAATTAAATTAAAAGTCTCATTAAAAAAAAACAGAGTTGTTCTTTAAAGGAAGATGAAGAGAGATCTGACTTGTCCTGAATCTAAACGACCCTTGTAAACTCTCCCAAAGCCTCCTTCTCCTAGCAAATTAACTTCACGGAAGTTTCTTGTTGCTTCAGCTAACTCTTTAAAAGTGAAACTCCTAGCTCCACCACCAGGTTTCGTACTGTTCACCTTTCCGTTAACTGTTCCAAAGTTCCGACAAGAGTTTAAACTCCAAAAAATGTATGAACTTTGAAGAAAACAAAACATAATAATTAATCACACTACACACCCAAAATACCCGAAATGGACCCTGTTCCTGCTGTATCACTTCCATGAACTATAATCACAAAAGTATAAAAGAAAATACATTATAAAAAAATAATATAAAAAATAAGACTTCAGCTTTCGTGTAGTACAAAGACAATGAAAGTAAGGAACCTGATGAATCGGTTGTTGGGCGAGCGGTATCAATGTCGACTCTAATGTCCTTGGTTCGAGGATTCAAACAAGAGAAGCAAGTCATCTCTCTTTTTCTCTCTCTATATTCTCAAAATGGAGCTGGTTTTGAGGAAGAGAGAATGGGTTCAAGAAATGGAGCTGAATCAGCTCCACATAGATATCACACACCAGACACACCAAAGCCTTGACAAATTAGTACAAACAAAAAGGAAAAAAGAAAACCTAGGATTTAAAGAGGTTGATTAGTCTGGATAATTCCAGAAAACAAAAGAAACTAAAAAAAACTTTTGGATGAGACTTTATTGAAACCTCCCTCCCTCCCACCAAGAGAAGATCCAAATCGGTGATAGATTGCAAGAAAGAAAGAGAGAGGGAAAGGAGATAGAGTTTCTTTAGTTTATTTTTTATATAAAATAATATTTTTTCTAATGAATAAAAAAGAACTGAAGTGTTACAAATTCCATCTAATCACAACAGAAAATGACAAAGGATCATATGAAAACAAGAAAGAAAGAAAAAAAAAACAAAATTCAGCACAGGAAACGGGAGAGAGAAAATCACGGAGTTTTTGCAACCGCTTTTAGTTTTGGGTTCTTCTTCTTCTATCTTCCTCCTTGTGTATAATTAAACTCTTTCTTTTCTTTTAGTTGGAGCTACTAAAATTTAAGTGGTAGAAGACGACAAGTTTCGTTTCGTTCTTTTCCACGTAGGACCCTCTTTATTTTTAAATTTTCTTATTTTATCGTCTTTTAAAAATTTAAAATCAATTTCCGCCCAAAAAAAACAATTTATAATATCTTCTCATGCATCATCATCTTCAACTCTCTTTGCTTCTCTGGCATTTAAACGGTCAGGTCCACCCTCGTGTACTATTTTACAATCATACCATTCAACAAGTTCCCGTAATACCCTCGGATTGACCCGTCGCTTAAATGAAAAACAGTACTACAGTGTCTGATGAGGAGAACCCACGAGGCCGACAGTGAATGTTCGGTTCTTATCTCTCAACAAATGGACGGTCCAGATTCTTAAGCTTGACCTTACGTTCTTATTACATCCTTTTTCGGGTCCTACTAATTTTCTTTAGTCAGTGGTCACACTGTTCTCTCAATCCCATTTTGACTTTATTTACCGCCGTTTTAGATACATACCGTGTTTTTTATTACTCCGTTATACTCCTTTCAATTTATATTAATTTTATATTAAATATCGCTTTAAACTTTAAATTTTATTTTATTATCAAGTTTTAAAAATAACTATTAATTTTTTAAAAAAATTATTTTATTTTCAACTCATTAACTAATAAAATTAAGTTAAATAATATATTAAATAAATAGTGAAATATAAAATAGAATTATTTTTTTATTTGTATAAAAAAAATCTTAAAGTCAAAACGGAGGAAATAAACTATTGACACTAATGAAGATCTTCTGAAATTTAATTTCAATTACTGCTAATTACTTTGTAACAACTACCACTAGTATTTTATTTATATAAGCTACCTACCACTTAAAACCGCTAAATGGTGATATTTTGTTCTGATGCGAGATGACATACAGCATTATTCAATTTCTCTTGTTTTTAACAAAATGTTAGATGTGATTAAGAAGAACCAAAATAATGTAATTTCTGTCTTTGACTAATTTGTAAGATACTACGAAATCTTAACATGGAAATTACCAAATCTTCATATGATGACAATCACTTCTTTGTTTTATTTGTCATTTATTTTGAATTTTATGAAAACGTGTTTATTTTATTTGTTGTAAGTGGACGAACAACTAAAAAGTCGTGTGCGTAGGCTGTATAAATTGCAATCTAACTCAGAAATTGATGCATAAAGACACACAAGTACAATTGACTCTACGTGTAAAGTGTAAACGCATTCTAGATTAGATAGACTCACCCCTATAAAATTATTTTCTTATGATTTACTACAGAACACTTTATGACATCGATATTCACCAAAAAAAACTCGAATTTTATACAGAGTCAGACACATGCATACAGCATACTCGACGCTATCTAAACACGGTAGAGCTGTTCCGTGAAGAAAATCTATGACGTACGGTACGATTATTCCATATATTGTTGGATAATTGATAGCTGCAATCTGTAAACATTCTAATTTTGAAAAAATTATTTCGACATGTATTTTTCAAGTAAAAAGTCGAAACTATCACTTCTCACTTTTTCAGAAAAAAAGAAAGGTATTGAGTTTACATCTCAGACAATAATTTTCTTTTTTTTTAAAAAAAAACAGGTGAATATATGGACCAATCAATGGTTTCACCGAAGGAAATTAAATATCACGAGACAACACGTTCATGTAAGTCCCGTGATGCGCGAGTCCCTCTTCAACTTGAACGCATACGAATAAACATATAAGTGAAACACCTTACTATCACTTATTGAGTTATATACGCTACGAATTTTAAACTATATACTTCTCTTTTTTTTTTTTTTTTTGTAATCCTACTAAACAATACGTTGATTGATTGTTGTAAGTTGCATTTAATATACTCGTTATTAAGCACGTGAATCATTCCAACTGGTAACATTTGTCAAATAATTTCCTACACTGCTACACATACCATTTAATATGTCAGGTGATTCCAGTAATCATATACTACTACCGAGGAACTTGAGAATCGAAGCCGGCAAAAGTCAAATGATGATAATTATATTTCCGAAAAGTCAAATGTTGAAGACATTTTTGTTGCATCTTCTTTTATGGCCAAGGTGTATAATCTTACAACATTACCATATTTGAAAAACACTAATTTAAAACTACTAAACTATATTCTACAGCTTAGCGAGACTCCTGTGTTTTCTTCATTTCCTTCTTTTTTTCCCTTTTTACCCCTAAAATAATATGGATGTTGCAACAATCTGTACAATAGAGAGACTAGTCTCATACATTTTCATGTCACAACAAATAGGCCATGACCTTCCACAACCGATTTTCATACCAGAAAAATATATATGCCTGAGAATAGCCAATGGAAAATGCCTCCTCTTGTTACTCCTCCGTCCTCTTTCAAAGATCCATTCATCTTCAGAGCTGTAACGCCAGATCAGGATGCTGAGACGAGGACGAACCAGTCTGCTGATTCGCGCCGGGAGAGTTTGGTGATACAAGCCTAGCGTTAAGGTCCGGTGGAAACCGGTCGAACTCCTGTTTGCTATAAGGAAACAACAACCCTTGCTGATGTTGCGAGCCTGGCATGGTCTCGTTGGTTAAGTTTGGTTGTTTCTGTCGTGTAGCTCCGACCATTGGACTTGGACTCTGACTGAATCCACTGAAACCGCGGGTTAGACCGTTGCTTCTCTCAGGTTTGATCAGCGGTCCTGCCTGGCGAGAGGAGGAGGAAGATGATGGGAAGGCACGAGAAGGTGCAGTCTCTTCAATTCCTTGAGAAGAAGAAGAATGTCTGTTTCCTATGAAAGCGCTAGAGACTGAAGCGGTTGGAGACAGGATTCTGTTTGAATGATCATCAGACGCTAAGTCATTAGAACACTTCTGTTTTCCCAGCACGGTTTGCTTTTGTGGTTCATCCTCTTCAGTTCCTGCTGGGTTCTCTTCAACCCAACCTGGACCATATTTGATTCCAGGCGGCAACACGGTTTCGATTCTCTTTGATGCAATTTTCCAGGCAACAGGACCGAGGTTCGCAGCGTATCGTGCTAGACTCCTTGCGTAACCGTACTCAGTGGTCAGTCCAACCTGATGAACAAAAAAAGTAAAAAATATATGATGAGACTATTGTTCCAATATACAAAATGATGTAATAGAATTGGTAATAGCGTACTGGAATCAACTGTTTTAACTCGTCTTCAAGCGTGGTTAAAACCGATGGCTCCTGTGTAGAAGTAGGGAGGTGGTTGTAAGTATCGCGTCTGTTATCATCGACATTGAAATGTTTCATCCCATATTTGTTAACCGCCTTCACAACCGAAGCTGCAGAGAAACAGAGAAGATGATTGATATTAGCAAAAAAAAAAAAAAAAGAAAGTCTCAAAGAAGGTAGAGATTCTTGTTTTTACGTGGAAACTCGTTCTCCCAATCAACCGACCAGCCACTTTGTGTTTCACTGTTGTGGTTGATCCGAACAGATGTTTCTGCTTGTCGGAATTTGTGTGAAGGAGGAGTCTTTCTTAGATTGTAAGCACCAGAAAACCTATTAGAGCTATCTCCACCAGGAATGAGCGCATCAGCTGAAATTTCAGAAGCAGTACGGTCAATGGAAGATGGTTCGAGATGTTTCTTTGGCGGACGGCCTCTTCTGGCAACTTTTGGCTGCTGTTCTTGTTGGCTTTGTGGTTCTTCATCATCACTGTCTTGCCTTAAATTATCAAAGTCCTTTTTAGCCAGTTCTTGTATCGCCCGCGCCTACAAGCCAGAATGACAAGCTGTTTTCAGAAACATGGAACCATGATGTATCGAAAAAGGAGATAAAATTGAAGACACACCTGTCGATAGTATACAGTGTCTGATGAATTGTATTCCATTGCATTGCTACATATTAAAAACACATCCCCCTGCCAAAAAAGAAGAGGGCCAGAAGCAAAGCTTTACAGACAAGGTAAAAAAGAGTTGTTCAAACATCAACCTTGTCACGCAATAGTCATAGTGGGAAACCAATTTGAGTCGAAACAGATCAATAGTTACTTAGAGTTAAACACAACTTTGTGAAACAGTCCTAGTTCTGCACCCTACACTACAGATAACATGCACGTAAACAACATCAAGCAATGGTTGTCCACAAGCCATAAGAAGCTGTAATAACGTTCTGAAATGAAGATGCCAAGTAACAAAACTAATCTGTGGCGACCAGAGAAACTTTTAGCATAGCACCAAGCAAAAGAGGAACCAATTCGAACCGCATCAAAACTATGAAGGATATGACCCCCGAAGAAAGTTGAGGGAGAACCATCAAGGAGTCTAATGCTCGCAAGACGTACCTCGAATTGTTCTAAACTGGCATAAGCTCCAGAGTCTAATTTCTTCCGCACTGTGCTAAAATCCATGGGATTCGTGATAATCTCATGATAATCAGGAAGCTGTAACACATATCAAACAGAGATTAGACAAACAGGACATTAATGAGCTTAAACATCAGCGAAAGGGACAAGAGAGTTACCTCCTCAGGATCAACTGGATCTGAGTAAACGCCATAAGTATCTTTCCTACAAGTATTAGTAATATAACATTAAACCCAGTTGGGAATCACTTCTACTGAGACTAAACCAGAGCGCAAGGAAATGAACACACTTTTGAAGTCTATCGAGGATGAACACCAACAACTGTTTGTCTGGCAAAGGCGTAGTGGGGCCGCCAGACTCCACGGGTGACCCTGTCCACATTTACAAATTTAAATCATCAGAAAAAAAGAAAATCTCGCTTTTTAATCCTCGTACGAATTTTCCCAGTTTATTGCCTTTTCAAGAATTAAATAAAGGAAACTAAAAAAATATATATGGTACCTTGAGGAATGTCAGTCGCTTTCGAAGCCTTTTCTCCCTGCAGAGGATTATTATCATCAATCATCATCATCAATTCCAAGAATCCATTTAAAAAGGTCAGCTCTTTCCGTAAATAAGTAGATTTTTGTTCTATGTTTATGCAAAGAATCGAACAAGACACAGTACAAGTGAAAGTGTAACTAAAGAAACTGATATTACGGATAAGACAAACTGGAACTTGTTGTCTGAGAGACATGATGGTTTCAGTTCAAAGTTTTTAAATACCAGAAATCAGACAACTTTAAATACTATAATATTAAAAGCGAGAATAAAAACCTGATTAAACACCAAATAATTTACGAAAACAAAAAGGGAAAATAATTTACAAAAAAGAAAAGCTTTAACCAATCAAAATCGAGACTCAGTCAAACTCAGCCACTCAACTCATCTCTATATTCTTGAAGCACAAAGACGAACACTTCACATAACAAACGCGCGAAAATCCAAACATTATATTTTTTAAAACCTAATTTCTCATATCTAAAACCGAATTAGAGAACCTACCGTGAATTCAGATCCACCGCCGCCGCCGCCGATCTTCAGTCTATTGACGGGAGACTCGTCGAGGTTCAGATCGGAACCGCGCGATTGTGAATTAGGAGAATGACGATTGGAGTGGGAGTTTAATCCGTACAGGAGCTTGTGTTTCTTCTCCCGCCGCTCGTCGTCGTCTTCCTCGCTCAAGGGGGAATCGGAAGAAGAAACTCCGTTAGGATTAGGGTTCCGGCGCTTGGATCGGGTGCCTGAGTTGGGAGAATTAGGGTTTTTGGAACCGGATCTATGGTCATCGTGGTTGTTGTGTTGTTGTTGTAATTGTTGCTGTTTGATAGCTCGCTTCTGAAGGTCTAGAAGAGATGGCCTCCCTTTCTTCTTCTTCTTCGTCATTGTTTCTGCTACCTCACCCATCCTCTCTCTCTCTCTCTCCTCGCTTCTCTCTGTCTCTCTCCTCACACCCTTTTTTTTTTTTTCTTTCTCCTCCTAGAGAGAGGCGTTTGGTTTTGTGTTTTCTTACGTTTTTCAATTATTAAAAATTGAAATTAAAACTCTTACTTGTGTTAACTCGCAATTGCCAAAAGGGTAACGTAGACCTGGGCTAGTTCGTGATTCACCTAAGATTTTACTGGACATAAGTGGGCTGCAATGATATTTCTGACTATTTGGGCCTTAACAGGCCCGATGATAATTTTCTGTTATATGACCCACTTTATTTTTGTGATGTTACATGAATAATTCATTTGTTACCATGAGAAGTTTATCATGTATGTCTGATTTTACTACCTCTTCTGTGTTATTACTCATTGCTATGTATACACTTTCATTCACCATAAAGAAATACCATTTGTGGTTAAAAACATTAGTTTTATACAACTGATATTGCAGACTTGAATTACTTAAAACATGAGACTGCATCAGACTAGCACATGGGAACCAAACAAACGTCTTTTTTCCCCACTGAATTATACCTTTTCATTTCAATGATGAAACCAAATAACACTAACCGACATACTGAGAAGCATAAGACAGGAGCTAACTCAATCAATGGTATCAACAAAAGACAAACGTCATCCACAAACAAATCATTGCATACTATATTTCTTTTTAGGGAATTCGTTCCTATAAAGATACTTACTAACAACCTCATCAGCAAATCACTAATTAAACAAATGAAAATAATCATTAGGCAAGTGGAAGTAAAATTCTAGCTTTCCTTCATCTGGATCATGAATGCTCCTCGACGAGATTCTCTTCAGATTGGAACCTAAATCTCTGGCTACAATGCTTTTGAGTACCACCTCAAAGAACCCATTTGGATATATTTGTATGCTTTAATCATGCCAATATTAACCTGAAAATCTCTTCTGGTCATAGTGCTTTTGGGTGAATGCCATGGGAGCGAGCTCAAAATGTAGAATTGGAGAACTATTCAGGTCAAAAAACAAAACATGCTCCCCCCTCTCCCTGATTCCTTGAACCAGTCAAAAGAGATTTTACAAAGACTTCAAAATCCTGTCATTTCCACAGACCTTACATTATAGCATAGTAAGGTCTCTCAGGCATTTCACCGAACAGGTTCACCACATTTTATAAATATCCTATCCTGATGCATTTTTGGATAATTTCGTATAAAATGGAATCATTCAACTGATCTTTAGTCATGCTTAGTGTAGTCTAAACTCAGCTTGATACTAGACATCAATTTCGTATATCATATCACTTCGCCAGAGGCTCAGAGCAATGCAACCAACACACATCATACAAAAAATCAATAGGGTGCAGAGTGAGAGAGCATCAGCAGATGAATAGTTATCAACAAGAACTTACCTGTTAAAAAATTCAGAGATCAAGTGTATCCCATCATTTGCTCCCTCTCTCTCTGCACCATCATACAGTTCTAATCCTAACTCTTATCAATTCATCAAAACACCTTTTTTTTTTCTAATTGGAAACTCTAACTTAACGAAACAATAAATCAATGATTTGAAGGATCAATAAATAATATTCATCGATGATTTGAAGGATCAATAAATAAATCAAAGTCCGCCTTAGTTAGGCGGCAATGAAGGATGAGCTTATATATACACACCAACTTTCACCCCTAAATCAGAAGCCCTAGAAATCAAAAGGTAAACCGAGCCAGACCGAACTGAATCGTGTGGAGTTAGTTAAATTTCATAAACCGGATGACCGACGCAAGTGAACCGAACCGAATAATCGAGGGAGAGATATTAATGCGAATAAATATAATTGTAATTACTGCTATGATTAATTATTATGATTAAGGGAAGGGCAACACAGAGTCATATCACTTGCCGCTGAATACGAAGAAGCACATGAGAAAACACATAAGCGAGACCAAAAATTAAACCTTGATGACTCGAGAGCCAATGATAAGAAAATACTCGGATAGATGACGTGGCGATATATATTTGAAATCCCGCCTAAACCCTTCACCATTTTTACATCTCGTGCGAAATTCAATTTTTCTCCTTTATTGACCAAAGATATTTTACAACCCCCTCCCACTAGCCCCCCTCTCTTCATCTCTTGGCCTCTCACTTGAATCTCTTCACAACACACGTACGATTCTTTTGCTCTTCTCTCTCTCTACGATCTTCTTCTTCAAGGTGAGAATCCTCCGATCTTCTTCGTTTTCTAGTTTTGATTCTTCTCAGTTCCTCTCTCGACTCCGTTTTGATTGTGTATTTGGTTATAATCGTTTGTATGGTGTGTTCTGAGCCTGATATTCTCTCTGTTTTGTAGATTTTGTTTTCCTGCTAGGTTTATCCTAATATGTTTGCGATTATAATCACTAGTTGACTAGTTTCTCGAAATCTTCTCGATGTTGTGTATCGATCTCGTATTATATCGCTTTAGAACCGAATAATCTCCGTGTAGTTTCTTCGCTGATCTCTTTGATATACGTTCGCAGATTCGAGTATGAAAGGAGGTAAATCAAAGACTGAAACCAGGAGCTCCAAGTAAGTTTCAGCCAGATCCACTTTGTGATTTTAAAAATTTATTTGCTAGTTTTGTCAATAGATCTCATCGTTTTCTGATGTGAATTGCGTTATGTCGATAGGCTCTCTGTGGCTAAGAAGCCTGCTAAAGCAGCAGGTCGTAGCAAAGCGGCGGCTAAGGATCCTAACAAACCTAAGAGGCCAGCCAGTGCCTTCTTTGTTTTCATGTAAGCATCGTTTCCCATTTCATAGTCAGCCTGTGATTATTGCCTGGCTTCTCTTGAATGTTGCAACCTTAGTTGCTATCGTCGAGTCTAAACTTATATTTGATCATAAGTTTGTTCTTGATGTGATCCTTTGTTACTACTTGCGTTGACTGTATCGATTTGACCTAATTTTTGTTTGTTATTACTGTTTCTGGCTTTATGATCTGAAGGGAGGACTTCCGTCAGACTTACAAGAAGGAACACCCCAACAACAAATCTGTTGCTGCTGTGAGTGTTATCTTCTTTGCTTTGGATTCTGTGTGGTTGTACCATATGCTTTTCACGCTATATACTGACGATTAACTTTAATGATAAACAGGTTGGTAAAGCTGGTGGAGAAAAGTGGAAGTCGTTATCTGATTCTGTACGTTTTTTTCTATCTTTATTTCAAATTTGCATTATCTTAAGTGTTTATATGAGTGTTTCTTAACCTTTTGAGTTAATACAATATTTTAGGAGAAGGCTCCCTTCGTAGCTAAGGCTGATAAGCGCAAGGTTGAGTATGAGAAGACCATGAAAGCCTACAACAAGAAGCTGGTAGGTTTTGTTTCCAGTGTACAACAGTTTATTAATCTTTTAATCTGCAGAGCCTGTTCTTAGTTATTCGAGAGTAGTACATTGATTATGTGTTGGTGTTTCTCAGGAGGAAGGTCCAAAGGAGGACGAGGAGGAATCTGACAAGTCCGTGTCCGAGGTGAATGATGAGGATGATGCGGATGATGGTAGTGATGAGGTTAGATCTTGATTCTTTTGAAGTTATTTTGCATCATTTTTTATGAATTACAAACTCTGTTTTGTTGTTTCTTTAGTTTATTTGCATCACCATCATCTAAAAACCTCTGTTTTATATGTAGGAGGAA
This sequence comes from Sinapis alba, assembly GCA_012274485.2. Taxonomy (NCBI): domain Eukaryota; kingdom Viridiplantae; phylum Streptophyta; class Magnoliopsida; order Brassicales; family Brassicaceae; genus Sinapis; species Sinapis alba. Next base: position 108,919 of record MU105614.1, on the reverse strand, counting down.
GACGATGACTAAAGAAGTTGAAGCTGGTGGCATAATATAGGACGAAGCTACAAGGATCTCTCCTATGTTTTTCTTTCTTTCTTATTTACTGATGTTTCAACTTAGTAAGCTGCCATTATCTCTCACTGATTCTGATTCTACGGGTACTGGAAAAAATGTAGAATGTTTGAATGAGAGATTTGCAGCTCCTATGTAATGATTTAGCTTTTTATCGTTCTAAAATATGTTATGATCTCTTTCTAATCTCCGCGTCAACATTTAACTAAATGTTTGATCTAGATAACCATTATTAAAGTTAATGAGGTATCTTTTCATAAACTTAAAGTTTAATGTTTTCACATGGCAACTCAAGTCTTTCTAGATGTTTTATTCTTCGTCTTCTTTACTTTTTGAGCCAATGGCAAGTGTTTTTTTTTACTTGGATGTTTAAATCGGAGACCTTATTGGTGTTCTCACGAAAATAAATTTAGATCGCCTCTTCAATATGAGGATGAATAGACTTAAGAGTACATATTGACACAGGCAACACTAGCTGGAGATGTAGTCACTGCCACTGAGGTAACGTATGATAAACTGGGATACACAGACAAGGCTGCAGCTCAATATTGAAGTTCTCATTGTGGTAATGGACTTTAAGTAGGCTTATAAGAAGCCCATTTAGTAGCGAAGTGAGAAAAAAATCCAAACAAAAAACACAATGATGTCTCTCCCCTTAAACATGGAGAAGACGATTCGATCCTTTGCTGTGTCACACTCAATTTTCCGGTATCTTTTTTTTTATGCCTTTTTGTTTTTTTTTGTTTTTTTTTGTATTTTGCTGCATCTTGTCCAAATCGGACAAGGAGAATTCTGGTGGGGATAGAAGAAATTTGATCGATTTGGAAGCTCTGATCTGAAGTTTTGGTTGATACCCTCAAATGGCGGGGCAGAATCCGAACATGGATCAATTCGAGGCGTACTTCAAAAGAGCAGATTTGGACGGAGATGGTCGGATCAGTGGAGCCGAAGCTGTTAGCTTTTTTCAAGGATCTGGCTTGCCCAAGCCAGTTCTCTTCCAGGTTTAACAAAAAAAAAAAAACTCTTCTTACGAGATTTTTAAGCTATCCAAAGAAAGATCTGATTTGGGTTTTTCAAAATGCCGTTAATTCTGTTACTTCCATTTGAGAATTGCATCCTTTATTTGTTAGATTCTGAATTGAATAGCCTTTGAACTGAGTAAGAAGTTACAAAGATCTTGGCTTTCGTAAGAGCAGCCTTTACCTAAGATATGTTGTGTAGAAGTTATCAGTGTATGATAGTATGATTCTATGATGGACGCCTGAAATCTCTTTGCAATTACGGAAGAAACTTAGTCTCATCTATTCATTTGCTGGTATAGAATCTGCTAAGAATCTTTCAGATGTTTTTTTTGTAAGTCACTATTGCCTTTTTGTTTTAGAACAGTCTATTAGAGGAAGGGAAATGGTTTTGCCTCTACATGAGGATGTTCATTTGTTGCATCACATGTCGAAATTGGATAATTGGTTCATTGAAACGTCAGTTGCTTTGTGGCTGTGTTTCTTTAATCTTGTACCTTAGAGAGTTCCTAGGGTATTTGTGGCTGTGGAAAAAAGTTTTTTTTCCCTTCTTTGGTGTACCTGTAATTATGTATTTGAATCTGGAAACTTTCTTGCATAGAATTTTCCTTCGAGGGGTTCTATTAAGTGACGTTTGCTTTATTAACTTGTCTACTGATCAGTTGTGTTCTGCGTTTGTAGATATGGTCGCTTTCTGATCGATCGGGCAGTGGTTTCCTTGGTCGGCAAGACTTTTATAATTCTCTGAGGCTTGTAACAGTGGCACAGAGCAAGAGAGATCTGACACCTGAGATTGTTAATGCGGCACTCAATACTCCTGCCGCAGCCAAAATACCAGCGCCCAAAATTAACCTTTCAGCTATTACTGCACCCCAACCTAATCCTGCTGCTACCACAGCCCCCCGTCCGGTTTCCTCAGTAGGTCATCAGAATGTTGGGTTTAGAGGACCAGGTGCTCCAAATGCGAATGTCAACCAGAATTATTTTCCACCTCAACAAAACCAGCAAGTGAGACCTAATCAAGGAGCATCTGGGCTGACTTCATATAGACCAACTGCTGGTCCAGAGTATAGACCAAATGCCTTACCAGGTCAGTTTCAACCAGTTCCTGTTGGTAGTATTACTCGTCCTCCTCATACCGTTCCAACTAGTGCACTTGGTCCTGGTGCTTCAGAATATAGACCAAGTGCCTTACCAGGTCAATTTCAACCAGGTCCTAGTGGTAGTATTACTCGTCCTATTCAGGCTCTTCCCACTAGTGCATCTGGTCCTGGTGGTTCAGAATATAGACCAAGTGCCTTACCAGGTCAATTTCAACCAGGTCCTGTTGGTAGTGTTACTCGTCCTCCTCAGGCTGTTCCCACTAGTGCGTCTGGTCCTGGTGGTGCAATGTTCAATCTTAATAATTTGTATGCTGGAAACACCAGCGGGTACTCGTCAGGCTTTGGAGGGGCCAGCTTAGCAGCACCTTCTCCTGGTATAAAACAGGAGTCACAGATAGATCCAAAAGCGCTGGTTGTATCTGGAAACGGAGGTGACATGTTTTCCTCCTTCCAGCAAAAACCACAACCCACTCTGAGTAATTCTTCAATCAGTTCAGCCATTGTTCCTGCTTCTGCTGGAACCCAACCTCCACCGAAGCCTAATGCTCTCGACTCTCTTCAGAGTACTTTCTCAATGCTGCCAGCAGGAAATCAATCTCAGCAGCCAAGGCCAGCAGCAAGCTCCCAGCCGCCTGCAGTGTCTTCACAAGGTCCAACCTCCGGTTTGCCACATGGAAGTGCAGTTGGACCCGGCCATCCAACTCCTGCTGGAAATAATCAGCCTCCGTGGCCAAAAATGAAACCATCCGATGTCCAGAAATACACAAAGGTATTTATTGAAGTTGACAGTGACAGGGATGGGAGAATCACTGGTCAGCAGGCAAGGAATCTTTTTTTAAGCTGGAGGCTACCCAGGGGTAAGGACCATGTTGTGTTATGTTCAATTTATTTGCTACCTTTCTTAGACTTATATCTATAAATGATTATGCTATAAGTTGTTTATGCTAACATTTTTATTTTACTCGGTTCCAGAGGTATTGCAGCATGTGTGGGAACTGTCTGATCAGGATAATGATACTATGCTTTCTCTGAGGGAGTTCTGCATTTCGTTGTACTTGATGGAGCGTTATAAAGAAGGCCGTCCTCTCCCACCAGCACTTCCTAGCAGCATCATGTATGATGAAACACTGTTATCTATCTCAGGTGCACCTAGTCGTGGTTATGCAAATGCTGGATGGGGTTCTGGTCAAGGTATTGCTCAGGATTCATGTGTTTTATTTATCATCTCCTCTTCCCTGATACTTCGCTATAATGGAATTTCTCTATTTCAAGGTTTTGTTCAGCAACCGGTGATGGGTGCGCGACCAATCACTCAAGCCACTGGCATGAGACCACCAGTACCGGCACCAGCCCCTCAGCCTGCCAGTGGTATAGCTTCTAATCAGCAAAGGAATCAAGCGCCAGCTTTGGATGATCCCTTTGCCAGTCACCTTGGTAATGGATATTCTGCGAGCTCGAATCCTCAAGAAACAGCAACTGATGGTGAAAAGGTAATATTTCACATTTACACTTTGATTCTAAAGGAAACAGTTACTCTCAAGCTTAGGTAACTAGTAAGTTACAGTTTCATGGACATTTTATGCGATGCTTGTGAAACAATATTTTTTCTAATATCCGTAGGTTGATGAAAAGAAGAGTACCTATATGGACTCCAGGGAGAAACTTGAATACTACCGGACGAAAATGCAGGATATTGTGAGTATTCCATTCTCACGATGCCACGTTTGAGAGTTAAGTTACTGTGATATCCAATCCTTATGATGCTATTTTTTTCTTGTATTGTTCCTCTCTGTCAGGTCTTGTACAAAAGCAGGTGTGACAATAGATTAAATGAGATCTCTGAAAGGGCATCCGCTGACAAGCGTGAGGTGCTTTTCACATTAAAAAAAAACAGTTTACACATTTCTCAGAGGCTATCTTTGTCTAATTACAGATCAATTTATGCTGTAGGCTGAAACGTTGGCGAAGAAATACGAAGAGAAGTATAAGCAGGTTGCAGAAATAGGGTCGAAGTTAACTATTGAAGAAGCCAGTTTCCGCGAGATTGAGGTATGGCGGCTAATTCCTTTGGCTGGCACATAAAGTGGCAACAACTAGGCTTTTTTTTTTTTTTTTTTTTTTTTTCTAAACTTCATTATTGTTCTTTCCACCTTTGCTGGTGAAGTATCTTTGAATAATTTTATAACAGATCTCTCACGGAGATTTTGTTACTGACACAAGTTTTGCTAACCCATTCCAGGGGCGGAAAATGGTATTGAGTCAAGCAATTGTGAACATGGAGCAAGGTGGTAGTGCTGATGGTCTACTTCAGGTAGATGCTCTCTATGTTTATGTGATGCCTAAACTATTTGAGTATCTTTTGTACATGCCTGATTTGATGCTTCACTGGACATATATAGGTCCGGGCTGACAGAATACAATCAGATCTAGAGGAGCTGATGAAGGCTTTAACTGAACGTTGCAAGAAACATGGGTTGGAGGTTAAGTCGAAGGCCCTTGTAGACCTTCCAGCTGGTAGTACATATGCTTCTGTCGCTTTGTGGCTTCTTGCTTTCCCTGTAGATGCATACAAATTACATGTATCTTGTAAGTAAATAAACCATCTGGAAACTGTAAATGTTTGTGACTTGCAGGCTGGCAACCTGGGATTCAAGAAGGGGCAGCTCTGTGGGATGAAGAATGGGATAAGTTTGAAGATGAAGGTACAGTGTTTTCTCCTATCCTTCTATTACTTGCATATTTATATATCTATAGCTAAGAACATAACACGGACTTTGACTGATAATCCTCACACTGTTAGGATTTGGCAATGAGATTACTTTTGACAAATCAAAAGAGCAAAACTCGTCTGGTGAGAAGGAAAACGGTACAGTGGATGATGATGGTACTGGACCACCTGATTCACCGACTCATTTAGATGAGAATTATGGACCTTTTTCAGAAACCTCAGACCGCCACCATGAGAGCGAATATGGTACAACTCACGGTGAAGATGAATCAGGCAGAAGTCCTAGAGACAGTCCGGTGTCTAGGACTGCTACAGAGGTCCCATCTCCAGATTATGCTCATGAAAAGAGTTCTGAATTCTTTGATGACTCGAATTGGGCAAGTGCATTTGACACTAACGATGACGTGGATTCAGTCTGGGGACTTGATGCATCGAAAAGCCAGGTTAGTACAGAATCCATAGTGTCTCTTGCTTTAACAAATCTCTTGCTTTAACAAATCACACTATCCAATGATATACTTTAATTTTTCATTGAGACTTGAAGATCTCAAAAACCTTTCTCTCTTGATAATGTTCATGCTTTCAGATTTAGGATTGCTACATTTGCCTTTTGTATGCTAGACTGCTTAGATACATCTCCACAATCTTCCAAGCTTACCATTATAATATTGACATTTGCAGGATGGAGATTATTTTGGATCTGGTGGAGATTTTGGTGAAAACTCAGGAACAGCAGATTCTCCAAGTTCAAGAAGCTTTGCCGGTCAGAGAAAGAGTCCATTTGGATTTGATGACTCAGTTCCCAGCACTCCACTCTCGAGATTCGGGAACTCTCCTCCTCGGTTCAGCGACACATCAACCAGAGATAACAACTTTGATAGCTTCTCTAGATTCGACTCTTTCAACCATAGTGAAGCTGGTGCCGGTTTCTCCTCCTCCCAGCCCGAGAGACTGTCACGGTTTGATTCCATCAACAGCTCTAAAGACTTTGGTGGAGCTGCCTTCTCTAGGTTCGACTCAATCAACAGTTCCAGAGACTTCTCTGGAGCTGAAAAACTTTCGAGGTTCGATTCCATCAACAGTAGCAGAGACTTTGGTGGTCCCTCGCTATCAAGATTCGACTCAATGAATAGTACAAAGGATTTTAGTGGCAGCCATGGATACTCGTTTGATGATGCAGACCCGTTTGGTTCCACAGGTCCCTTCAAAGTCACTTCTGATGATCAAAGCCCCAAGAAAAAGTCAGATAACTGGAATTCTTTCTAGCCACAGTTATGATTATAATATTTTTTTTTTAAAACAACAAAATTTGGGTTTAAATATTAAACAAAAAATGTGATTGTTTTATAAAATTCTTTTCCCCCAAATGTTTTGGATGAGACCATTGTAATTTGTAAAGTTTGTCTATGTACTGCATCTCTGTTCTGTTATGAATTCATTTGTTTTATATAAAAAAAAAATATTTGTTGGAATTCTCTTACAAGATTTTCTAAGTCTACTCCAAAATATTGTAATATTATTTGATCTTTCTTTGGTTCAATGTCTGTAAGCAATTTCGATAAAAAGAGATACTGCGTATACACAAAATGTGGTAGCTAGAACTGAAAAAAATAGAGCTAATGCATTGGCACGTTCTGTCTCACTGATTCGATGGAAGGCATCACCAAATCCTCATTATGAACGTAACCTTGTACTCTCTATTCTGGTTCGGCTGAATCCATTGAAGCACATTTCAGGGTCAGTCTTTACTTCTTTGTGATCTGCTCAAAGGCAGTGAGCATGGATGATCGTGTGTTTGCTATTTCCACAAGAGTTTCAAGAGCTGTCCCAAGGCAAAAGAGAAATGATAGTTAATTTCAGCTGAAACCTGGACCTTTTTTTTTAAATGTGAATATAGTTGGTGGTGATGAATAGTTACCTGTCTCAAATGATAGTTGAGCACCACGCAGCTTAGGCGAGACTAGACCTCCGAATACCGACAGAGACTTGGCTCGTTCTTTCTTAATCTGGAGTTTAGTACACATCAGACTTAGTAAAACACATGTTGTACCTTTCTTAAGATTAAATGATTGCTCACCTCTTCATCAGCTGCTAACACGGTGGTCTCACCCTTGGCTGATTGCTTCTCTTCTAACGAATCACATAAGCAAGAGATAAAGACACAGACACACACAAAGGGCACGTATTAACCAACAGATAAAAACATATTATTATTTTTACCAGAAACGCCTCGATGCCGTAGCTGTGGGCTACGAGGAGAGCCCATCTCCGAATCTGCATCAGTGGAGAAGTCTTTGCTCCCCTTGGAAGCCCACTTGGACAAAGCAAAACGAGGCACTGATCCCAAAGATTCAACTACAATAGTTCCGCAGGTTTGTGAATATAAATAAGTATATGGCTTCCCCACACAAAAAAAAATGCTAAGACTATATAAACTCATAACATACAAATGTGAAACCTTGAATCCATACTTTTGTGAATTTAAAAAAGTTACCCTCGTGGTCTGACACTTGCAATGTGGAAGCAGCAGAATGATCCTTGAGGTCTAAGAGAGTGCTGTTGATACGTAAAGTTCCCATAGAGTGTCGAGCACTCGCTAAATCAAACCATCCCTGCAATAAAAAGAACACATTTCTCAGCAAAAGTTCCTACACTCAGTGACTTTACTAAAGAAGAGTCTCTCATCATAACAGTGGAAGCAGATTCATTAAAAAAAAGAGGTTATTTCTCATGGCTTCCTAAGCTAGCTAAATCAACTAAATGTGAAAGAGCACAAGAATCTAACCACGTAGCCAAACTCAATAGAAAAAAAAATCTAACCTTTAAAATGATATTAAGAACCAATTATCCCACTAAACGCAGCCTAAGTACCCATCATCTAATGATAAAGTCATGATCTATGCCAAAGTTCGAGTTTTTAAAGATCAGATAGACAAAATACATTCCCATTACCTCTCGAAGCTTTGAATTGAGAGAATCCATTAGCGTTAGATACCCATCCAACGAATCTAAAAACTGCAACACCTTCGCATTTCCTCTCGCTTCTGCTTCGTTATTCACATCCATGGATTCCTCTCCTTCTTCGTAAATCTCACTCATTTCATCTCCCGCCATCTCGATTTTGCTTCCAACAAACACGAATGATCCAATCCAAATCAAAAGCTTACACCAGAACGTGGTACAAGCGATCGAGGCAGAGACTATCGAGGCTATTTTTGTAATATTTCGCTTAAACCAAGCCCATAAGGCCCATTAGTTCATATCATAAAGCCCATTAAGTTGGTTATGCGTCTGGTCCGGTTAGGAACCGTACCTAGTGTGTGTGTACACGGCCAGCCAGGCTGTTCGTCAAGTTGGTGGCTCCACGTCTCTGTATCTCTCTCTCTCTCATAGACTTTTCGATTTAAGTCAGCGTCTCGTGCCTTTCATATTTTCCCTATCTCTTTTTTTTATTTATATATCACTAAAGTTTTGATTTTTATTCGTTTTCCTTCAAACCCATCTCTTTTGTCTCTCTGTTCATTCCCCTTATCTTTGTCTGTCAAGGACTTCCCGTTGAATCCAAGCTCGAGAAGAGACTAAGCACAACCTCCACTGCTTGCAACTGGATCCATGGACTACGGAGAAGTCATACTCTCTGTCTCCTCTTTTGCTCAAGGAGGAGATTAAAAGAAGCTGTCATTATTTCTTCTTGCTTTGTCTCTTCTCTGTAGCTCTGAAGCGTTTCTGCGATTTGAATTGGTTAGTATGCTTCTTACTCTTATGGTGTTTTTGTAATGAATTTCCCCTGAAATGTTTGTCGGTCTCCATGAATAGTTACTAAATTTAGTAACCTTGCTAATTTAGGGTTTATAGGAATGGATGATTTTGGAAAGACTCTTCTTGCTTTGTAGTTTAGGTTTGTTGCTTTGCCTGTGAAAGAACCAAACAAACTGTGAGAAGGAACTTAGCTAAAAAATCTGGTTTTTATGATCCCATTTTGTGTTGTCTGCTTTCTTCTTACCAAACTCTTGCATTTAAGAGTTCAATGTCTTTGATTCTATCTGCCCTTTTATGATCCTCTGCTTGAGCAACTGTTTCAAGAATCATGATATGTATTTGCAGTGAGTCTTTAGGAGTGTAAGATGGTTGGAAGCTGGGACGGAAGCGAGTCAGATGACAGCTCTCACTTCGAGCGAGGCGTAGACCATATCTACGAAGCATTCATCTGCTCCTTGACAAAGGAAGTCATGCACGACCCCGTCACGTTAGAGAATGGACGAACATTCGAGCGTGAAGCCATTGAGAAATGGTTCAAGGAATGTTCAGACAGTGGGAAACCTCCTTCTTGTCCTTTAACTTCTCAGGAGCTGAGTAGCTCTGATGTGAGCCCCAGCATAGCGCTGCGTAACACTATAGAAGAGTGGAGATCAAGGAACGACGCTGCAAAGCTTGACGTTGCTCGTCAGGCGCTGTTTTTAGGGAACGATGAGAGTGATGTTTTGCAGGCTTTGATGAATGTGAGGCAGATTTGCAGGAGCATACGTTCGAATAGGCAAGGTGTGCGGAACTCTCAGCTTATACGTATGATCATTGATGTGTTGAAAAGTAATAGCCATAAAGTGAGGTATAAGGCTTTACAGACTCTTCAAGTTGTCGTTGAAGGAGATGAGGAGAGCAAGGTTGTGTTCTGACTTGTATCTTAATCTTCTGCTATTGCATTGTAATTAGGCATTCAGTTTTCGGTTCGGGTATTTCGGTTTTCGGTTCTAGAGATTTAGGAACCGTTCGGTTATTTATAAATTTTGTTCGGTTTTGATTCGGTTATTCAGTTTTCGGTTCGGGTAGCAAAGTTGGGAACCGGCTAATATCCGGAAAAAAATTGGGTCCAGTTCCGGTTCAATTATGAGTTTTTGATAATTTTGGATAATATGAGTTAAAATACCAGATAATTCGGGTTTCAAGTTAAATATTGGGTAATTCGGATAAAATATTAAGTGATTCAGATAATTTTAAATATTTTGGGTAATTAGAGTCTTAGGATATTTCGTTACTTAGAAACTAAATATAATTGATATTTTTGAGTATATAATCTGTATTTTAAAAAATTTGGACTCCTATTTGATTTTCGGTTCGGTTTCACTTTTTAGTTCCGAAAATATAAAATATGTGCTGTTATTTATGAAATTTGATTTTGGCTTCGGTTATTTCAGTTTATACGGTCTGGTGTTTCAGTTCCGGATAAATGTGTCCATGTCTAATTAAACTAATTAAGAAGTTTCAGCAACTTGCAGGTGATACTAGCGGAAGGGGACACTGTGCGTACACTCGTTAAGTTCTTGTCACAAGAGCCATCAAAGGGGAGGGAAGCAGCTGTTTCATTGCTGTTTGAGCTCTCAAAGTCTGAAGCTTTGAGCGAGAAGATTGGTTCGGTTAATGGAGCGCTTATCTTGTTGGTTGGTCTTACAAGCAGCAACTCAGTGAACGTCTCTATTGTTGAGAAAGCTGATAGAACATTGGAGAACATGGAGAGGTCTGAGGAAGTTGTTAGGCAGATGGCTTCTTATGGTAGACTCCAGCCTCTTCTAGGCAAAATCCTCGAAGGTGATTGCTCTATCCTTACTTTCTTTCCTTTGCATTGGTTTTGATCACAGTTCTAAAAGTCAGTCTAGGCAACAAATCGGCTATAGCTGAAATCATTTTCTTAAAATCTGATTTATACTATTCTTCAAATCGGTTTAAATCATTCAAAATCAGTTTAAATAGGTTAAATTAAGTAATAATGTTACTACAAATCTACAATTTTTTCTAATTTCTTTTGTTTTATATATCTAATTTTGATAATTCATCAAACTAATTTTATAATTAAACTCAAAAACTAAAATATTTTATATTAATGTAAAAATATATATAAAATAAATAAATAGTTCGTGTGAATAACCCCACAAAGTGCATAGCAATTTCTAACAATGTTCCTTCTGCTTTGTGCAGGTTCACCTGAAACGAAACTCTCCATGGCCACCTTTCTTGGGGAGCTTTCCTTAAACAATGATACGAAGGTTGCTGTGGCTCAGACTGTTGGCTCTTCTCTGGTTGATCTTATGCGAAGTGGTGACATGCCTCAGCGAGAAGCTGCCCTGAGAGCTCTAAACAACATCTCATCTTTCGAAGGGAGTGCTAAGGTTTTGATCAGCAAAGGGATTCTCCCTCCACTTGTCAAAGATCTGTTCTATGTAGGACCAAACAACCTTCCCATTCGGTTGAAAGAAGTCTCAGCCACTATTCTCGCTAACATAGTCAACATTGGTTATGACTTTGACAAAGCCACTCTTGTTTCAGACAACAGAGTTGAGAATCTCTTGTACTTAATCAGCAACACTGGTCCAGCTATCCAGTGCAAGTTGCTGGAGGTTCTTGTCGGACTCACCACGTGTCAGAAAACAGTCATACATGTTGTCTCTGCGATTAAAACCTCAGGTGCGATCATCAGCTTGGTTCAGTTTGTTGAGGTCAAAGAGAATGATGATTTGCGTTTGGCTTCCATAAAGCTTCTCCATAACCTCTCACCATTCATGAGTGAGGAGCTAGCAGACGCCTTACGTGGCACGGCAGGACAGCTTGATAGCCTCGTTGCCATCATTTCAGAGAAGATACCAATCTCTGAAGAACAAGCTGCAGCCGCGGGGCTATTAGCTGAGCTGCCAGAGAGGGACTTGGCTCTTACTCGTGAAATGTTAAGCGTCGGTGCTTTTGAGAAAATCATCTCCAAAGTGATTGGAATCCGCCAAGGGGAGATCAAGGGGATGAGGTTTGAGAGAATCTTTCTAGAAGGGCTTGTGCGTATACTCTCTAGGATTACTTTTGCATTCAACAACGAGACTCGAGCCGTTACGTTTTGCCGTGAGTATAATGTTGCTTCTCTATTCATTCATCTGCTTCAGTCCAACGGTCAAGACACCATCCAGATGGTTTCCGCCATGGCTTTAGAGAATCTTTCACTAGAGTCTGTTAACTTATCACACATGCCTGACCTGCCTCCTCCAAGCTGCGGCTCCATCTTTTCATGCATGACCAAACCGCCTGTTGTGACCGGTCTTTGCAAGATCCACCAGGGAGTATGTTCGTTAAGAGAAACGTTCTGCCTCGTGGAAGGAGAAGCCGTGGAGAAGCTAGTGGCTTTACTAGACCATGAGAATGATAAAGTGGTCGAGGCCTCACTTGCAGCTCTTTCGAGCTTGCTAGAAGATGGTTTAGATGTAGAGAAAGGGGTGAAGATACTCGATGATGCTGACGGGATACGGCACGTACTGAACGTTCTGACAGAGAACCGAACAGAGAAGCTGACGAGGAGAGCGGTTTGGTTGGTGGAAAGGATCTTTAGGATTGAAGCCATAGCGAGAGAGGTCGCAGAACAACCGAACGTGAGCGCTTCCCTTGTGGACGCTTTTCAAAACGGTGATTTCAGAACGCGGCAGATCGCTGAGAACGCGTTGAAACATATAGACAAGATCCCAAACTTCTCAGGTATATTCCCAAACATGGCATAGGTTTGGTGGGAGATGTCTTTTTTATCTGTCCAGTGAGTTTTTAGTGATTTAAAAAAAACTTTTGAGGGTATATGCTGTAAATTTCGATTTTTGTTTGCGTGTGCTGTAAGCTATTTGATTTGTTTATTTATATCGTACGCTGGAAATTGGAATCATTTGATGGGCCAGATTAATGTAGAGAAGGGTCACTAATAATGGGCTTATAAATTATTGTGTTTTCTTTGGGTTTAGTATAATTGATTATTGTGTTTGGGGCCTCATATAAATGATTCTAAACAATGTTTTATTAACGTTGAGGTTCACTACCAGATATTTTTATAATCTTCAAAAATTTAGGATTAAAATAAACATTTGAATAGATGATATCAGTCAGATTCCTATTTTATCCAAAAAAAAACAAAAATAATATTGTTTTCTTGAAGAAAAGAAAAAAAAGAAGATAAAATCCTCACGTTTGAAAAGAGTGAAATTGAAGATCTGGATATAAAACAAATGCAAACTTTTTTTTTTTTTTTTTTGGAACACAACAAATGCAAACTTTAATTCAAAGTAACCAGTTATGAGATTACATAACAAAATTAAAAAGTACTGAAAGCAAATTGCAGAAATTGAAAAATAAAACATAAAACAGAAAAGAAACAGCGCCCGCCCTCGTCATCACATGTCTAAATCAAAGGATTTAGATTCTGAAATGACCATGAATCAGCTCCATAATGGCCTTAACAGAGACTTCACGTTGGGATCTAAACATAGTGAAGAAAGTGAACAGCGACCCATAGTTCCGATCCTGTAGTCCGATAACAGAAGACCAAGACGGCTTGAACTGATAAACATCACGAGCTGAATCACACCACTCTGGAAGCAATCCCACGACTTCCCACATCTTCGCTCTCAAGTCATATCCATAGATTACATCTTCTATTTCATCCTTGGCCCTCACCAATACATGCCTACCATCAAAACCCTCCACGTACCAGCACGATAGCATTCTTCCCTCCACCGGCTCGTTCTTGATCCGTCTCTTGAGGATCCATTTAGGATGATCAGTGAAGGTATTCTCGAGGGCATAGAGGTAAACCATTTCCTCCGTTGCCGAGATCAATGTCAGATGGTTTTCGCCAGCACCGAGCAAGAGTTCTGCTCCCACTTGCTGGTCGAATGTGGTCGGAATCAGACCAGCTATCTCTGTTTCGGTATTGAAAACTATAATGCTACCGTCGCCTCTCAGCCAGTATAGACTTCCTTGGAAGTAAACCGGTTTCATATCCCTCCTGAGATTTCTTGAGAGACAAGTGACCATGGTTTGTGATATTTCCCATGAATTCCCTGAGCAAACATGAAATCCATACAGGGCCTCATCTTGACTTGGACCCGCGAGCTCGGTTATGGAGACGATTTTGAACCTCTGGGTGGTTTTATTGATTTGATCAACCGCGAAACCGATGCTCTTCTTTGATTGCAAATAACAGTACTCAAGGAACCGGTACTCCTTAGTGAGGGGATTGGCGACGCAAAAACATCCATGAACGTAGATTAGGATAAGGCCGGAACAGTAACCGAGGATGAAGCATATGGTCTCTGAGAGACCTTCGCTATGGAATGGCCTAACATCGCCAACAGGGTGGAAACATGCTAAGTTGGAGCCATTTACCCCAATGTGAAGCAAACTGGGTCCGGTCCTAGACCAGTATAGAGATTTGAAACTCGGATCTTTGGTTATATGTTCCAAAGATTTATTCGTGCATCGCATCATCATAAGAGATTTGGGATCTAACCTTACGAGAATCTCCTCTTGGAGAATCACAGGTAAGGTATTCATGACCAGAGAATTAGATTTTTTGCTTAGTTTTTAAGATGATTTTCTCTTGTTTTTGCTTCAGCTATGTATTAAGTGTATCTATATATAATTTTTTACAGAAAACTATTTTAGAAATAAAATCATTGAATACTCTTAAATTAGTAGATATCTTAATAATCCCAAAATCATATTAACTCATATCGTTGACTATCTACTCAGTATTAATTGATTTAACTGCCGTTTATTATAAACAAACGGTAGTTAAAACGTTGTCGTATGAAAAAAAATCAAGAAAAGTTTTGAATTGCAATTTAAAATTCCTAATTCTTTTCTAGTTTCTTATGTTTTTCTTTTCAGATCACATGAATTTATTTTATATGGAAGCACAGAGTAAGTAATAGAAAATAAGAAGGGTAGTGGAATGAAATCAGAATTGAAAAATTAAAAAATGATACTTGAAGATTTTGCATTTTATACGATGTCGTTTTGACTACTGTTATACAGTTAACGATCGTTAAATGGTATTTAATATTAACCAGAATAAAATCTAATTTATGGTCAACATAAGATTGTATATCTTTGGATTACCAAAAGTATATGTTTTGGTAGAAATGCAATAATAGTTCACTATTGTAATTTACTTTCATTTAAACACTATCTGACAAGATAATTTGTTGCATATTCTTTATGGTATTCACATTGTTATTGGTGCAAAATTAATTACATATTTGAACTAAAATACATTTTGACTCAATGAAAAATGACATTTTTCATCAAAGTTTGCTAAAAGTTACCAAAATGTTCTTTTCTCTTTCGGCCATGGATAGTTTTCTTTTGCTTTTTTGTTTTGTTGCTTCCTAGAAAAATAACTTTGGAAGATTTTGATTGTTGTTATATTGAAGATTTTAGATAATAATGAGATTTTAACTTCTGAGGCTTTTTAATAACACTTCTGAATCCAAACTATGTCCAACACCATAATTCCGTGAGCCATTTGATTAAACAAAAGTAGTTTTAAAAGTTTGTAAAGAAGCATATATAAAACACATGTTAAATTCATTAATCATATTAGAACTGTGTCATCCTCAAATGCACGCTCCTTCCGAACCTATTTACTTAGCCATCAAAAGTATAAAAATTATTTATGCCTATAAATCATTAAAATTTTAATGACTTTAAAATTTTATATAATTTTTGGTACATTCATTAATCAGATTAGAACTATGTCATCCTCAAATGCCCGCCTCTTTGCTCCTATTTACTTAGTCATCAAAAATATATTAAAAAAAACTATTTTATGCCTATAAATCATTAAAATTGTGTTGTTTAAAAATTTGTATATAATTTTTTGTTGCGACTTTAGGCCTAGGACTACCCCATTTCCTCATGGACTTTTGTATTCAACCTTTTCTACTCAACTTTTTGTTGTTTCGTTTGTGTAAGAGACTGAAAGATTTTCAAAGTCTTGAACATTAGTTCTCTTAGTGTTTCTTCACTATGATGACTCTCTTAGTGAACTGCGTTTTGAGAGCATTCTGATTCTAAATTTGATATAAAAGGATTTGCTTTACTTGTAAGAGAAGTTTCTGGAGATTGTAATCATCCATAATAATACTGAAGCTTGCTGCTCTGTTTTTTGCAGCTGAAGGGTTGAGGAGGTTCTATGACATTGAGGAAGGCAAAGATCCTGTAGCTACACAAGGTTCAACTGCTCAGGTCTCTCTCTATTGATCCACTGAGAAAACCCATCTTGGCATTCGAAATCAAAGTTCTTTCTCGCCTTTACATTGTTTTAGGATTGCCGTTACAGAAGCATCTCACTGCAATATCCTCTCCACCCGAGAGTCAAAGCTTTTGGCTGGTAACCGTAGTATCACTCAGGTTACCACCTAAACAATCTCTATCACAATTGGTTTAGAACTTTTATATGAATTTACTTAGTCTTCTTGAACTTTTATATGAATTTACGGGAGTTTGTAGATAATCCAAACGGGTTGTTTTCTGCTCAGGCTGCACCAAAACCTCCTCCTGCAATGTATTATATAACTGAAGGAATGAATGTCGGTGGCAAGTTTTTTTTTTAAAAATAGCACAATGCTTTTGGTTTCTACGTTGTTACCTTGCAATGTCTTGAGTAGTGTTTGTTGACCTGCAGAGAACTTCAATTGTTACTCCTGAAGCTGGTTATGGTCAGAAAGGAATGAACGAGATACCTGTGAGAATCTAAAAATTGTATATGAGGAAAGCTCCTCTTTTTGGCAGAAAGTGTTTACAAAAATGCGGTTTAATGGTGGTTCGTGTCTAATAGAAAAATAAAAACATGTATGTTTTGTTGGTGCAGGCTGGAGCTACATTTGAGTTAAACATAGAGCTGCTTCAGGTGACTCCCCCCTGAAGAGAAGTAAACAAGAGTCTTCCCAACACTGATAAGAGAAGTTTGAAGCTTTCAAAAGAATTGTCCCATCATTTGAGAGACAGAGAAAAACAGAAAAATGTAAATTTTTGAAATAACAGGTATATCATCTTCAACCCACCTATATATTTTTCCCTAAAATAGAGAAACTGAATTTGCTCTAATGTATGTATCTATAAAAAACATTGGGGATTTCCGAATTTATTTCGGGATTTTGAACCCGACGTGAATCGAACACGCAACCTTCTGATCTGGAGTCAGACGCGCTACCATTGCGCCACGGATCCCCATGTTTAATCATGACAATTATAAATAGATAACTCATAAAACACAGGTCAAATAAGACTGCATCGTGGTCTCTCCCTCAAAGGAGATATCTCTGTATTGAACCTTCAAAACCCTAAATATATGTTTGTTTTCATTTGCTTTCAAGAGTTTGAATCTCAAATCTTCGAGATTATCAACATGTTAAGTGTCAAAGAAAGAGAGAGAACTGAGCAATTATTAGATTAATTTCGATAACAAAAACAGAGGAAAAAGAGACAAAAACGAAATGAAAGTATCTCAGAACCAAAAGAAAAGAGCTGAAAAAAACTTTTAAGTACAGAGAGCAAATGAAGAAGAATCAGGATTACAAACTATATATCCTTGGAAGGAGCAGACGCTTGAGCCTGAGCTCCAAAGGCAAAGTAGTCTGTGATAACCTCCAAGGGCATACCTTTAGTCTCCGGGACCTTCATGTAAACAAAGATCCACGAGATAACGCAAACCGCACCGTAAATGATGAATACACCAACGAGTCCTATCGAGCTTAGGAGAACAGGAAGCGAGTAAGTGACAATAATGTCTCCAATCCAGAACACCATAGCGCAGATAGCAATGCAGAGACCACGGACTCTCGTTGGGAAGATTTCAGAACAGAGGATGTTTGGAATGGGACCGTAACCCATCACGAAGAAGCAGAAGTAGAGTATCACACAGGCCGTGGAGAGCGCTGCGTTCACAACTTTGCTGATGTGGACAAGCTCGCTGATGACCAGGACGATAAGTGAGAGGATGAGAACAGGGATGGTCCAGAGAAGTAATGCCCTGCAAAGAAAAAACAGAGAATGGTTTTTTAAAAAGCAGAGGATGGTTTGAAAACAGAGTATTGTTTGAAAACAGAGGATCTTGAGCACAAAGGTTATGGCTTTTTGAGTATTACCTTCTTCCAGAGACATCCATGAGTCTCATGGCAACGACAATAGATGGAAGCATGAGTAAAGTAGTTAACCCGCTGATGAGGAACGACGCAGAGATGGAGCTTAGTCCAAAGCTTGAAAGAAGAATGTCTACACCAGCACGTTCAAGAATCTGAGGAGTGTAGTAGAGAACTCCATTGATACCTGAAAACTGCTGAAGTATCTGAATCCCGACACCAACAACCAACGCACGCTTGACGCCAGGTTCAAGAAGAGCAGACCAGAGCGGTCCTGTAGGAGCGGTTTTCTCAGGAGGAACCATGGCAGATCCATGGATAGATTTAGGACCGAGAACTGATTTGCTTACAAGTGCAGAAGCGTGAATGTAGCTGCCTCCATCATGACCACCACCAGGAAGAGAAATGATTGAGCCACGGCGAGACTCTCCACCGTCTTCTTTAAGGTAATACCTTTTGTATTCTCCATTGTCATATCTATATCCCATATGCCAACCACCACCTATTCCCATGTTGGTTTCACCGGTAAGCGTGCTGTGGCGTCTCATGCTGAGCGTGCTTCCCCCTGTAGGATGTGGGATCATGTCCTTGTCCATGCTGGTTGTCTGGCGAGACATCAACGGGCTACGTAGATCGTTGTCTGAGTCATCATCAGCTGCATTATCATCAGTTGCGTAGTCATCATGGTCTTTGTTGAATTGGCTCTCTACGTCTTTCTCCCAGTGAGCTGGTTTCCCGTGAGGTGCATCTGCGTTAGTGCTGAACATGCTTCCGAAGTGAGGGAAGATCCCGCTCCTCGTGTTCCCACCGCCTGCTTCAGGCATCTTCTCGTGGAGACTGCCGAACAGATCCACGAGGGGGTCTTTGAGGATCATGCTTTGGTTTGCTAAGCTTCCGTGGCGAGAGCGTAGAAACATTGAGCTCTGTTGTTCAGGGATAGGTCGAGCAATGTAAGATTGGTTCTCGTGGGTTCCAAGAAGCCTCATTTGTCCGTCTTCATTAACGGTTTCAAGGGCTTCATGATCATCCAAAGTTACTAAGAGATCCTCTAATGTTTTCTCTCCTCCTATGTCTAGTCCTTCAACAAGCAAAGCCATCTCATCTGCAAGAACATAACAAGAACCGTTAACAGTGACTAAACGGAACTAAGATAGTGAGAAGAAACCTTACCAGTAACATCTTCTCTGCCACACAACTGTTGAAGCACCCTCTTAGCTTCATCCATTCTTCCTTTACTAACCAGCCAACGAGGAGACTCAGGCAAATAAAACACAGTGAAAAACAAATACACGAGAGAAGGTATCGAGAGGACACCAAGCATCCCTCTCCAGCTAGGAGCATCACTCAGGGACATAACGAAAACCATACAGTAAGACAAGAACATTCCACCAGAGCCAAGAAACTGAGGAAGAGTGTTGAGCTGTCCTCTGATCTCCGGAGGTGCTGTTTCAGAGATGTAAACAGGGACAAGGGTAACCGCAAGCCCAGCACCAAACCCATCAAGAAGCCTAGCTAAGCACAGGACATACACATTTGGAGACCATAGCATAATCAAACCGCTGAGGAAATACATAACCGATGATAAAATCAGCATGGGGCGTCTCCCTAGCCAATCAGAGATGGGTCCTGAGCAAGTGGTGATGACCGTTGCACCGATCAATGACATTGCTACCACAAGACCTTGAACAGAGGTTGGTAGATTCATATCTTTGTTGATATAGATCATAGCTCCTGCAACCAAATTTCAAATGAGAACTTATCTGATCCAGCCAAATTCAAATCCAGACAAGAGTTAAAAAAGAACAACAAACCAGCAATGGTGGCATTGTCCCATCCTTGCAAGAAATTGCCGATAGTAGCGGCGAGAGCAACAAGCGTCGCTCCCTTCATTGTTCCCTACACACCAATCAACATTCAAAACAGTTGGATTCAGTGATACAACATTGAAAGTTTCAAACTTTCAAGTCAAAATATTTCCCCAAACCAGATCTACATCACAATATGATAAACCCACAAAAGACACTTCATCAATGGAAGTGAAAAGGATTGATTTTTACTTAAAGCAGAGTAAGGAAGCTTATGTGAAAGCAAAGAGATAAGAATCACCTTTTCTTTTTACAATTCTCCGACAGTAACGAGGAACTTAAGCTCTACTTTTTCTTCTTTTGCTTTGCCTTTTCGTCTCAGATTTATAAAGCAAGAAGCGTTGAAATAGGGATGAATGATTTGGACTTTGTTTGATTATTTGCCAAGTTTAGAGATTTTTATTTATTTTTATGTACAAACAGAGGCTCCGGTGATGATATCTACAAATAAGGACAAGAAGCAACGAATGGTTTATTGCTACAAAATGAAGTGAAAATTATTGCTACCAAACAAAAGTTTTGTTACTCTTTTCCTTTTTTTTTGTGTGTGTGTTCCCAAGAGAATATTCTCACCGCCGGGATCTAACTCTATGTTCTTGGGAAAGTGAAAGCAAGGTAATAATTGAATTTACATCACTTGTTCTTTGGGTGGCTAAAATTCTGTGGGGTAAGAGCTATCTAAGAGCACTGTGTAATGTTTTCCAAACCAACGACAGTAATGTACATAAAAATATAGATTGAAAGTGCGTTCAACGCAACGGTGATATATGTAAAAACATAAAAATATACTCCCTCCGTTCAGACACGGACAGATGAAGGTGCTCTTCGGAGAATCGACTCGTCTGACCAACATTTAATCTATTCTAAATGGTACTTCCTCCGTTTCATATTAGTTATCGTTCTAGGTTTATGCACACAGATTAAGGAAACATTTAATTTTACATATTTTCAAAATAAAAACACTATTATTAATACACCTAACCATATATCAACCAATAGAAAAATAGAATAGATAAAAATACCAATAAATTTTGCATTAAAAACCGAAAAACGACACTTATTTTAAAACAAAATTTTTACTCCAAAACGACATATAATTTTGAAACAGAGGGAGTAGCTGACAAAAAAAAAAAAAAAACTCCCTCTGTTCTAAAAGATTCACGTTCTGAAAAAAAACTTTTGTTTCGAAAAAATATATTTTTTATGTTTTCAATATATTAATTAATGACAATTATACATTTCAAAAAATATAATTGCATTTATTAAAATTTAATTGGTTAAAATTATGGGGAATAGTTCATTAAAAAAACAATGTATTGCTAACTATAATTTTATGTTTTTTTTTAATAATTGTGAAAAACTTAAAACATACATCTTTTAGAAACGGAAAGAGTATAGATTTACAATAAAAGATTCAGTTCTTTTTAGTTTGGTTGTAAATGGTAACAATAAAATAGAATTAGTGGAATAAATGTGGATAGAATAAGATGAATAAAAATGAGAATATATTCATTCAATTTATTCCTTATCAAAATTATATAAGAATATTTATGAATTTTTTTATTTTTATTATTTTGGAATAATTATGGAATTAATAGAATGAGTATTTCATTCATTAAATGTTTAAAATTATAAAATTATTAAAATAAATCATTTTACACCATTTTATTTTAAAAATTAACAATTCAGCTGTAGCCTTAGTAAAAATAACTTCAGGTAAAAACTAAAATCAGTTTTTAAGTAAGAAACTTCTAGATTTCTCAATTACTTTGGTTTTATATACTCTTTGGGAAGTTCTGTATTTTATCTCAACAAACTATACTTCATAAGTAAACTTTATCAAAACTTTATGACCAATAACTTTTAAAAAAATTAGTCATTTGTTTGCTAAATAATTCCTGAACTCATACTCTTTACAAGGCTTATTACTAATATTTTTTATATCAAACACTATATTTTATTTTAAGCCTATCTTATTTCTAATTATTGATTTCCAATGATATAGATATTATATATTATACTGCAGTCTATTTTTATTAGAAAGTACAAAATATGCTGGATTTTTCTCTAAGAACAATTTTAATTAATAGTTTTGAACTCTAGTAATTATCTGCCAACATTAGTAGTATATTGGTTTATATGAAGACCCAAAGTTCAAATCCACATAATGTATATATTGTTAAAGAAAAAGTTTACCCTACGTTTCCAGCGTTCACTTCCCGTAGAAACAATATCTATAGCACCGTTTATAAGACTGATCAGCACTAGTTGGATTTTTTTTCATATCAGGAATTGGAATCTTAAGATGTTGACACAATTACCTTCTTCTTTTTCAGACAAAACACAGTTACCTATATATATAATCTAAGTATTATTTATGATATCCCAATAGCAGAAGAGACCAAAAATAAACAGCAATGAAGGTGATTTTTTCCAATAATTTACTAGCAGATCAATGTGGAACATGCAAATACAGAGGATCCACGTTATAAAACAACATTTCAGTTGTTGTCCAAGTTAATAACAATACAAAATAAACAAAAAGATTTACAAACTTTTCTGTCACATCGACTCTGTAATATTTAGTTTTCAGATGTCACACTCTGAATCGTACATTGGTGGGGAGCTAACAATTCATACAAATAATGGTTCTTTTCTTTTAAAAGGAATCATTATTTGTATGAATTGTTAGCTCCCCACCAATGTACGAGTTCACAAGTGATCATGTGGCTTAGTTATATACTAGCTCATACTTTTTACTTAAAAGAATATATACACGCACGCACAATGGTTGGATGTACAGCAAAATTGCGGTAAAAAGAAGAAGATATTTCGGAGGAAATTGCTATAAAATAACGTTAAAATTACTATTAAAAAGAAAAAGGGTTATAATGAAGAGACAGATGGGGTAAGTGCAATGGGAGATGAACATGGTGTTAGTGAGAGAGCACGTGATATTATACTATTAGTTCTTTGTCACTTCCTCACGTATCTTTCTGTGCCCTACCAATTACTTCTCCTCTACTACTCCACTATATTACTAGTAAATATGAAAACTTTAGTCGACAACATGATACAGTACACCATTACAAAAATTCAATAATGATAACATTTATGTATGTTTTTCTAGTTTTGAGACAACTTGGTGATTTTATTTTTCTTTGCGTAACGCAATTTGAGAAATAATATCAAACGAGTTTTTTTAAGAGTAATAGAACTATATAGTATTATATAAGACCTAAAGAAACATAGACAACGGTCTTATTCTTGGTAGAGTTCGTGCTCCTAAATCATTCGAGCATCTCCGACCACGTGTCTCCACCTCAAACGGATCTTAAGACATGCTTTTTGTTTTTGTTATTCATTTTTATAGTATTTAATTATTTTTTTATTTTGTCCCTATAAAGTACAAACGAACTACCAACTATTTATTTCGTTTATACAAGTAGCAAGATGTCCTGTAAAGATAGAACCAGTGAGTTTTCAATTTGAACTTTCACATGATTCATGTTTTAAATGATCAACTTTATGATATACATGGTGTTACTTCATAGTGCTTGGTGCTAATCAAAATAAAGTAAGGTTTAAGTACGAAGATCTGATCCTCCTGACATTGTTATCAGAATCTTGGTGGATTGACAGGTCAAACATTGTTCTTTACAGCATAATAATCTTAAATAGACAAATAAAAACACTTCACTGTAATCTCATGTTTTATGAATTATAGATAGCCTGATTAAATAATTCTTGGGGACCAAATATCATTCCAAAGGCCTATCTGTGAGCATAGTATGGACTTGATTAAGAGCATGACCATTTATCATTCCAAAGGCCTATCTTAGATGATTGAAATTCTAGCCCAAGTAGAGGGTTCTGGTGGGTGCTGCAGAGAACTTACTAAACAAACATATACATATTACTTGGACTCAAAGTAACCTCAGAGGAGACAACACTAAGCTTAAAGACACAGATTTTAATACAAGATTCAGATTCAGACAACTTTACTCTAAAGAAAAAAGATCAACTTCTATCCAAAACTTCAGCCTATATAAACTGACCCATCTCTTCCAATTACTCCATCAACTTACAAAGTACAAACATCTAATTACCCTAATGGCTCTCTCTTCTCCTACAAGAATCCTCTGTTTTGCACTTGCCTTATCTGCTGCATCTCTGTCCCTCTCTTTCGCTGCTTCCCACGACTTCTCCATCGTTGGATACTCCCCTGAGGATTTGGAATCTCATGACAAACTCATTGAACTCTTTGAAAACTGGATCTCCAACTCCGAGAAAGCATACGAGACCGTTGAAGAGAAGTTGCGTAGGTTCGAAGTATTCAAAGATAACCTAAAGCACATCGATGAGACTAACAAGAAAGTGAGAAGCTACTGGCTTGGTCTCAACGAGTTTGCAGATTTGAGCCACGAAGAATTCAAGAACAAGTATTTGGGACTCAAGACTGATATAGCGAGACGCGGTGATGAAAGATCTTACCAAGAGTTTGCTTATAAGGACGTTGACGTTGAGGGTTTGCCTAAATCTGTTGACTGGAGAAAGAAAGGAGCCGTGAGCTACGTCAAGAACCAGGGCTCTTGCGGTAAATCTCAAATCTTGGGACTATGATGTGTTATAGTGTTTAAATTTTTTTCATTTAATTTAAGTTTTTGAATTGTTATGCAGGAAGTTGTTGGGCGTTTTCGACAGTAGCTGCAGTGGAAGGTATAAACAAGATTGTGACAGGAAACTTGACAACATTGTCTGAACAAGAACTCATAGACTGTGACACAACTTACAACAATGGCTGCAACGGTGGTCTCATGGACTATGCTTTTGAGTACATTGTCAAGAATGGAGGTCTTCGCAAGGAAGAGGATTATCCTTACTCCATGGAAGAAGGAACTTGCGAGACGCAGAAGGATGAATCTGAAATGGTGACTATCAGTGGGCACCAAGATGTACCTAGGAACGATGAGAAAAGTCTGTTGAAGGCATTGGCTCATCAACCTCTCAGTGTTGCCATTGATGCATCTGGTAGAGAGTTCCAGTTCTATAGCGGTGTAAGTAACATTATTAAACACATGACTCAAGAAAATGACTGATCAGTTAGATAATCTTCTTGATGTTTGACTCATTGTGTTTGGTATTTGAAGGGTGTCTTTGATGGACGGTGCGGGGTCGATTTGGACCATGGTGTGGCTGCTGTTGGGTACGGATCAAGCAAGGGTTCAGATTACATCATTGTGAAGAATTCTTGGGGACCAACATGGGGAGAGAAAGGTTACATCAGGATGAAGAGGAACACTGGCAAACCAGAAGGTCTCTGTGGAATCAATAAGATGGCTTCTTTCCCTACTAAAACTAAGTGATGAAATCATTCTGTCTTATCTGCATTTGATCATAATCTTCATATCGATGTATTAACGTTGTCATGAAATTGTAATTTTAATTGTCTTCTCTTTTGATTTATGAATAGAATTGTTGTAACAACTATAAGCAATAATAAACTCAATATCAAAAGATGATTTAGAAAAAAAAAAAAAAAAAAACCATTATTAAACTGAAGAAAAACAAAGACTAGATTGAACAGTTTCATGGGTAGAAAGTACATAAAGAAAACAGAGGAAACATAGATTAAACAGTTTCTTGTGTAAGAAGTAATAGTAAAATAACTATCAAAAGACAAAAAAAAATATAAAGAACTAACGGAAACATAAATTAAAAGTTGCTTCTATTGTCGACTAAACTTGAACTGGTTCATGAGTTTGGTATCTTGATCGTCATTGCGTGTGAAGCAAAGTGCTTGCCGAGGATTGCATGTCAACAATCTCTAGCTCATCTTCGCTCTGATCATTGTTAACTTGTTCATGTTCATGCTCGTTCTCCTCTAACGATCTTCCCATAGTTTCTCTGGTAAAGAAGTAAGTGACAAAGATTCCAGCAATGCAAACTCCAGCAAGAATCAAGAAAGCAGCTCTCATACGGTTCAAATCATCGCCATCTTCTTCCTTATTCTTCGTAGCCCACAAGAACCCAACAGTGCCCACAATAGCCCCAAGCTTACCCGCTGCACCGGATATCCCGTGACATGTCGACCTAAACCTAGCCGGAAAAAGCTCTGCGGGGATGATAAAAGTTGTAGTGTTGGGACCAAAGTTACTAAAGAAAAAAACTAAACCGTAGAGAACCATAAAGCCTGTCTTTGTCTGCTCATGTTTTGACCAGTACCAAGTGTACGGAATCCCTGCGACTAAATAAACAACGGCCATGAAGAAAAAACCCATAATTTGGATTTTTACACGACCTATCTTGTCGATGAAGTAAACTGTGAACCAATAACCGGGAATGGTGGAGCAAGCGGCTATGATGGCTCCTAGTTCCGCCACTTCGAAGGCTGCGTCGTAAACGTTCTCAGTGGTGGAGGAAGAAGATTTGTCCGAGTAGTGACTGAAGATTTGGGAGAGGAGGAGGTTGCTTTTGTAGAAGACGACGTCTACTAGGAACCAGTTAACAGAGGCGGCGAAGAGGTCGCGGCCGTGTAGGTGGAGGAACCGAAGGGAGAAAAGTGAATACGAAGGTGGCAAAGGAGGAGGTGGTGGTGGTGGCTCCGTCGTTGTTTCGTCAGAGATATCAGTTATAGACATGACTCTTTCCATGTCTTTTGCTGCTTGGACAATATTGTTTTCAACAAGTGCTGTATATCTGCATGCATGAGTACTACTTTTAATTAATTAACTAAATAAATATTTATATAATTTTAATTTAATCAAATTATTAAAATGTTTTAACATATATTTTTTTATCAAGTGTTTTCTGAAAATTTACTTATTTAATAAATATTTTATAAAATACCATAATCCGCGTATGGCGTAGATTATTACCTAGTAATTATAATATATGATATGATTAATGTGAAAGATTTGTGCCTTACACTAACAGTTATAGTGATTTATTATATGCTTTACCATTTAATTGAATGCTGTTGTTGATAATTTGGTAAGTTAAGTATAATAATAACTATTTCTTTAAATATTTTCAGAGTAGTTGTAACTGTTGATTAAAGTATTGTTAAAGTAGTATTATACAGTAGGCTTTAATCTTGCCGTGGCTAGGTTATATTATAAAGTGTGTAGTTATTAAATTTATGGGTTAGATAATAATATTATAATGTATAGTTTTTCTAAAATATTCCTTCTAGAAGTAAGATGGGTTCAAAATTAGTTCGATTGGATTTTAGAATGTGTAATCATTAATATTAATGTGTTAGGAAATAATATTAAAATATATATTAAAAGAAAAAATGCCATCAAAAATTAAATTGGGTGTATGGTTATGTTTCTGTTTTAATATTATAGATATAAATAGTTGGACTGCATTTTAGGATGTGTAGTTATTAATACTAATGTGTTAAGCAATAAAATTATTAATATATAGTTTTTTAAAAATATTCCATCTAAAATTAAGTTGAGTTCAAAATTTTGTTTCTATTTTAATAGTATAAATAATCTCCAATTTATATACCATTTACTTTGCAAAATCTAGTTTTTGTTATTTGGACTTTTTATTTGTTTTCTAATGATTGCCGTGGAGACTAGAGTGTTGGAAGAACTAGAGTACGTGTGGGGATAATTTAAAATAATTTGAAATGAAAACTAATTAGGGGATGAGCTGGAGCTTATACCTGAGGTATATATAAATATAAGATGAAAGAATATTAATGGATTTTAAAATAATGTATATGTATGGTTGGTGAAGACTTTTTTAGTTAACATGATTGGTGGAGACTTAGAATAGCCAATGCTGAATACGTATAAGATATATAGCTGGTAAGGCATATGTTTGGTATCTATCCGAGTATCCCTTACAAAGTCAATGACTCATTTGAAACATATCACTAATTTGCAACCTTCTAAATCATTGATCTATTAACAAACCCCCCAAAAATATACAAAACTATACTTTTTTTAAGGAATCTGATATTATATAGAAGATATCTAAAATGCTGTCAAACTATGGTTCCAAACCTACCACCATCTCGAACAATTTTCATAAAATAGAAAACCTTTTCTATTCTCAATTAATTAAATATCCACTCAAAGCTCTTGAACTCGACCATGAGTCAGGAGTATACTGAATATATATATGTGTGTGTGCCTGATCGGAAAAGTTGTATAAAAATAGTCAATTACAAGAAAATATTCGTTAATGACAAACAAATGATTTTTTTTTTTTTGAAATACAATGTATCTAGCTCGAGAACGTTTCACAAGAAAAATGATTAGTTCTAATTCTGATAACTATGGATGGTGACAATTGATAAATGCGTCCTATCAAATACAATTATTTTGACCAGGAAAAGCTATCAAAATAGGGTAGCTTTAATCAGATAGAATGATATTAGAAAATCTAGTAGCTTTCAAGATTTAAAATGCGAGTCAAGTAGCCAATAAAAATATAGTGAGACAAGACAACGTTCTACATTACGTCATATCTGATTTGTGATTGGATATATAAAATATATTAATGAAATAAAATGACAATTTTTAACGTAATATTACTTAATATATTAGTGTTAAAAAAATAAGTTTTGGACGGACCTTGCAGTTTCAGGCATCAGCATTCGCCAGTAAAACGTCAATGCAGCAGGAAGAGCACCGATCATTAGTATAAGCCTCCACGCCAAGTCAGCTTCCGCCGGAACCTCCTCCTTCTCCGCCTCCGTACCACCGCCGCCACCACCTCTTTTAAACGCCACACAAACAGCCATCGTCACGGCTGAGCTCACAAGAATCCCCAACCCTTGCATAGAAAACACCGCAGCTATAAACGCGCCACGTGTCCTCTTATTCGCAAACTCAGACATAATAGTAGCCGAGAGCGGGTAATCACCACCGATACCCAAACCGAGAATAAACCGGAAAAAACCGAGACTAACCATAACACAAGACCTACGAGTGGTGCACACAGAGAAACCACAACCAAAGGAGCTTAAGATCATGATGATGAGACAAAGCCCGTAGACTCGGCGACGACCTACTCGGTCTCCGAGGTAACCGAACACGAGTTGACCCGTTGCTGTCCCGAGGAGAGCGATGGCGTAAGAAGTGGAGAGAACTGCTGTGTTGATGGAGTCACCGTGGTAATAAACATGGCTGATCATTTTCATGACGGGCGCGATGCAGAAGAGGTCGTAAGCGTCGGTGAATAGTCCCATCCCTGCGACTATGATGGCTTTGAAATGGTACCATTGTATTCGAGCTGCATCTAGTGATGACAATAACCTTATTGGCATCGTCTTTTTCTTGATCTGTGATTCTGAATCCAGAGCTTTTTTTTTTCTTTTTTGGAATTTTTTGTAGGGAGATGAATGTGAGAGAGGAGAAAGACTATTCTTATTATAACAACATGTTGCTGTCTTCTTTTTTGTTTGATTTATTTTATAACTATGAGCATGGAATATGCTTGTGATTTGACTCCGAGGAAGACTTGGTCAGTTGTTTCTATTCCCTTTTGTGTTGTCATGATGGGCACAGCATTACATTGTTTGAAATCTTCCAGCAGGTTAAACCGGTGTTAAATCGAATTCCATTTTGGTTTCGGTTTGATTCAGTACTGATGAAGAGTAGTAGTGACTAGTCAAACACCAACATTAGTGCTTCCGTGAGTTTATTCACATGCAATAACCATCTTCAGACTCAGTCTTGTGGGAAGATGAAGAAGAGTAGTCACTAGTAACAGCAACATTAGTGCTTCCCAAAGTCGCATTATTTTTGTTAAGTGACTAGCTATCTATATCTTAAGAAATGATTTATATGATACAGTCCTGTACATATATATGCTTTTTCTTTGTACACCAAGCCTTGTTGCTACCAGTTCACCGAGAGTAACCCTTATTTACATCTTCACTGAGCAAGATTACTTACAACCTGTAACAACAGTAATGTAGTGAGATCGAAAACATTTTGTAAGTAATGAAACATAAAAGGGGGCATTTGTAAGTAACAAGCTTTACCTCTAATATGTACAAATAAATAATGCGCAAAGCTTAAACAGAGTAGCATTTCCGCTAACTTCTTTCCGTTTCGTGCAGTCTCCAATTTTAATCCTTGAGATAATCAATTAATACTAACATTGATCAAGTTTTTCACCCTGTTGTTTGGTCAGAACCGCTACTCTGCATATAATGAGGATGGGACTGCGTTGGGGCAGGACCTGCTATAGCTGAAGGGTAGGGAGATTGAATATGACTTCCTGGAACTGAATAGCCCTGTACTGCTGTATAACCGTGACAAACGGGGACGTTTTGATTCAGCTGCCCGTATTGGTAGCCTGGTGAGTTAACTGCCCCGGGTACTCCATAAACCTGAAGGTACTGTTGCCCAGTGTAAGGACCATATAAGCCCTGAAGAGAAGACATGTGTTATATAACCTAAGTCAAAATAGTTTTAAAAGCTTAAATAAACCAAGACAAGAATGCAACAGTTTCAGAAGCCTACCTGAGATTGTGAGTACATGTACTCAGGTCCATATGGTGTAACCCTGAGAGAACGCCAAAAAGGACAACTAAAGTTAGAGACAGATATGAGTAAAAGTTCTTGCTAGACACTCAAAGAGTAGCGATTATACAACCATAGCTAAAATTCATATCCTAGCAAAAGAAGACATTCAAAAAAGTGTTCATTCCTAAACTTCTGATCATTTTGGCCTAATCAAAGTACAAATAGATTCCATGACCTTCCTTGCCTGTCCAAAACAAATTGAGATCGGCCAGATACCCTCTGGAATTATTTTTGTATTTGTCCTGCAAGGTTACCAGTCACAACATGTCACATGCCAGTGCTAACACTCAAGAACCCTATGTTGCATAAGCTAGCTATCAATCCCTAGCCCCTTGGAATCTTTAAGTGGTTGTCTATGCTGTGATTGGTAAATCCCACTTGATCAAAGTGACTGAACACCTTTGTGAAATGGCCTAGCAAGTAGACAAATACAGCTGACTACGCTAGTCACAGCATGTCTATACAACAGCAACGAAATTTTGTTTTAACTCACTCATAAGGGTACATCACTCCTTGCTGATAGCTATAAGGAGGTGGTTGCTGATAAGGATGGCTTCCGCGAGGACCTTGTACACTTCCAACATATGGGGAAGCAGGTCTTATCCGTCCTAACAAAGAAAATGCCATATAAAAGGTCTCAATAAATTTGTATATTAACATGAAGGTCTCAGTAAGTAATGCAAGAGATACTAACCAGGAATAATATTGGGTATCACCACTTGAAACCGATGAGGCCTGCCAAGAGAAGCGAGGTTACAATTAGCACGTCTGCCATCTATAATAGGTGTTGGATCGACGCAGGCTCTCCTAGCAGCCTCTGGATCTCTGAAAGTCACCTAAAATCCTCCATAAAAATCAATAACAGAGGAGCCGCTAAGTGATTCAACAATCTTGAAAATGGCTCAATATCTTATTATGTTTATGCTATGATCCTAGGCCTAAATATTGTATCTGCAAGTCCCTAAGATGGTATTACCAAAACTATTAGCAAAACTCAGAACCCAATGAATCTCCAAAGAACACTATGGAAGCAGAGGATGTTTGTTCACTACAAACAAAAAAAAAGCATCAACGAAAGAATAGGAAACTCACAAAGCCGTAACCTTTGGATCGACCAGTGTTCTTATCGGTAATAACGACGGCCTCAAGGATCTCACCGTAGGGTTCGAAATGACGAAGAAGAGTGTGGCTTTGAGTCTCCCAGGCAAGGCCACCAACGAAGACCTTAGTGAAGGTTGTATCACCAAAAGGAGAATGAAACCCAGAGCCAGGAAACGCCATGATTTAGTTAGAGAAGCCAAAGTTAGAAACTTTTGGTATGGACAAGGACCGATTCTAACTAAAGTGATTGACCCAGTAAACCCTAGACGTGATTTGAAAGGTTGGAGCTTTAGAGAGTAAAGGTAAAGAAAGAAACAGAACAGATCGAGTGAG
Source organism: Sinapis alba (assembly GCA_012274485.2). NCBI lineage: Eukaryota > Viridiplantae > Streptophyta > Magnoliopsida > Brassicales > Brassicaceae > Sinapis > Sinapis alba. The sequence continues at coordinate 77,222 of MU105614.1, read as the reverse complement.
ATTCTAGAGTTTACTTGAGTCTGCGAAGAGAAGATGGAGAGAGAAGGGGGAAAAAGCGAGATCGGCCCCAAAGAAACCTAATAGAGGATCATACTAACAACCAGTAGTGATCATGACAGATAAAATTTCCCGGGAAAAAAAAACAGAAACTAAAAAGTTTGTTTGTACTTTTTAGAATTTTTACTTTTTTTTTTTGTTTTTAGTATTTGTTGGACAGAAACTGAAATGGATAAGCCTTAGAAGACCATCTATCAATCTACCTACTAAAAAATTATACCAACGAAGGGAGTACTATTCTATACAATCAAATCAAATAAGTTAGGAAAAGGTCTTTCCTCGGCAATGGTTATGTGTCCTTTTCACATCTATCTAAATCATTGTAAATTTCATTTTATATAAACATGAAAAAAAAATTATTAGTTACAAAAAATAAGATTATCCTGTTCTTAATAAATAACCCGTAACTTTTCATGAATGACAAACAAACAAGCTCTCATGGCTATAACGAGGCACATCAGCTTATGAAGCCCATCAGACAGAAGAGCAAATAGCATTGTTAATGTTATTGGGCCTACATTTATTAATGGGCTTTATCTTAATTGGACAGCCTTAAGGTCCAATTACTCACCATTTAAAATATAAAAGCTTGGATAAGTGAAGTAACAATGTATCCTGACCGTCCACGTTATCACGTACACGTTGTCCGATAGTAATGTCTACGTGGGCGATTACTAAGATTTTTTTTTTGTCCTGTCTTGTGTGGGGTCTCTTTATGGGCCCAAAGCTTTCGACACAAACTCAGAAAGTCCAAACGGTCACGTGGACATGTGGGCCTGTTATCAAACCAATTTGGCAATTTGCCCATGTTGCCAAACCAATTGAGTAATGTCTAATCAACAAATCACCTTTAATTTCACTATATACAAATTACATTCGAATTTTTGTAATTTAAAAAGCTTTTTATCTTGACGGCAACATAAAATATGTGTCTTTTCTACAGTGTAATAAATTTTCCTCACTTTTAGAAAAATATATGTACATAGGATATAAACTATGAAGGCTTGCTCAAATCCAAAACGAGTAGAAACATAGTGAAAGAGACTTTAAAGGGTTGAAAAGACATTTGGTTTTGTTTTCTTTTCCTGCTCTATAATTTATATTTGGTGGATGGGGGGTGGTGGCAGATCACAAGTCGCCAAAGATGTGAGAATGGGACTGGGCATTATCGGAAAGGTGACCCGTAATTTCTGATTAATCACATCTGCTTTTGAATTTGTTTATACAATCTAGTGGAGACCACTAATTTAATTGATTTTTTACTAGCTCCTCTTAAGTTGTGACCATCATTACGTTAGTAAAAAAGTACTAATTATTTTTATAGTAACATGAGTGTGTTTGGGATACCAAGTTCTCCAAATTGATAGGAGCAATACAATACAGTTTCATCCTATAGATTACTCCTATCTATGTAACAGAATGTCATGTCAAAGTCGATTTTAAGAATTAATTTCTTTATGTTATTTTGTTAATATAATAAAAATGAAGTATCTAGCAACTAGCAAGCGTTTATTCTCATGTATAGTACTAAATATATTCTCATTTATATCTTATTAATATTGTATGTAACCAATCATTCATTTCAATAATTCTATTCATACGAAGCACCGAAACGGTACATGTTAGATTCCGTGCGACAAACCACATAAAGTATGATTTGATTGATAATTTGATTATCAGCTGGATTAGACTTGTTGATTGCTCTTTCTACTCTTATATATATATATATATCCAAATGTAAATTATTAGATTTTGTTTTTACTAGATTTAGTATAGTATGTATTTATAATCACTCTCTAAAAGAATTCTTAAATCGATGGGTTGAACTATCAATACAAATCTTTTCGGTTTAAGATTTTGTTTTTCCTTTGTCTGAAAGAAAGTATGATCATATTCGTTTCTTTCCAACTGGTCCAAAGTACCATGCATTGAAACATTTGGAACTTCTTAATTAACCACAAATCATTTTGAACTGATATGTCAACTAAGGGTAGCATTTTCATGTATAGTTTACGAAGTTATAATTTTCTTAATTATATGAAGAGCACCATGTAAATTACTATTGAGATGTAAATTTTTGTATTTGTTAGATAAACAGTATATATATAGGAATAACTTTCACGATACTTTCCCATAATATATTTGGCGCGTGGTGCTTTTGATTGACATAAGTAAATACGCAAATGAAATAAAATAAGCGGACTGAGTAATGGATGTCACGTAATCACCAAAGTTTCTGGCCGTCTTTTCATTTTCCAAATATTTAATTGGAATGTTGTCATATCGAGTATAGGAGTATTGTTAAAGTGGGTAGGAAATTTAGTTTCTAGATTTTTTTTTAATGTTGTCCCAACCTCAAAAATATAATACTAAAAACCTCAAAATATATATTTGAATTATTTCTCCAAGCAAGTTGCATCTTTATCGCCTAAAAGATGTTTTTATAAGTTTATGTCGGAATATATTAGTACTGATTGATTACATGTTCATTGATACATCTCTTGCGGTAATCAGGAACATAAGGATCGAGTGGAGTGAGTGAGCGATGTACCGTCAGAAACAAAACAAAAAAGAAACAGTTCAACTTTTCAAGTAATATTAATCAGAAAGTTACCTTAAATTCAACCCTTTTTTATTCAAATTCCATATGACATTTTTAAATGTTGGTATATTATATTTTCCATGATCTGAAAACGTAAATTTCTATTTGAAGATTGTAAGAATACGGCAGAAGTGAACCTTAAGTAGAAAACCTTAAGGAAAAGTGACTTAGATGAATAATATGGATATATTCGGGAGAGGTGCGATTGGATAAGCTATTGACCAAGTACCGATGTTTCCGACCGCCTCCACGTGGTTATACTGCTTGCCTTTCACTTTCATACCCTGACCTTTTGTCTGCACGTGACTTTTGTCTGTGCACGTGCGGATCAAGCTAACTTGTCCGCTTCATGTACATTGCACCCATCCCTGATGACTCGGCAGGTTGCGCCGATGAAAACGACGATTCGTGGGTCCCGTGAGCCATGAAGCCAGACGGTTCCGATCTGTTTTCAGAGGGATCCACATAGTTCAGCACAAATGCGCCCACGTTGAGGAGCTTTAGGTGTTACTATATGGGTGCAGTGCAGTTAAACACTAGGACAATCAGTCACGATCCGATGAGGTCCAGACATTAACGGGTCGGATCCACTTTAGGTACTTCAGTAAATTTGCAATTATTTGAATGTGATACAATTGATAATTATTTTGGAGCTATCGACGTTTTTTTGGTCCAACAAATTATGGCAAAACAAAAGTTTTCACTTTAACTGAATGGAAGTGATATATCACAACAATATTTGAATTTCCTTTCACATAAAAAAAAAGCGGTTCTCCTGGAACTGGGTTTTGCTCGGCAGTGGGTTTCTTGGGTTATGAGTTGCATCGAATCTGTGTCATATTCCTTTCTCATTAACGGTTCTCCTCAAGGGGCAGTCACACCGTCTCGTGGTATACGCCAAGGAGATCCACTATCACCTTATATCTTCATCCTATGCACAGAGGTTCTTTCCTCGCTTTGTGATAAGGCCTTATCCGATGGTACCCTATCTGGAGTTCGGGTCTCTCGGGCTAGCCCTGCCATCAATCACTTGTTATTTGCGGACGATACGATGTTTTTCTGTAAATCTAACCCGACCAGTACCAACTCGCTTCTCAACATCCTGAAGCGCTATGAGTCTCTCTCAGGTCAACGGATCAACTTTGCGAAGTCGGCGATAACCTTCTCGGCTAAGACCCCCCCTGAAGTCAAAACCCGGGTTAAAACTACCTTGTCTATAGATTCTGAAGGAGGCATCGGCAAGTACTTAGGCTTGCCTGAATTATTTGGTAGGAAGAAAAGGGACATCTTTGCAGCTATACTAGATCGCATTAGACAGAGAGCTCAGAGTTGGACCACCAACTTCCTTTCAGGCGCCGGAAAACAGGTGCTCCTGAAGGCTGTGCTGACGGCTATGCCCTGCTATGCAATGTCCTGTTTCAAGCTCCCAAAATCCCTCTGTAAGCAAATCCAGTCCCTGCTAACGAGATTCTGGTGGGACGCTAACCCAAGTAAAACGAAAATGTGTTGGGTCTCTTGGTCTACCTTGACACAACCAAAATATGCGGGAGGTCTCGGCTTCCGGGACATAGAGAGATTCAACGATGCTCTTTTAGCTAAGATTGGGTGGAGAATCCTATCGAACCCTCAATCTCTTGTTGCTCGAGTCCTCCTTGGCAAATATACTCGAGGTACTACCTTTATGGACTGCTCTGTTTCCTCCTCGGCCTCCCATGGCTGGAGAAGCATCCTGGCGGGTAGGGAAATATTGCGTTTGGGCCTCAGCTGGTCAGTGGGGAACGGGGAGAAGATCCGAGTATGGCAAGATCCCTGGTTGAGCTGTGAAATCCCAACCGTCCCTATTGGCCCCTCGTCTCTTCTATCCTCTAATCTCTTGGTTAGTGACCTCCTCTGTAAGATTACTAATTCCTGGGATATTGAGAAGATTCGTCAAGAGCTCCCTCTGTATGAGGCTGATATTATGCGATTATTCACGAGCTCTGCTCCAGCAGAAGATAAATTCTCCTGGTTGTTCGAGAAGTCGGGGTCTTATTCTACTAGATCAGGTTATGGGATGGGAATAAACTTGTTGAGAGATGCTCCGGTTGCCCCTGTTCCTTTCGATTGGAGGAAATATATTTGGAACCTGCAGACTGCTCCCAAAATCAAGGACTTTCTGTGGAAACTTGTTAAGAAAGCTATACCGGTGAGTGCTAACCTGGCCTCACGGGGTATCCCACCTTTTCAATGTAAATCCTGCGGACAGGACGAGGATGACCTCCATGTGTTCCTCAATTGTTCTGTGGCTGAGGCAGTATGGGAGAATGCCCCGATACTATGGAATCGGTCTACCACAGAGCACTCTGTTATGGCGTTTATTTCGTCTTGTTACTTGATCAAATCTCTCCCTCCTACGGGTGTCTCAGTTCCTCTTTGGCCCTGGATTCTCTGGAACCTTTGGAAAGCACGAAATAAACGGTGCTTTGAAGATAAAATTTACTCCAGTATGGAGGTCTTAAATAAAGCTATCTCTGATGCTCGGGAATGGCAAGCCGCCCAGTCCCTTGCCCCGGTGCAGCGAGGTCTCCGTTCTGATCTTAACCCGCGATCGCATGCTCCTTATCTGGCTTTCCCGTTGCCGGAGCAGACTATATGCAATGTCGATGCTGCGTGGGATGCTAGTACTAGTAATTGTGGCCTGGGAGGAATATTCTCAGGAAACGTCCAGTCTAACCGCCTGCCTCGCCTGTGTGAGTCCCGTTCTTTTGTCTCTTCTGCGCTCATGGCTGAAGCGCTTGCCGTTCGTCTTGCGGTTATGACCGCAGCCTCTGCAAACATTAAATCCCTTCTGATTCTGTCCGATTCCCTCGACCTTGTTAAGCTATTGATAAGGAAGGAGACTAGGCCAGCTTTGTTTGGTATTATGGTTGACATCTATCATTTCAGCTCTTCTTTTGAGCTTATTTCTTTTGCTTTTGTTCCTCGTTTAAGCAACTGCGAGGCTGACTCTGTGGCTAAGTCAGCTCTGGCCTTGCTCAATGTAACTTCCTTTATGGATGACACTCTTTAGTTGAATGAAAATCCTTGTTTGCTCAAAAAAAAAAGGAAATTCAAAACTTTTAGTTACAACAACTAAAAATTTTCGAAAGTTAGCCAGACATTTAATGAGTTCTTAATTTTATAAATTAGTACATTTTGATGAAAATTACGCGTGACCACTGATTTCTTAACTGATGGAGATTAAACTATGATTAGCTCATTTGCAGACTAAATTATTTATAGGTATTAATTGGCCAGTCCAAACTATATGTCATTATACATCCAACTCTTATATATATCCTCGTACTAAAAATACTTTTAATTTTTTTTTCCTTTAACTATTTATTTTGAAAATTTCCACTTTGTAAATAAATCATATATATAAAGTATTTAGTTTGAAAATATATTATAATTTTTGTTATATTATTGAAGGCTTACCAATTTTGTATTCGTTCGAGTTTAACTCAAATATTGTTGTTGGTAAGATAAGTATGTATATCTATCTTATTAAAAGGGAAGTACCCAATAAAAAATGTCCTGAGTTTTCATACTTATTTACATTTCCATGCCACTGATATAATTAAATAAACTACTTATTTAAATGCTTGTCTTTTTCAGTTTATTTATTATGTTTTACTTAGCTTCTTATTTTAATGCTTGTCTTTTCCAATTTATTTATTGTGTGTTTAATACTAATAATTATATATATATATATTATATGATATTAAAGTATGAGTAACATCAATATAAAAAATTTAAATAAAATTAAAGAACTAAACTAGAAATATAAAGTTAAATATAAATAAGTTCGGTTATTTTTGGATATTCATTCGGGTTTGGGTATTACATGTTCGGATTTGGATATATAATCTCTCATAATTCAATACATATTTGGGTATTTTGCTACTTTGGTTCGAATTTTGGTTCGGATTTTTTGAGTCGGATTCGGATACGGGTTCAGAAAATATATGTTTTAACACACAAACAAATTATTTTTAAAACTACAGAACATTTTAATTACATCATTTAATAAAAGAAACGCAAACATAATACCCGCGCTGGCGCGCGGGTCCAGATCTAGTAAATACTTTAAATTGGAGTATTTAATAGAAAGTGTAATTTAGTGGTCTGGTACTTTTGCTGATATTACTTTTGTTATGGAAAAACGAAGATAAAATTAGTATTACACCAGATTCGAGGTAAGGGAAAAAGACCATCACTGATTTTTGAAAACCAAAATTATCAACTAATTTGACATTGTGATAGCATTAGAGTTATTTATAATCTTACATTATTGAACCCTTAACTTTCTCTAAACTTATCATTAGGGTCCACTCTATTTTATGATAAAAAAAATTCTATTGTATGATAATTAAACTATTATAGATCCTCATTATTGAATAAATGACCATTGTCTTGATTTTCTTTGTTATTTGGCTTATGCCCTCTCACATGACAATAAAGTGGATATAAATAGATATCAATGAAACACACGCACACATGCAAATATATATAGAGAACGAGTACTTTGCCCAAAAAAAAAGAAATATATATATATAGAGAGAACGAGTATAGTATTCAAAATACATAATGCTACTCCCTCCATTTCATAATACATGTTGTTGTAGGGAAAAATTTTCGTTTCAAAATAAGTGTCGTTTTAGAGTTTCAATGCAAAATTCATTAATAAGATTCATAAGTAATTTTGTTTTTATTTTTCTATTGGTTGAAATATGGTTAAGTGTATAGGTAATTGTGTTTTTATTTTGGAAATATATAAAATCATATGTTTTCTTAATATGTGTGAATAAACCTAGAACGACAAGTAATATGAAACGGAATGAGTATTATTGATATTCAAACATGATTAATAATTAATGAATGCAGTACGTGAGCTAGATAGGAATATATCAGCACTAATGAAAACACTAACTTACAAAGGGAAATTCTCTTAAATAGCATTTTTAAGTTTTTGTCACAAAATAGCCTTCAAAAAATAAAATAATAAAAAAAAATTTCTTTTTTGAAAATCTGATTTTTTTTTTTTTTGAAATTTGAAACCCTAACCCCAAACCCACCCCTTAACTCTAAATCATAAAGTGCAAATTAGTTAATCCTAAGAATATAAATGCATATAAATGAATTTTTTAGCTTATAAAAAAATATTTTGATCATTTTCTTTTTTAAAAACTATTTTTGTGATAAACAAACTAAAATGGCTATATAAAAGAATTTTTCTAAATTTAACTAGACACTTTTTGTTTTAAAAATAATTTACACGCGCCTTAAACGGAGTGTGGCCTTGTGGGATTCGTTTATAGTCTTTGTACCCAACTTCCACTTGACATTTGTGTTGAAAAATAAAAATGATGCGTTTTCTATATTTCGTCTATAATTTCCGATATTTAAAAAACGTTTTTGAACCTTGTTCTCTCTGTTAATTATATCTCAGGTTTTCAAATTATAAAACTTCTTCACAATTTCTTTAGTTTTATTCGATTGGAGCCAAGTAAAAACTTCTACGACTACGAAGCCCTAGTATTCTTTCTTTGGCATATGGATATAACCATTTACATACATAAATTTTGTCAGCTTGTGTGCGTAATATATACTTTCTTCTATAACATCTATTTATAATTTTATATATACATATTAAATAACGTTAATATATACTATTCTTTCTGTTTCAAAATATTATATATTTTGTTTTCCACATAAATTAATAAAATATATTAAATTTAAGTATTAAATACATAATTTTTTGTGATTATTTATTTTCCACGATTTTAAACTAATAAAAATTTAGTAAATATAATTAATTTTTTTGAAATTTATAATTAATCATTATTAGTTGATAAAAATTGTACTGAAAATATAAAAAATGTATTTTCTTAAAGTAATTTTTTTTTAGAATATGTATTTTTATGAAACAGATGAATTACTATATTATTAAATATAATAAAGGGACTGTTTCTCCGCTAAATTCTCGGTGTATGTTTTTGCTTTTACTTTCCTCGTTCAATGAGAGGACCAAAAATTATTTGCAGAGTCGCACATGAATGAATCTGAAGCTTCTCTCTCCTTCTTCTAGAGCACTCTTCAGAATTAATAAGTGGTCTCGTAGACAAGGAGGAGTTGCTTATTCCTCTTGCCCTAATTAAGCTACATATTTAGGGTTTCCTCTAACATAAGTTACCCTTTTATCTTTTCTTGGTCTTTCATTTAGTTCTGTTCTTGGTCTGTTTTACTTTTGTCTGCTTGTGTAACTGATCACCTCTTCTTTAGCTAGTGGCTCCTCAAAATCTTGAGTTTTGACTTCTCGATCTGACTTCCATTTTCTTTTTTCTCTTTCTCTTCACGCTCTTCCACACCTCTCAATATATTAGCAAGAAAAATCAAGAATCAAGAACCAAGAATCAAGAGAAAATATATTTGAGCTGGCGAATAAACAGTGGTGGGATAGGGAATTAGTAGATGCGGCGGCGATGGAAGGCGGTTACGAGCAAGGCGGTGGAGCGTCGTCTAGATACTTTCATAACCTCTTCAGACCGGAGATTCATCACCACCAACAACAGCTTCAACCGCAAGGCGGAATCAATCTATTTGACCAGCACCATCATCAGCAACAACAACAGCAGCAGCAGCAAGCGTCGGATGATTCAAGAGAATCTGATCACTCAAACAAAGATCATCACCAAACGGGTCGACCCGATTCAGATCCAGCTACATCAAGCTCAGCACCTGGGAAACGTCCACGTGGACGTCCACCAGGATCTAAGAACAAACCAAAGGCACCGATCATAGTGACGCGCGATAGCCCCAACACGCTTAGATCTCACGTCCTTGAAGTGTCTCCTGGAGCTGACATAGTTGAGAGTGTTTCCACTTACGCTAGGCGGAGAGGGAGAGGAGTCTCCGTTTTAGGAGGAAACGGCACCGTTTCTAACGTCACTCTCCGTCAGCCAGTCACTCCCGGAAATGGCGGTGGTGTTGGGGCAGGAGCTGGGGGAGGAGTTGTGACTTTACATGGAAGGTTTGAGATTCTTTCGCTAACGGGAACCGTTTTGCCACCACCTGCACCGCCTGGTGCTGGTGGTTTGTCAATATTTTTAGCCGGAGGGCAAGGTCAGGTGGTTGGAGGAAGCGTCGTGGCTCCGCTTGTTGCATCAGCTCCGGTTATACTAATGGCTGCTTCATTCTCCAATGCTGTTTTCGAGAGATTACCTATTGAAGAGGAGGAGGAAGAAGGTGGTGGTGGTGGTGGTGGCGGAGGAGGTGGAGAAGCACCGCAGATGCAGCAAGCTCCATCAGCTTCTCCACCGTCGGGACTGACCGGGCAGGGACAGTTAGGAGGTAATGTGAGTGGTTATGGTTTTTCCGGTGATCCTCATTTGCTTGGATGGGGAGCTGGTACACCTTCAAGACCACCTTTTAATTGAATTTTACATATTTATCAACGGATAATTTTATGTGTTTAAATCATTTGTAGAGTTGTCTTTCATTTGGGATCTTTGGTATTCATCTATTTTAGTTGATATGCATATTTGAGTTTTCGTGTTTTTTTCTTCTTTCCACTCATATTTGCTAGATCTCGATGCTAGACGTTAGAGAAATGCATACTTGTCTCTCGTGTTACTTCTTAGAAAAAAACTCTCCATATGTCTTTCTTTTATGCATTGCTAGGGCTTCGTGATGTACCGTACAACTATTATCATAATTAGCTCGATTATCATATATAGGTTTAGTTGATAACGAGTTCGAAATCTTGAGGTTTTAGAAATGTTCTTAATGAAATATATATATATATATATATATATATCATATTTTATACAATCAGTTTCCAGTCAGTATAAAATACTACATTTTGATGTTTATATGCAACGTATAAGGCCAAAAGTATATCCCATAACTATCTGCCGTATATGCACATTCATTTCAACTTTTTAAAGAAACTTCAATATAATACATCTATAAGGATCAAACATTAGACAGTCCTCGTTCATGCATCCTTTTAAAGTGATCGGATACTTGGAGTGGCCATGTTATAATGATTTCCATTCCGACACTAAAATTAATTACGTGCATAAAATATATGTATTAACACTCTAATGAGAGTGATCCTTTTTTGAGAGTTGTAAATTTAACACCATTAAGAATTAAGACAGGTTAGCAATAAGTAGCTTTGGACAATATTGTAGGCCACATACATGCAGTTAAACCTCCTAACAATTCAAATGTATTCTGGTTTTGTATCGGTTTATATACTAATTATACTTTAGTTTATCCTATGAAAACGAGCTTTTTCTATCGATCCATAAAAAAAAAACAGAAAATGATTTATGGTGACAAGATCATGATGAAGAGTGTTGCTTTTGAATTTTAGCCTATATAAGGTAATGGTTAAAAACAACCGTTCAGCAAAGCATAGAAACATAAGTACACGGTGTTTCACGTCAGTTACATATGAATTTGTGAACTTAACATGGGAAGATCAACTAAGAACATGAACCATTTGTAGTGTCAGTTAAAGAGTCTCTGCTGCAAGATAACAAAAAGGAGTTCTGATTACCAAGATATGTGAAAAAGAGGACTGTTCCAATTCCCTAGGGACAAATTTATTGACTAGCAACAAAAAGAGGAGCTAAACTTATTTAGATGATACCTATATACTAACACAAATTTAAAACTAAATACTAACACAAATACGGTCAGATAACCAATACTCCATCTGTTTCTTAAATATATATATTTTGATGTTTTCACACATATTAAAAAACACATTAATTATACATCGTTTTTAGAAATTATTTCAATGTATTTTAATCAATAGTCTTTCAATAAATTCAATTAATTTTATTGAAAGTTATAATTTTTGTATAGAAAACATAAAAATACATCTTTATAAAACAATTTATTTTTCTAAAACATCTATCTTAATAGAACGGAGGGAATATATTACATTTGTATATATAACGATTGATAGATAACATGACAAACTTGCACACCAAAGTTAATGTTTAAAAATCATATTACAACGAGTGCAAACACTAGCTTTTAGATTGTGAGTCTTTGATCAAATAGATTGCGAGTCAAAAACCTGATTATTTTTTTGGCTACGTCTCATGGAACAAATTCTATAATAATCCCAGAATATGGAGTTCTTATAAATACTAGGTTGATAATATATATACATTCAGCTAGAATTGCCAAAAGAAAAAAAGAATATCAATACCTACTTTTGTTATTTCATGTGGCTATTTTGGGGCTTTGGAACATGTTACGGAAAAAGCGGTTGTAGCTATGTTTGTATACATTAGCAAATTCCCATGTGGTCATGTCATTTGCCTTACATGCAATTGAGCCACACCAAGTTGAGAAAAAGCAACTAGGTTTCATCTTTCCATATATCATTTGTATGTGTGTCTGCATGATAAAGACATATAATACATATGTATGCGATTATTTAGTTTTCATTTTTCTTGAGAAACGATTATTTAGTTGTTATTATAACCATTATCTTCTAGTATAGTTAAGAAATTAATGATATTGTCCTATCCGTAAACTTAACATTGTTTAGCGCAAGCTGACGTTTTCTGTTCCTTTAAAAATTGAAAGACAATAATTCTAATACATCAAATACCCTGCAATATTTCTGATATCTACAGAATTTGTCTGGACTTGACGATTTTGAACCTTAAATTAACGTCATGATAACAATATTGAAATAAATCATAAACTTTATATTCTTTTAATTATATGTTCCCCAAGAGACAATCATGAACCTTTATTCATGAAAAAATGTCAAATAGTTTTTTTTTCTTACTGTTGTTTTCCCTTCAAACTTTTCTTTCACTTTTTGAAAACAAATCATGTTAGTACTTTTTGAATACCGAAAAAGCACGAGAACGTCGAAAATCATCAGAAAACCTACACAGTAGATGGGATAGGTAAAATCTATTCATATCTATAAAAATACATAAAAAAGAAAAGCTAAACATTCCAGTGTTGGACAGATACATATCATTGTTGGTTGCATCCTAAAAGCTTTAAACTAACATCTGGAGCAGCTTTTCCAACTAGTCTTAACTTCTACATAAGAAAACCTTACAGGAAGATACAATGTCTGATTGTCTGCTCTTCACTTCGGTCTTCAGACTAGAACCACAGTTAATACTCTTCAGCAGCCTTGTAATCTTGTTCTGATACGATTGCATTCCTTTAAGAAACTAAAAACAGACAACGAGTTCACTCTTGAGATCAGTCACTGCTCAAACGGAACTCGTATGAACAACCGACCGTGCATGCTCATGACCGCAGATGTGTGAAGCGGGTCGATTCTTGCTGATAAGCCAACAATCTAGTGTTATCATATTACAATGTCAGGACGGTTCTCAGTTAGATAACGACAGGGATATGTATCAGTTAATGGCAATATCTGAGATATTCATGAAAGTTTTTACCTTTTTGAATGGTGTAATGCCCCAAGGATTGTCAAGCTGCTCAGGCTCGCCTGTAATAATTAGTCGTCCAGCCGGATCTGATTGAATATGAATCTGAGAACAAAAATCAAACAAATGATGTTCAGGACTTTGAACACTGTTATGATTTCCCCAGTAAAGCCGTGTACTGAGACTAGGAGCAGTTTCTATGTAACTGAAGCCAACAGAACTCTATGTGCTTGCTATCATACAAAAATGAAAGACTTCACAAGTTTGAAAATAGGGGTTCAAGGGAGTGATCACCTCTTTGCGAAGAAGTCCAGGTACCAAAGCATATATCTCAAAGGAATCCTTCTGTGAGTTAATAAAAAGTTAAAAAACACATTTGGTAAGATTTCAGATTGGAAACAATCAATCTAGTTTGCAATTTTCTTTTGGCGTTTCTTAAAGTGGCCTTTTGATCACCAGTTACAACGGGAAAAAGATGGCAGAAGTTACTCACAGTTTCTTTGACACTTATCTTCACCCAATCAGCAAGGGGTCCATCATCAACAACATCAGCAACCGACCTAAGGCGCCAAAATCATATTATTATTAGTTAATATCTTGCATTGATTAGAGACAAGATAGAAAAAGGAAAATTACAGTAACACGCAAAGGTCACGAAATGCTTTGTTTTCATACTATTAGTGCTTAGAGGGATTAATAGAAAGAAACAAAAACTGAAAAAAACAGGACGTAACTGTTTTTCTGCTTCTTGGGAAAGAACAAGGTCCATGCAGGTTTGTGTTTTGGGTTTCTGGAAGCCTGAAAAAACCCGTTAGAAACAGAATGTTAAGCAACTCTTGTAGACAAGAACACCAATGCCTTGAGAAATGATTTTACCAATGCTTTTGAGTTTCTTATGTTTTGGGGTTGAGTTTAAGCTCTTATTCTGAAACAAAGGAGAACATGATTATGGTGCAGGAAAATTTTCTGCAGGGTGAAATCATAAAGTACAGGAAGATTTGAAGTGAATCCTAAATAATAGTCTCAGTAACCTCTTCAGATCCGACAAGGCGCTGTGTATGCCAGCCTTGCATAGCACGAGCTGCAGAATCTCTTCGAGCCCTGCCTGATCCTGAACCTTGATGACTAATAACCTACATCAAAGTCCTTAAATTAGGGAAGAGGAAAACATGGTTATGCACATAGGTTTCTTGTCAGCTTTCGTACTAGAAAGAAAAAAGGCTATAATTTGTATTCAGCTAGATTGCAGATGGTGGGGCTTAACATGTTGCACGTTCAAGAAATTCCATGTCTACACGCTTTTTACCTCTTTCTCGAGGCCTGAAGACAGAGTGTGTGTTGCATCAGGAAGGTCAAGCTCACCATTTTTCCTAAAACTCTTTTCGTACTCCAAAAGTGCCTACAAGTGAAGCAAATATTCAAATCATTATGTACCTATCTATATCTATATGATAAGACATGAAGAAAAACCTACTAGTGCATCCAACGTGCTAAATGAAGTAGAGAATTGTCTGAAGTGGATAAGTAAAAATAAATACATGGTACTTATGCACAAGAACGAAACTCACCTTCTCATAGAAATTGCGGAAAGTGTAGGAGATTGTTGTGCACGTCCTGGAAAAGACAGTTAAACCAAATGTATAACAAGTTACCATTATGAAAAATCAGAAAAGACTAACGGAGAGTCTATGGCCAACATCAGTCATACTTTGGAGGATTGAAGGATTCTCCAACTTGCCGCCATAGCTTAGATGTGGTGACCTAAATTACATGAAAAAAAGCAAAAGAATCTTGAAGACCGATAAACATTCAATTTTCAGTAGAAAATTCTGAGAAACCCCCAATTATAGCTAATAATAGTAAAACCAAAATAATTTCCGGACAACATATCAAACACTCTTCAACATATATATGCATACTTAAATCAGTTATCTCCTCTCAGAAAGTCTTTCCCATGGCTATAGATAACTCTTACCATCAATAAGCTTAATGATTTAATATTTACACGTTATACAGTTCATATGTTATATCCATAACTCAAACAAATGCAATATAATGAACAATCATACGAGTCAACTTAAATGATATGGTTTTAGTTATCATGAAGTGGGGATGTTGGAGATTAGTACTACACTAAAAGAAGTGGATAGTTACCACGTCATGGCCACCTAGTTTAACGACTGCTCGCCACAGCCTACATTGCATAGCAAAACATGTAAAAGTCAGACACTATGAGTTTGTTTAAGAACAAAAGCAACACTTCTTCAAAAAAAAAAAAAAAAAAAAAACTCACTTGAGAGTGTTTAAAGGCTGCCCATAAAATTTAAGAGGTTTGTAATCCAGGTAGTTCTCTCTGTGAAAGGTGGCCAATTCACTTAGAAACGCCTGCTGTTCTTCAGGCGTCCCTGCTTCGTCAACTTCTCGTGCCTGTAGAGAGAAACGTGAACTTGTAAGAAGAAGATCACCATAACAGCTAAGTTCCTTTCCCTTCTACTAACAAAACAATGATATTCAATCCAGTGAATTACTCAGAAAGATCAGTCCTTTTTAACCATATGTAGTAGTTAACATAGTCTATTATTACCTGAGAATCACTAAGCAACCAAGTCTTGCGCTTTTTGCCATTTTCATCTCCAGTCCCGGGACTCGAAAACTGCACCTTAGTATCTGTCTTATTCTCAGAGTGGAGAGCAACTCCAACATCATCATTCTTCTTCTCATGATCACTGGCTAGACCATCTTCATCTTCGTTATCATCCACGGGAATAAGAGGCTGGGGGGTTTCACTAGGGTTTTGGTTCTTAGCAGGCTCTGAAGGCTCTTCCTTAAGGACATCATCTAGTGATTGCATCTCGTTATCCGCCATCAAAAAGCTTCTCTAGTCTTCTGTCACAGCAAGAGAACGTCATAAAAATCTCTACTTGATGCTTTCGAGTAAAACACTACTTAGAAGAAAACGCAATTGAGAATTAAAGCTCGCTCTATTGCTATGTTTCACATCCTCATACCTAACAGAGGAAACAAGCCGAGAAAAAAGAAGAACAGCAAAAAAAAAGAAGAAGTGGTTACCTGTTTCTGCAGCGACGCCGCCGGCGACGAAAAAACGGGAAGGATAGAGAGAGAGGGACTAACAGTGGCGTGCTAGGGTTCGCAGGCGGAGAAATTGGAAGAAGATACAGAGAGACTATGTGAAGCTGAGAACAATCTTTTGTCAATGGCTCCCGAAGGTATTGGAGATGGATGGGTTTTGAAACGACGGAGTTTAACATCTCGGAAGAGTTCCACATTCTTTGCATAAACTAATTGGCAAAGCTAGTGGGCCTAGATAATTGGGCTGAAAAATCATCATGTAAAATATGGGCTCAATATGGATCGAGCCCAAAATATGTAAAATATTTTAGATTTGGAGAACCACAATACGTATAGTGTCGATAACATAAAATCCAAAACTTGTTTGTTTTTCTCGCTTTCTAAACTCAACCACAACAACAAACGTTTCATCGCTTAAGGAGATTTTTAAAAAAAAAACACGAAATGTGGGTGATGTTGAAAGAGTTTTATGCAGAGAACATTGAAGCTCTTTATAAAGAGTTGGTTGGCTCTTTTTTTTTTGTTTTGCGTTCTAAGCAATTTGTTGACCACCATTTGAAGATGAAGAAATGGTAGTGAGAACATCAGTCACTGAAGCCATCACGCTCAGTGCTGCCTTCAGTACGTCTTGTGAACATCCTGGCTTCACTATCGTCCTCACCTGACCCACCCCCAAAATATCAAATATATGAACATACCATCATTTTGAAACGATAGTAAAAGAAACACATACCTGGTCTAGATATTCTTGCAGCTTCTTGATACGTCCCATGTAATCTTGATCTTCAACACAGAGACTCACTGCTTTAGCATCTGCACCAGGTCCATCGTACTGAACCGGTCCTGGGTTTCTGTACAGATCTTCCATCAAGAGTTTCTCTGCGTTCTGTCTCAAAAGCCTGCCAAAAAACCCCATTTACATAATTACATAACTAAGAAACAACGTTAGTAAGCAAGTGTCTTCGTGTTCTTTTTGTAGAAAAGGAAACTGCTTACTCGTATGCTTTGCCTTTCAAATCCACCATTGCCGGATGAATTGCAGGTCTACCAATTGAAGTTGATGTAGAACCAGCATTTTGGGACCAGTTCTTCACCGTCATCATTGCCTAAAGAGTTGTGAGATCAGTAAAGATAGAAGTTGCATCAACGCCATCATTACATTAAATTAAGTGAAGAAGGCGAAACTCAACTGTAATAGGTGCAGCACCACATTTCCACTTGTTTACAGGACTCTTTAGGTTGGTCACTGTTGCCATGTAACCATTCAGACCAGCTGCCAGGATGTGGTAACATATATGTCCAAGTACCTGACAGATTTTTCCCATCATTAATGTGAATATTCATCCAAAGATTCATATGATATTGTGGTCAAAGTGGTAGTAACTTACGTAGGCATAATCACAGTCGAATTTAGAGGGGAGAGATCCACGAGCTTGGTAACCAAAGAAGTGACATATAGCATTGAACTTCTTGCCCTTGTATGTGCCTTCTTTCTGTCAAGTTTCACAGATTCAGTTTCATAGGCAAGATTTTTTTAGACTGCTGCAAACAACTTCAGTATTTAGATAACCGTATTGGGAGCATACCAAGCGCTTGTTCATTTCAGTCTCCACGAGATACGCAAGAAGCTTCTCCGTCTCAATCTGGAGAAGAGAGCAAAACAACCATTTAGGATTGCTAGCTTTTTTATACCATTTATTAGCTTTGTTCCCTTCTTCTTACCTGGGATAGCTGAGCAGAATCATCAGACTCAGGATGGAGAAGTAGCTGCAAACAACAAAAATGAACATCTTGTAAGCCATTCAAACTTATTTTCTTTGGTGCAAAACAAAGAGAAGTCAGTCTCATGTCCAAGAATCCGAACCTGTTTCTTAATGAATGGAGGGAGAAATTCAAACAAAGCAGATGACCAAGGTGAGAGCTGAGTAGAAATCTTATCAGCAGCTACACCCTCCCTAAGTAGCCCGTGAATTTCCTGCATCACACAAAAAATCAGCTTAGACATGAGATATAATAACACTAAAACGAAAACCTCAGTCAGTATTCGAGAAATAGATACATATATGTTACCTTTAACAGAGCATAGACTTCAGGAATACTCTCTATGATCCCTTCGGGAATGAGGATGACTCCATGATTCTTGTCTGTTGCCAATAAATGGTATAGCAATCGAGTTAGTGAACAGTAAAAATACATGACTGCATAATCTTTCATATTATAGTTTTCTTTAATGAGACCTTGTCCTGCTCTTGCTTGAACTGCATCACAGATCTGTTTACAAATGTCAAAAATGGTGAGCTTAGATGCTGCAACCTCCTCTCCAAGTATCACCTGAGAGAACCATCACATGCAAATGAGGGTCTAGAACGCAAACAGATCAACTAGCTATGTTAAGAAACCGAATCAAAAATACTAACCATGTTTGGATGAGACTGGAGGGTACACTCAAGTGCAACATGAGAGTGCTTCCGACCCATGAGACGGATGAAATAATAGTACTGCCAAATAATTTTTAAAAAAGTGAAATTCGATATCAGAAACATAAATAGCACAGCTTTGGTTTGTTAGATTCCACATCTTTGATCAAAAGTATTTATTATCATCAATGTATGATGAAAGTTCAGCAAGAAATAGCATTTACCTTCTCTGCAGAAAGAGCATCAGTGCAGGCATTGCTAATGAGCTGAGAATTCACCTGTATGAAGAAAGATATCATTAGCCAAACATAACATTATCTTTATGTATTAAAAGGACAAAGGGATCCTTGCATATGGTGTCTAAACAGAAGTTAAAGTTAAGATTTTACCTTGCAGATGGTGTCAAAACCAACGTTTGCCTCCACAAACTGATTCTTGAGATCTCCATTTGTAGTAACTGGAACACCAACTACCTGAAATTTTTATGTGTGGCTGGCTTATATAGTATCAATAGAGGGATTGTAAAATAAAACTATCTAAAATGAAGAAGAAGGTGGTAAACAACAAGTTAGGGACCTTTGTTGAACATTTTGCTTCAGCGAAAAATTCAGCAAGATGAGCAGCATCTGTGTTTGATGTTACACCTTCAAAAAAAGCACAATATAAATTCTTGGTTTAGTGGAAACTCACACCAGAACTTCGTCAGTGAAATAAATGAAAACGTTAGGTATATACCTCCAATGATAACAAGGCCATCTAACTTCAAATCTGTGCAAGCTTTGAGTGCAGCGTTAACCTGCTCAGTGGTTTTGATCTGATCCTTGGTTCTTCCGAGCAAATCATAGCCACCTTACAAACATCCGCCAGTTTATCAGAATAAAGGTAATGAACAAAGATCCTACAATGCCTTGAACAAACAACTTACCTTGGTTTCTGTAAGTCTGGAGTATATCATCTGTGATCTCCAGAGTCTTTTGCGCAAATAGACCTTCTGAACCACCTATAGACATTTTCAGAAGAAACAAAATAGTTATCACAAAACAGGATCTTTCTCTCTCACACCAAATGAGTACTAGAGATAAAATGAAACTTACCCAAAAAGCCAAGCAAAGTGCTTTTAGCGTTGTGAACCTTAAGGGCCTCGTGAAGACCCCAGATGACATTGTGTCCACCCGGAGCTTGCCTTCCACAGAAGACGATTCCAACTCTGATGGAAGGAAGCTGAGTAATGATGTGAGCATCAGAAGAAACTTTGGCAGTTTCCCTGAGGAAATGAGCCAAAGGCTGGCCAAAGGTACGTGGGAAGGCACGAGCTATGATGTGGGAATCAGAAGCTTCTGCAACAGTGGTTCCATCACCAAGCTCCACGCGGACACTAGTTCCCTGAAATACGAGCAAGTTCAAAAATAGTAATCCAAATAAAACCTCAGGTTCAGAGACTGCAAATCCAGGACCAGAGTGAAAACTTAGGACAAAACAGATTCAGAGATCATTACAAGATGGAAACTTTAGATCTGATAATGTTCCTCGAATAAACAAACATCAGAAACGTGTTGGATTCATTGCAAAAGTCCATGATAAATATATTAAACAAGAAATAGATGCAATGAAGTAGAATGTATGAAGAAGAAGAAGAACCTGGAGACAAGGAGGGAGCTCAGGTTGGTACTGAGAACGGAGTTGCTGAAGAGGAGAGAGTTCTCTGGGGATTCCGAAGTCTGAATCCATTGGCGTTTTACGTTTCTTTGTGTAGAAGTGTGTTTG
Source organism: Sinapis alba (assembly GCA_012274485.2). NCBI lineage: Eukaryota > Viridiplantae > Streptophyta > Magnoliopsida > Brassicales > Brassicaceae > Sinapis > Sinapis alba. The sequence goes on along the minus strand of MU105614.1, from coordinate 56,826 downwards.
GTTGAAGCGTGTTAGAGACAGAGAGAGAAGGGTCTTCTGGTCTTATTTAAAATGAGTACAAAGGTCACGTGTAGGTCAAGATAAATATATATACATCCTAAACCAATAAGGAAACAATATTTTATACGATTATTCACCAAATGCGCTGAAAAATAGGCGTGCAAACATTACCCAACACACATGTAATGTAAGTAAAACTATTTCTTTCTTCAGATTTTAGACTGAATCCTCGACTATTTACTAAAGAGCCACTTGATCTCACCTCGAGATTGTTTCCCGCTGTTTAGAAAGTTTGACTTTTTATGAATACAGTAATCAACTCTGGGGACCTGGCCATGTTACTAGAACAAATGGGTTTTGGTGGTTGCAGACTTTTATGAATTGGGCTTTTAGACGATGTAATTTAAATTATTTTGATGGGCCTATAACATGTTCCAGCTTGGGCCTGTACATGCATCATTGCTCATATGACGTCATCTAAGTTCCATATAATCTAAGGGCACTTTCATCCAAGGTTGCTTGGAGGTTGCTTAGGAGGAAATAGAAGAAGAAAGTTGCTTAATTAAGAGTTAATAAGATGTTGTTGCTTACACTGTTCGCGGGCTCCACTGACACGTGGCAGCCCGTGATTGGTTTTTCTTTTTTTTTTTCTTTTTTTTTTTTTCAAACCAAAAAAAAATTTAAGCACCCTCATTTAAACAACTTTGGGATGAGGGTGCTCTAACAGATTAAAACGATGCATGCCACACAGATTACAATCACTGACTTTAAATTATTACCCTCCACTTTTGAATTTTTTTAGTTTGCTATCTCAACTAGAATAAATTAACTATCCTATTATTATTTCTTGGATCACGTTACATAACGTGGCAGCTAGACGTTGACCTATGGACCGGAACAGGTCCTACTCTACTATTAATTCGGCAGCTCTGAGTTCGCCACGACTGTTAAGTTGTGAACCGGAGGGGACAAAAGCGACGGCCACGTCCCACCAAAAAAAAAAGGATGAGACGAGAAGGTTCTTCATATCCAACGGCTCAGATCTCACTAAACTAGTCTCTTCTGTCTCTTCTCAGACCCGTCGATCTGCTTGGCTTTTCATCTATCGCCAGTCGCCACCTCTGCTTCTTTTTATAACAAAGAATTAGGATAATGTCTTTCTAATTGTGACCAGTACTTAATTTCCATTATTATTTCACTTTTTCAAATTCAAATTTCGTTCCTTTATTTTTGTTGTAACTTGACATCCACATGCGTTTGTCTGCTATAATATGTCAAAAATAAATTCATATAACACAAGGTCAGAAGTAGTAAAATTAGCATGAATATATGATATAAATATATTTAATACTATACGTCGCATTTTTTACGTTATTAATTAACCTTTACAAATAAATCCTAGTGTTGTAGAAACACACTCAACAGACACGCATATTCATAGATACGTGCGTCTTTGGATGACTTAGGAAACAAAAAAAAGCGAGATAATGATTTCCCGATATTAACTAAATAAAAATTTACCAAGTAGAGAAGTCAGTAAATATTACTCACTCCATTTATTAAAGATAGATGTTTTGGTGTTTTTACACCTATTAAGAAAACACATTAATCATACATCATTTTTAGAAATTATCAAATTTCAATACATTTTAATTAATAATCTTTTAATAAATTTAATTAATTTTATTAAAATTTATAATTTTTTATAAAAACATAAAAATAAATCTTTGTAAAATAATTTGTTTTTTTTTTAATATTTATCTTAATATAACGGAGGGAGTATTAAAGAGCAAACAAAATGATACCTTTAACAATTAACAAAAATATAAAACAACTGAAAAAATATTCGAAAATTATTTTCCTATGAAATATAAACCTTATAAACTTATCGGGACCGCCGCTTTCACTTACCTCTTCCTCTACCTTCTTCTTGTACGTTTTTCTAATGTGGAGCTAGCAAATCTTGCTATCGAAAACCCTAATCACAAGCTCAACTTGAGGAACCTTCAAGGCCAATCACAAGAAAGTCATGGTGATACTTCTTTTACCGACCTTTTGTTTTGTTCATCTTATTATCTTTTCCAGTTTCTGACTTCAAAGTTTCAGGGCCCGATGATAAGAACAGAGGAGGAAGAAGACTATACGAGTCCACCGTGGCTAATGCCAATGCTACGAGGCAGCTACTTCATCCCGTGCTCAATCCACGCCGACTCCAACAAAAACGAATGCAACATGTTCTGTCTCGATTGTGCTGCAACTTCTTTTTGCTCTTACTGTTTGGTCAAACATAAAGACCATCGTGTTGTTCAGATAAGGAGATCTTCTTACCACAACGTAGTGAGGGTGAATGAGATACAAAAGTACTTAGACATCTCTTGCGTTCAGACATATATAATCAACAGTGCAAGGATCTTGTTCCTCAATGAAAGACCTCAACCAAGAATTGGGAAAGGTGTTACAAACACTTGTGAAATATGTTGTAGGAGCCTTCTTGATTCTTTCCGCTTCTGCTCTCTAGGTTGCAAGGTATAAAAAAAGACATAAACCCATCACAAATATCATTTCGTATATGATATATATATTCATGATTTATGTGGATACATGTTACACGTGGAATGACTGTATGTTCTTGGTTGTTTTCACTGTTTCAGCTCGGGGGAATGAAGAGAGGAGATCAAAGTCTGACCTTCTCTATGAGAGGGAAGCAGGGGAGAGAGTATCAACGTGGGTTGGAATCAGATGAGGCAGCTACCACACCAACTAAACTGCGTAAGACAAATGCTTTCAACCGTTTGATGAGTGGTCTCTCGATCTCTACCGTTAGGTTTGATGACTATAGTCCAGGTGGTGATCAACGGTCTTCAAGCTCTGGTGATGAAGGTGGTTTCAGTTTTTCTCCGGGAACACCTCCGATATATAATCACCGGAATTCAAGCAGACGAAAGGGGATTCCACACCGTGCTCCGTTCTAAAAAAGTTACTTATACTATTATAAATAGAAAATGGGTAATTTACACATCAATAATTCAATATTATCTCTTGGGGGTAAAATCTAGGATGAAGTCATAATGTTGTACATGGGCAGTGTCTTCTTTCTATAGTTTCTTTTCATAAAAGATAAAGGAAACATAATTAGGCACATACATAAATACATTGTTATATATATATAAATATAGAAGAATTTAGATTATATAGTTAAGGGTTTGATGTTAGCTTTGCTTAAAAGTGTATGGCTTTGTATTGTGTTGTGTTGTTCATACTGTAATAATATGAAGTAAAACTGTAATAACTGGAGTATATATAAACGCTGATGCGTTGTCTACTGCAGTTAAAGGGTGAGAATCATACCTAATAGTCTACTTATCATTACTTTTATTTAAAAATAATTTATGAGAATATAATTGAAATGGTGAGGTCATTTTGTGTCTTAAAAGTCGTAATAGTGACACAGAAATATACTCCCTCCGTTTCAAATTAGATGTCGTTCTGGAGTATAATTTTTGTTTCAAAATAAGTGTCGTTTTCGGTTTTCAATGCAAAATTTATTGATAATATTATCTATTCTATTTTTCTATTGGTTGATATATGGTTAGATATATTGGTAATAGTGTTTTTATTTTGAAAATATGTAAAATTAAATGTTTCCTTAATCTGTGTGCATAAACCTAGAACGACAACTAATATGAAACGGAGGGAGTATTGTTTTCAATAATGTTGATTGATTTGTTATAGCTTGACGTTATCAAGAAGAATATTATAGTAGTACGCTAAGGAATGTTATTTGTATCAACGATCAATATGCTTTTTTAAAGTAAGCTAGTGGATAGAGCCGTGTGGAATCTGAAAGGCTGCGATTCTCTGCTACCATTTAGAGAGACGAGTGTTCATTACCTTTATATGGTATCTTATTCAGTGTCATATTAGCTCTAGTAATTAATCGACGAATCTATATTGATTATTGTCATTATTTGATCATTCAACTGCTCTGCTTCTTCAGAAAATGCAGAGACCTAATTGAGATTGTGGAGGCCACCACAGGCATAATTGGTTGATCGTTGTCCAAGTCTAAAAATAGAAAGAATAATATATACGAACATAAATCCATTACTTTTAATCTTATTTGAATAAAACCGTGACTATTTTAAAAATATCACTACAGAAAAACACGTTCACAAGATGCAGCCGAGAACGGTGGCACGTAATCCTTCAGATGGCCTCGCTGAGCCAGCGGGCAGCGCGCAGGCTGAGGCAACGAACGAAGGGGTTATTTTGACTTCTCAATTGGTCGAACTTCCAACTTGTTGAGCGTCCTCGTCACTATGAATATGACACGTGTCTAATAGAACCATTCGGTTCAGAACTCGTGTTGGAAGGGTATGAGAGGACCACGTGAGGCCTTGATGAAAACGGTTAATGTTTGTGCACAAAAAATAAATAATCAACTAGACATGAACAAATGGGCATTTTATAGTAGTTTATATAAGGCCGCTAGATGTGCCGGTTTGGCCCAAGTTATTAGTGGACCCTAATGAGCTCAAACCTGGCTACCTTCAATATGAAACATGTTTTAAAAAGACTGGAACACGTAATTAAGAGTCAGATATCAACCACGATTTATTTAAGGCAAAATTAGGTTTACTTCTGGTAAAGGAACAAGACGACGTGCATGGAGGTTCTGTTGACACAAGATGGGTTATATATGCAGTCTTATTCTGAATTTGTTTTTATTAATAGTTTATTTTATTTTTATATAATATATGGTTTTTTGTTGTTGATAAACACGAACTTGTCACGTTTACATGTCAAAATCAACACTTAACCACATTCATTTCCCTGGTCATGAAATTTTAATACTATGCATTGATTTGATTCGTGTGAAAATCTTTTTTTCTCGTGTGGATATCTTGTGATTATTTCATGCACACGAAGTTGCTGAAACAACGTTATCAGAATGTGATCGTTTAGTCATCGACTCATACGGCCAGGTGTGACCGTAATGAAACACACGATTAAAAGCAATTATACGTACGTGTGCTAATGTGTTTGGCCATTATTTGCAGTTACAGCTGGATTTTTTTTTTTAATTTAAGTCTGTTGATACTTTACATATATACGTGTTGATGATAAATTGATATGCTTATCTAGGTCTTTGTTGATACTTCACATACATGTTGATGATAATTTAATATGCTTATCTAGGTCTTTGTTGATTGTTTACATACATGTTGATGATATATTGATATGCTTATTTAGGTCATCATTGATACTTTTCATACATGTTGATTATACACTAATATGTTTTAACTAATTCGTTAATTATAGAGATGTACACTAAAGACCGACAAAAATAAAATCAAACACCGTGTGAAGACAAATGAATTCGATAAGTACGTTTAATTTACCATCAATCAATATTTCTCTGAACAATACCGAATGTCATACCCGATTTTAACCGGGTTATTAATTCCGAATTTGAAAAGCCGGTTTGAAATTCGGCTTACCTCTTCCTTCTTCTATATATAAGTCATAACCTGACTCTGTTCTTGAATCTTTCTTGTCCTTTACTCGTTCAATCGATTTCAAATCTCTTCTGGACTTTTTCACATCTATCGACATGGGAATCTGCGTATCGCTCAATCGGAGAGACTCCAATTCTCCCCCGACGGTGAAAATCGTCTCAGTTAACGGCGATCTACGGGAATACAACGTTCCGGTGCTAGCATCTCAGGTCCTGGAAGCTGAATCGGCGGCGGCGGCGGCATCTTCGTCTTCCTCTTATTTCATCTGCGATTCGGATTCTCTCTACTACGACGATTTCATCCCGGCGATCGCACCGGAGGAACCGCTTCACGCCGAGCAGATTTACTTCGTCCTTCCAATCTCTAAACAGCAGAACCGTCTTGCGGCGTCGGACATGGCGGCTCTCGCTGTGAAAGCAAGCGTCGCAATACAAAAATCCGTCGGGAAAGAGTTTCGCCGGCGTAAAAAGGGGAGGATCTCGCCGATCATGATGCCTACTCAGCCTAACGGTTTTGTTGCTGCTGTTAACGGAAAAGCAAGCGAGTCAACGGTTAGGAAGGGAAGACCGTTGCTAAATAAAACGGCAACGTTTAAGGCTTCGAGTGGTTATAACCGGTCCGGTTCGCTACGTAATTTGACAAGGCATCCTTCGAAGCGAGCAAAGTTAGCGGTTCGATCGTTTAGACTGAAACTTTCAACTATCCACGAAGGCTCAGTCGTTTAGATTGGCTATATAACTCTCCAAGTCGTCTTTAATTTTGTGAGGAACAAACAAATCAGGAAGAAAAAAATGAAAACCAGTATTAGAATAAGTTATTTGCAATTTTGTTTTGGTTTGTTATAAACTGATGATATGATTATCAGATGAAGAAAACACTATGTAAGTCTGTACATTTACTTTTCTTTTACGTTCTTTGTTTGTTTGTTTGATTGTATATGCTGGTCACGTACCTCACGTTATAGAAAAGCATATATGTTACCAAATAATGTGTGTACATATGTGTGTGATTGGCGATGTTACTATAATAAGGCAATCATAATTTATATACTCTAGGTTAATACTAGCTAAGTTATAAACCTTTAAAGTGGTTCTTATATGGGTCCTTCCATTACTAAATGTATAAGTATAATTAACCTGAAACTAAACTCTATAAAGTTTTATAACAATTTAAATATAACTAAACTGAATATACATAAAATGGTGAGACATGGAATATAAGCTTAGCCCTGGAGACTAAGATAACGACCAAGGAAATTTTACTAGAATATTTCCAAAGTACTTACTCATCTAATTATATTACTCAGTTTTGTATGTTCAGAATTCAAACTTTGAATGTATGTGCCATTCAATTATGTAGAATTCAAATAATCTCTTAGTATTTTATATTGTTGGTTATATATATTGGGGAATGCTTAATATTTTGAGAAAATCAGGTTAGCTCATAAGAATTTATGTTATATGGAGTAGAAGAATTCTAGATATAACTAATATAGTTATTCTTATCAAACTTTGCAGTTCATATAGCTATAATTGTTCTAATTCAGCAGTTACAAAGCTATTTGAAATTTGAATGATTTTATTATAATTCTAGGGTTAAGAGCATCTCCAATGGGGAGTCCTTAAGGGGAATCCTTAGGGAAAAAATAATTAAATAATCGGTGGACCCCATCAAAACCTAAGGATTCGATCCTTAAAATCTCTAAATAAGGATCGATTCTTACACTATTTGCGACACGTGGCGGCACGCAATTGGTTGAATTATTTTTTTTTTTTTTAGTTTGAAAAAAAAAAAAAAAAGCAAACAGTTAAGGACTTCACAATGGGTACACCATTGTGGATGCTCTAAGAACAAATCAAAAGCGTTATAAATGCAGCATTCATACAATTAAATATTAATTGACTTTTTAAGGGTTTGATATAGATATGTCATGTTAATAAGGTCGATTTTCCATTTAAAAAGTTGGTTAGAATTCCTGGATGTGGTAGGGGACGCGCTTCTAATTATCACTCAAAACTTTTGTTGATTAGTGCCTTGATTAATACAAATTTAATATTTGTCTTTATCATCATTGCATGAGATGTATATCAATTGCCACTCAATTAGGCTTTTGGCTGATAAAAATGTTGTATAATATAAGAATATTCACTAATAAGTATGTAGAGTCCACTAGCTCAATGCACATATAAACGCTTAATAATTCATGCCATCATTAAGGAATTATATAGTTATAAACATTAACCTTATATTATTGCCCACTAATCATATATATATGTAGTATGTACTACATATATTCGAATTGTAATTAGCTCTATATGTCCTATGGTTCCACAGATCAAGAATGTTGATAATATTAAATAAAAAATTAATATACACAGCTAGAAGATAGTGAAAGTAGAATTAACACTTTTAAAGTGGTGCGATCACAATAGTTATTATCACAATTTATTACTAACCTAGCCCATAAACCTTATGATTAAGTTAGCCTAGAGAATCTACCTTGTTACATTATGGATTTAAGAGATTAGACTGTATGCTGTCTTACTAATACTGATGACACAGATGCTTTTATCTACTTTTGTGTATGTAGTTATATATATATATAATTGTTCTATTACATCCATCATCTTCGTTTGTGATTAACAAATACAGACGTATTATTCATTGAAAGTTCGGTTATAAACGAGATGCAATAAATTAAACATGTACTGAACTGTATCATCAATGTATATTATATATAACTGAGATATTAATAATATGTGAAATACTGCAATATTACAGAATAACAGTATATAATGTTTCTAATGATTTTGCAAGTTGCAACTCAATTCCATCATTCTAGTGATAAATGACAATTTTCAGAAATAATTTAGGCTTAATTAGAATGATTATCAAGTAGATTGTGTGCATGTTGTATTACCAGTAACCAGTTATTACATAAGATTACAAATGTTACTAGTCAACAACTTAATAAAAGTATTGTCGTTATATATGAAAATCAAATTTCACGATGTCGATATATGAAGCTTCCTATATAAAATTAGTCAACAACTTGATAATTAGGTTGTACGATGTTAATAGTTGTATAAAACAAAAGCTAAAGATGATGTTGAACATTGTTTTTGAAATTTAATTTCTCAAGGTATTATACTATATGATGCATTTTTTAAATACAAAATTAGGTTAAAATAGTGTAATATCATAAATTCATTCATTGTGCAAACATATCATGAGTCGATATGTAAAGTTTAGAAGCAATGATTAAATAAAGCATCTTACGAAATGCTATTCTAAAAAATACCGGAGCATGATATGATTTTAATCATTGCTCTATGCATGCTTGTTCTTAAGCCCTCACGCCCTACATCATTCTTTTCATGTTACACCCTTTTTACATTTTCTTGGTAAAGGCATGCATATATTCTAGTGATGACAGTATACACATATATAATTAGAAAAAGGTGAGTACGTATATAATAATTAAGAAAAAGTATGATACGGGGTGTGATTTCAACATCGACAAATGATGTAAAGCAAATAAAGCCTGAGTTTTAGGGTGATTATCTTCTTGATATGATTGAATAAATTTAGTATAATGTTAATACAGTTGATTATGAAAGAAAAAAAAAGAATAAAAAAATAAGACGAGAATGCTTGGAAGTGTCAAATGGACTGACGCACGCGCACCCTTCGGTATTCAATTGGATATTACATCAAGATTTGGGCCCCACTCTTCCTTCATAAGACACGTAGACCCCACTTCTGCTCCTTCCTTCCTCCACTGCCTTCTACTTTCCTCTGCTCCTTCCATATATGTGATATTCTTTTCCTGCAAATTTATTTTATTGGTTTCACATCTGTATTTTTTTATTTTTTATAAAATTAAAGATCATTTAAAAAAAAAATTGAGATGATATACATTTGTAATTTTAGGCTTAAGAGTTACATTTACGAGAGCTTGATGAGCAAACAAATGAAGAAGGATCTATCTTTCAGTTAGAAGTTATGCATGCAGCATGCCAAATTTTACCTTGTTTTTATTTCATATACTGTATTTTCTAAGTATTTAAACCGTGATGATCTTGTGGTAAATTCACAAATAACCACGATGATTTAGTCATTATGCAAATAAGCTCGATTTTCTCGTTTTGTTAGAAATCACACTAGACTAAAAAATGAAAGAGACATAAAGTATATACTATAATATTTAATATTAAAAGAAATAAAACAAAGAAAAGTCGCCACTCTCCATGATCACATCACCACCACCTACCTATACATATATGCCACCAAACTTCCTCTTCTTCTTCACACCAAAGATAACAATATTCTCTTCTTCTTTAATTTCCTCTCAACTTAGTCCCTCGAAAGAGTGAAATAACCATGAGAACTATGGTTGATTTAGGAAAGCAAAGAGGCCATCATCACATGCAAACCATAAACACTGCGACTACCGTAGACTGCGCTAGTGAACTCCGTCACCGAAGAACTCTCCGTTCATTCATCGAATGCATGCTCCCATACTGTTGCACTTACCAACAACCTTCTCCTTCATACCAAAACGACACGGTTTCAATCTCTTCCTCTTCTTCCTCATCTTCCTCTTCAGACCACTCCTCCTCCTCCTCCTCCTCCTCCCATAGTAACACCATCGTTAGTGGAACTTTCTTTGGGCACCGTCGTGGAAGAGTTAGTTTCTGCCTCCAAGACGCCTCCGTAGGATCTTCTCCGCTTCTCCTCCTTGAACTAGCTGTCCCCACGGCAGCTTTAGCTAAAGAGATGGATCAAGCAGGTGTTCTACGCATAGCCCTCGAGTGTGACCGTCGTCGAAGCAGCAGCACTCGTTTGTCGTCGATCTTTGACGTTCCTGTGTGGTCTATGTACTGCAACGGAAGGAAGATGGGGTCTGCTGTGAGGAGAAAGGTGACGGAGAACGATGCTGTTTTCTTGAAGATGATGCAGTCTGTTTCAGTAGGAGCTGGAGTTGTGCCGTTGGATGAGGAGGAGCAGACGCTTTACTTGAGAGCGAGGTTCGAGCGAGTCACTGGGTCGAATGACTCGGAATCGTTTCATATGATGAATCCTGGTGGTAGTTATGGACAGGAGCTTAGTATATTTCTTTTGAGATCGTGAGGTTGAGTATGTTGTGGGTTATATTATTATAAGATTCTTCTTGTCTTATTACTGTTTTTTTGCTTAGTTCATGTACATTATAAAGTAAAAACCAAAAGGGTATAATATGTATATGCAATTTATCATGTTTTTATCTCCAAAATGTACGATGGGTCTCTGAGATATAACTGGATTCTCCCTTAGGCCATTTCCATCCCCATTCCATATTTTATTCTAAAAATGAAGTAGGAACAAAAAATAAAATTTTACTCTATTTTTAGAGTAATTTTTTATTTTTTTTGTTCACACTCCATTTTCCATTCTATTTTTGAAGTAAAATATGGAGTAGTGATGGAGATGGTCTTAAACGTCCCGTGATTTATGTTATTCATATCACTCTTACGAAATATCTACCAAAGTGTATTTTTTCTGCGGGTAAGACTATCTTTAATCCACATTATTATTATTTTGTAAATAGAAAAGTTCAATAGCCCTGTTCGGCAACGGAACGCTGCGTCAGCGACTAACTTTTAGAATAAGCCATAATTTTACGTTACTTCAAGCCTAAGTATGTGGAGAGTATGTCGCAGCGACACTCGCGTCTGATTACAACACTGTTCCGATGATCGCTGCTTTTTTCAGCGTTACAAACAACATCGGAAACTCCTAATATATTAACCGCAGCGTCAATTTTATGTTTTCCACTCTATTATTTGCTGTCATTTTTCAGTCATTCGCCGTGTATTTCTAATACACTTTGACGCAACCGCAGCGTCGGATAAAAGAACAGGGCCAATTATATAAATAAGTTTCATTCTAATATGTCTTTGTAAATAGAGTTTACATATTTGCTAGACAAGTATTCAAATACATGACCTCTAGATCTCTCACAAAAAGTATCAAAATACTATTTTTTCTTCTAAAATAAAAACACACGCCAAATATCATTTTTTACAGTTTCATAGAAATAACAAATTACATTATAGAAAATATATAGAAACAAAACTCACTTCTGTAATATAAATTTTCCATTTAAATAAAAATTATAAAAGCTAGAGGTTTCTTGACTTGTAAACAAAGAGTAACAATTTTTTACAAAATTATATATATAACAACTCAATTGGGTGTAGATTGTAGAAATTAGAAAACGTGCCACTCAAAGGTCCAAAATCTTTTGAAAGAGTTATAATTAAACCGTTTACGATGGTTTAAGTTCTTATTTGTAATTCCTCAAAAATTCCAAGGGACCACACAACATGACGAGCATGTCAATTGCACGTACGGTGCCTCGTGAACTTCCATGCTAAAGCAGTATGCGACTGAGACCAGACAGAGAGCCACAGGATTGAGTGTCTTGGTTTTAGCTTCGGAGTTTGGTTCGGTTCCAAATCAGTGCCAATGTCGGATCTATTTTCTCCTTTTTGCTTTTGTTTTTGTTTACTTGTCTCTTTGATCCCACCGAGCTTCATTTCAACTCATTCCCTTTAATGTTTTGTAAAACAAAACGCTTTCCCTTTTTGTTATTTGAATGTCTGATGGGATACAATAATTTAAGATTTGGCTCGAATAACAAACAAAAAAGCATTATAATATAAACGCACGCTCTAGTCTGGTTATTAAATATTGTGTTGTGTTGTTTAGAGAATGTAGTCAAAGAAAACCAGTATTAAATCACGGAATTAATCCCCCGCGAAAATTTGACTAAAAAAAAAAAACTTTTCCTCCGTTTTGATTTAATTATCGTTGTAGAGAAAAAATTTCGTTTTAAAATAAGTATCGTTTTATAGTTTTAATGTAAAATTTATTAAGAAGATTCTCCAATTTATTTTTTATTGGTCGAAATATAATTAAATATATAGATAATTGTGTTTTTATTTTAGAAATATACAAAATTATATGTTTTATTAATATATGTGCATAAACCCAGAACACCAATTAAAATGAAACGGAAAGAATATTCAACATAATACTTCAATAATACTTCAGAAAAAACTAGAGACACTCTCCCATTAATGATATCTTGAAATGCATTCATCGCACCAAAATATTGACTAAAAACTAAATTACTAATCAAGGAAAACTACTATAGTAATTGTATAGAAGCCGACGTCCCACAAAATGACAGAGCCATGCACAATCGTGATATCCAGCTAGGTATGTGAGACTTATGTTCTTTTGTCCCTTTTTTGTGTGAGATAGTACTGTTTGTCTCACTTTCTTGTTCTCCATTATAGATTCTCAAAATCCTTAAGATTTTATTTCTGTATATGTATGATTAAATAATGGAAAAAGAAGGGAATAAATTTAAAAGAAGGATATATGAGAAGGTTTAGAGAAATGTGAGATGCACACGAGGGTACAATATAAACCCTAATACATAAACATAGTGGTTCCACAACCCATCTCCTTTAGTCTAATTTCACGTGTACTCTCGTCCCCATTGTTCCCTTTTCCTCATTATTAAATTAAAATATTGATATAAATCAATATCATATGTTTGTCAGAACATTTATGGTTTGTATTATTGTAATTGATGTGTTAATTATCATGTGCACCCGGATTCTAATTCATGTGTCACCGCACTGGTTCTACATCTTCAATATAGTTTAGGTTTTGAACTATGATCTTCCGGCCATAAGACAATTTATAATATTGGCTTAGCAAAAAAGTTATATCATATTGTAGATCATCAATAATAGCATAGTTAAGTATCATTATATAACGAAAGTGATAATATTCAAAAGAACATTAAATATATAAAGAAAGTGACAAATATTTAAAAGAACATTATATAACTATATCACAAACCTCATATTTGACTAGATCAACGTGATATTGATATATCTCCTTTGTTTTTGTTTGCTATATATATATAGTTGATTTGGTGTATTATTATAACAATTTTTATCACTATCCATATAAATATGAATAAAAATAATATAAGGGATTAAAAGCATTTTCAATGTAGATATCTATATTTTCAGTCATTATAGGAATAATTTTAATCTAATTTATGACTATAATGGATTTTTTCATTTTCTTAAAAAATATAAAGAAATGTTACTTTTTGTCTTTATATTTAGAGATATAAATAACATTTTGTATATTTTCTTCTAAAATTAGAAATATTCTGTTAATAATTAGTTTGCTTTTCAATTGTCGGATTTGCTGGCTCTAAATCTTTGAAATATAAATTATCTAACACTATGCTTATAATTAACATTTTTGTGCAAGAAAAGGGGGGAAAATATAGAAATAAAAAATAGAATTGATTGGAAATGTTCTAAATGGTGAAAGAGAAAAACAGTGTTAAGTTGGTCCAACACAGCTTAATTAATTTGCTTCTCAATTGTCGGATTTGGCGGCTCTAAATCTTTAAATTATCAATTATCTGACACAATGCCTATAATTAACAATACTTATAAAATCACCTATTTGCATCTTCTAGTCAAAGACCCAAAAGAGCAGGGAGTAAAGTAAGCAATCTGATTATATATTTCAAGAAAACTGAATGAAATAGTATCCATTACTGAGATGATATCTTTGTTAACACAGTTAATGTATCATCTACACCCTAAGTAATAAAACGTTAGAAAGGTAGAAAACTTAGAACGGTGACGCGATTGTAAAAGACCTAAAGGTGATGCGTTGATTCAATTTCCAAGCATCTTTTGTTTTATAGAGAGATGCAACTATGTAACTCTGATCCCTTTGTATAATGATTATCAAAGTAGTTTTACATTTTACTTAACTACACATGCCCTTTTGTAAAATCAGATTCAAGTGCATAGGAAGCTGCAGCTATCTTAAATTTAGTGGAACTCCACATTTTTGGGTTCAAATATAAGAGTGGTGCCGCAATTGAAGGGCATTGATTGGCCTGACCCAACACACCACGTAGAAAATGAAACTATGATTAGGAAGGTTGTGCAATTTGAAGTAACACTTGGCACATTCTCACCAATCTTTTTTTCCTTCATTTAATTGTTCTTATCTACATAAATCTCTTTATACAATTACAAACTAACCAGAAAATGAAACACATGAGACACTAAGTCTCGTCTCACACATCTTTATGTATAATTCTTAAAAAAAAAAAAATCGTCATACTTATTTTTAGATTTTGTACGATTATACGAATCATACTTGTTCTCTTATTGTTCTTGTCTTTACAAACTTACGTACAGTTAACTAGAATTGTACATGTCTTCTAAATTTTGTAAGAGAAATACATAACAACATGCTTGTGCCTATATATATCAAAGGTCTTTTTTTTACATCATCAAAGGTCATTATAATCTCAATAAGAATCATCAAGATGGACATGATTCTTCTCTATAAATGTGCAGCGAAATGTACATTAAAAAAAACGGAACGTCGTTTGATTTAACTAAAGGAGACTTGAACTACACGCCGTTTTAACAATTGGATATACAGCCACACGAATAATTCTAAGGCCCAGAAGTGAAAGAAAAATGAGTGGCAACGATAGTGAAAGTGAAAGGCCTTTTTGGTAGATTCTTTTGGTTCAGGATTGGAGTAGGAATCTTGTGTAAGGCCATTGTTATTTGGGCTTAGAGAAACACCAAAACAAAAAGCTATGCAGAGCTCGACGATCATCTTCTCTGGTGTTGGTGTTGTTCCATCTCCTCTACGTGTCAGATCAGTTTTCACTCCAGCGAATCCAGCAACAACCGATCGAGGTTCCATGGCGAGTCCCTCTGGTGGTCCAAAGTGGGCTCAGAAAACCATCACGCTTCCACCTCAACGCCGTGGATGTCATCTCATCACTTCTAAGGTTTCTTCGAGTGATTCGACTTGTGTTTGTTTTGATTTTGATTTCAGTTAACCTTTGTGAGGGTTTTTTTTTTTTTGAAACAGATTCTGAAGGAAATTGGACAAGATCTGTCAGGTTTCAACTGTGGTCTTGCTCATGTCTTCTGTAAGTTATCTTCTTTCAGCTTCTGGTCTTATTTATGCTGAATTATTGATTTAAAGTTTGGATTTTTATATGCAGTACAACACACAAGTGCTTCTCTTACGATCAATGAGAATTATGATCCAGATGTTCAGGCTGATACTGAGACTTTCTTGAACACCATTGTTCCTGAGGTATGTTCTGAACGCCTTCTCAATATCCTCTCTTTGGTGATCTGAATTAAATCACCTTTTTTCTCGTTTGCAATTTCAGGGGAGGTCAGCTCCTTGGAGGCATACCATGGAAGGTTAGTTTACCCATTTACCATTCTTTGTTTGTTTCCATCAAACTTGAAGCTGAAATCTCATGTGTTGAGAATTGAATCATTGCAGGTCCAGATGACATGCCAGCTCATATTAAATCATCGATGTTTGGATGTCAGCTTACGTGAGTCACAATCCTGTGTGTTGCACGATTTATTTGTGGATTTTTTCCCTTGATAACGCTTTTGTTGTCTCCGCAGAATCCCAATAACAAAAGGAAAACTTGGCATGGGAACCTGGCAGGGAATATGGCTATGTGAGCACCGTGATGCTCCAACAGCACGCAAAGTTGTGGTCACACTCAATGGAATCTAGATATGTCTCTCTATACATGTTAAGGGCTTACGGTCTGGTCTTGTAATGGATGTTGTTCACTTTTTTCTATGAAACAATGCTTTGCTAGTAATGTGCACATTATGGTGTTTTATTTGCATCAGAAAAATTGCTTAATCATAATACAAGTGAAAGTACAATAAAGAATAATAGAAAATGTAAATATAATGCAAATAAGCAGAAAAACATATTTCTATAGAAACATAGAGAATGTGTGCTCTCCAGAAGGAGAGAGCTCATCAAATTAAGGTTCTTTTGAGACAATAATACAAATGAAAAGGCAACATAAAAAAAGAAGAAAAACCAAAAAAAAAAACAAAAAAAAAACTTTTGTCTTGAAGAGATTGATTTATGCTTTGGTATCTCCAAGCTCCATGTCTTCTAAATTCATATGTTCAATTCCTTCTTTGAGAAGCCTAATCTCATCTTCTGTCATACTGTTCTTACCATGCGGTGTTGCTTTCGCGTTTCTCTGTTTATCTAACTCGACCGCCCAACTGTAAATCACCATTCCCACCACGGCTAAGAACATCCCTGCTATGTTCTTGAATGTCATCTCGGAGTCAAAGATAAGCCATCCTAATGTCAGGACACAGACTGTTTTCATGTGTCCAAGAACTTGGAATGAGGTAGCAGAGAATCTTCCGATGCAGAGATATTGGCTTATGTTGCAGAAAACCGCCAATGCGCAGGAGAGAAGAATGCAGAACTGCATCATATATGTGTGTCAATTGTTAGATTAATAAGCAAAGTTTAGTTTTGGATTCTCTATAAAAAGGCCTTTAAGAAGTTACTTACAATGGCACCGTAAGTCATCTTGTAAGTTGTAATGAATCTGCCGCTCAAGAAGTAATCAACAAATGGACCAAAGATGAGTAGTGAAAGAGCTTGGATTGGAGCAGTCTTGCTCAGCAACTCGAAAGATCCAATTGAGTATTTCTTCTGCAGTGAACCTATTGACTGTGTTTCAAAGAGATAACACACTTGAACATCATCATCATCATCATTAACATGTTATCTCCCAGAATCAGAGATCTAACAAACATATATGGCTAAAAGGATTTGAGCAAACTTACAATCTGCTGGAGAGAGGTGGAGAAAATAGCAGTGCAAGCACAAATGAAACCTTTAGCATTAACCTTAACATCAGTAACAGTACAGATCCCAACTCCTACAACAACAACCATAACAGAGGCCTTGACTTCTCTCGAGTAATGCTTGTTATGGAGGATCCATTCCATCACGCAAACAACCGGAATCATGCTCAGTTTCGATATCTAAATATGAAATCTAGAACAAATCAGGAGAAAGATCTAACAAGGGAAAAGAAAAGAAGGTTTAAAAAAGTTAAACCTGGTAGAAGCCAACAGAGTTCAACATGAGACTGAAATTCATAGCGGCGATGGATGTGTTAGCGACGAGAGAGAACCAGAGAAGCTCCCAGAGAGGAACGTGCTTGGATGCCGATAAGCCTGTGGCGTTTGACACCATACCAACGAGTGCAGTGAGAGCGAAGTGGAATCCAGTGAGAGTTGTCGCTGATAGAAATTAAAAAAAAACAATTAAAAAACAATGAGAGATAGAGAGAGAGAGAGAGAGATCCATGAGATCGAACCGAAGGTGAAGGCGAAGCCAGATGATGACATGAGCTGTTTATTAGCCATGATGATACCGACGGAGCTCGTGACGTTCATTGCCCATGCACCGACGTCGGATACGGACGATGCCTTCTTCTCGCTCTCTGCCTTCTCCATCGTCCGATTTTTGGATTGGATCTACCACCACTATCAGATCCTGGAAGAGAGCTTTCACGAGATCTGGATCTCGATTTATCTGCAAAATGGTGGGAGGAGGAAGAAGATGAGATCTGGAGAAGGAAGGCGTGTCAATGTCTATGTATCTTCTTCTTCGTCCACTGATGCGTCTTTCTTTTACGCTTTTCTCTATTATTTATAATTAATTAATTACCATCTCTGTTAAAAACATTTAATTATATGTTGACGCCTGTCGTTTTACTCGTATTTGACCTTATTCTTCCGTTTTTGGAACATTTGTTAATTAATTAATTAACCAACCAAATTCGTTTAGTATGTACATTATTTAATTCTTCTCGTTACTTTCATGCCTTTAATTTTCATAAGTCTAACGTCCACGACTAAACTAAACATCGTTCGTTAGATGGTGAATCTATTTCTACGATTAATGTTTCAAATATCCCAAAACACTAGCCTACCACCAATTTTTTTGGGGGGAGGGGGGGATTTAAAATAAATATCTGAGCATCTTTAAGAAAAAAAATCAAGATCCGGATTAGAAACTAAAAAATATCTAACCGTACCAAACTCTCGATGGGAATACTACCTCTTGTTACGTTTATCTCGACTTGTCCTTGTATTTCTTAAAAAGGTCATTTACATATATCTATATATATATATACATGTGTGTGCTTTATTCATATAGTAATCAATAAGAATCACACCACATGATCTACATGCATCATCACAGATATATATTCAAAAGAATAACAAAACCATTATAAATACTCAAAGATGAGATTTCATGTGCTTTTCAAACATACAATCATTTCTTCTACTAACAAATAACAAAAAGTTACATAATGTTTCACCACCGACTTGCAAATATATCAAAATGCATAATAAAAGGCTTGAAATTTGTAAATATTTTATATATAGCACAAAAGGGAGATTACCTCTCATAATCTCTCTTATCTGAATCATTCATTTGCAAGTTTTAAGTGTGTCTCTGTGCTCCTGGAGGCGGTGCTGGCCTTGGGAAGTAGTGGTCGAATTGCTCATCTCCAACCTTCGGTGCTTCCACATAAGGGCTTTGCGGTTCCTACAATAAATTGCGCATTTCATGAGTGGCAATTACAATGGTATCCAAGAACTTGGAGCAATATATATGTAAGAGACTAAGAGTCGAACATAAACAACTATGGATCAGAACATCATTTTGACATCTAATGGTCATTCTTTAATCTCTATACAATACAAACACGGAGCTGTTTCTCACGATGTGTGAAACAAGGTTATGTTCCGTCAGTTATGCTTGATATGATGCTAGCAAGATGCAAATGGTGTGTGTAGTAGATGGAGTGCGAACAAAGAAGAGGAAGAAGATTGTACCTGAGACCCAAATGTAGAATGAGATGCTTCATCAGATTTTGGTGATGTGGATGCATCATTTCCGTTTATTTTGTGAAAAGGATCACTCTCACTGGTCAACTTGTTCTTCTATATGACCGAAAAGTTAAATGAGTTTTTTTTTAATCAGTTCTTCCAACTTATTTCTCGAAAGAATATGCGCTGTATTCTCCAAGAACCATATGAAAAAAAAAAGAATAACCTGGAAGATCTTCCCCAAAGTTTTTAATCCCTTTGCCCTTGCACGAAGCTCCTCTCTTTTGGCAGTGGGATCTTGAAGAACCTGAGACAAAGAAAAAAGCATAAAGTAGTTATAGCAAAGACATTGGACCAAGATGCTAAAGCAGCCAAATAGTGAGTAGTTATAGCTACATATACCAGCTCACAAACACGGGAGAGAGTGTTCTCAATATCAGCAACATTGAGTTTCCACAAAGAATCAATCATCACTTTCTTATGGGTCTTCATGTACTCTTCAAGTTCCTTCTCAGTATAATTGCCTTCAGCACTTAACTGCCTTTTCATTTCTTCTTGCAGCTGGAATAAAGCATATGCACCTAGGACGATAGAAAACAGCCAGAAAAAGAAAAGTCACTACATGTTTCTCCCTAACAGAGGAGCGAGTCCAAGTTCTAGAAAGTTAGGAAAGTATTAACCTGTTGCAGCTGTAACTTGGGATTTGATGAAGTGACCTTTCGTCCTAAACCATTCAGCAACAAATGGTACGCCGAGATATATAGCTTTCTTCCCCAGCTCTTTCGCCGCTTGTCTTACATATATATATCCGATTGTGTTCAACATTTCCACACCGTATGCTGTTGAAGAATAGATACAGGAGGAGGTATGTCTGATTTTTAATAAGAGATATGGCATTTATTGAAAGGGAAAGCATAATCTATGAAAGGGGAACAATATGCTACAGAACATGTTACCTGCATTTGAGAGTTTTGTTACTTCAGCTTCAGCATTGCTGATAAATTCGTCTTTGTTTGTCACATATAGGTTGAGGCGGTCCTTGAGAATCTGAGCAAGCTTGTCTTCTCTGTCTTTCTGAACAGCCTGAAACCAAAAGCAATCTAAGATGCTTAACAAATTACGAAAAAGGGTGAATCTGGGTACTCTGTCCAAGTGACATGTCAAGCAAAATTCTTTAATTCCTTCTGATAATCTAAACAACTGTCTCTCAGGAACAGGTGTTTAATATTATCAATAGAGGGTGAGAAAATGTAAGAAAACTCAGATATGTAAGGAATGAAAGTGATGAAAAGGTTTTTCTTAAGCAGGACATATAATATATGTTTAAGTTTTACCCTCATTTTTTCTATGATCTTTTTAGTATCAATCTGGTCCCCTTCAGAGAGGATATCAAGTGAAGCCATTGATGCCATAGCAAGCTGCCCTATGTATTCTTCAAAAAGTTCACTCCCAAAAAGCATAGCAAATATTGCCGCAGGATCAATGATCTCACTGCAAGAAGGAACACCACAAGTAAGAACTGGGGGAAACGAACAAATCCTTTGGCAACATGATGAAAGATCCATGTCACCAAACTCCAATGATGCAAACAGAGAATGACCGATGGAAACTATCAAAAGAGAGAACAAGAAAAGACACTAACGTTGAAATCCCTGCCTTCCCACTTGTGTCATAGGCCTGACGTTGTCCTGGATCACTCAGCACTTGGTAGGCCTCTCCTAACACCTGTATAACAACTCACGTTTTCGAAAAGCTCATCCAAACAGAGTCACTAAAGAAGAAAAGCAGATCACAAACTATGCTGATCTCTTGGAAATCTGATTGCCCTCAAAACTTATGTCATTGTTAGTCCTGCTGATATGATTTTATGAGTATGATAATAACTAGACCATGCAAAGCAAACACTAAACACAAAAGAAATCTCAACTCCACTCTTAAGTTTCCAAATCACTGATTAACATTCTAAGATGGAAAAAATCACTTCCTTTCAATGCGTTCAACAAACAAGGATCAGTGAGTCGACTTTGGACTGGATCGATAATGGATTGGGTTGGATTGTTTGGATCGGATTCTATACCATGTTTAGCTAGATGAGCTTCCAATCTAAAATGAAAAGTGGATTGACCCATTTATCTTATGATCCCTTTCAACTTCCGATGTGTGAACTATTTCCCTAATAGCAACTACCACACTCATGAGCATGGTTAAAGCATATAATACACAACGCAGAGACATCATCCTCTATGTTAAATCTTCAAGGTCACCACTCCAATACTCAAAATCTGAACTTGCCTGGAAATTATGAGCAGCCTGAGGATCATTGGGATTTTTATCTGGATGTACTTGGCGTGCCTGCACAAGACAAACAACACAAACAATCAGAGCATATCGTGACGTCTAACTCGATCAAACCTAAAGCATTAGAGAGCCATAGACACACTAAGCTCTTAAAGCTTATAGTCATCAGATTCAATCCTCCACAGAAGGCAACGAGAAGCTTATACGCATCCTGTGCAGATTCGAATCTACATCGGGATCCAGAACAAAGCCCCAGAATCGTAGAATCAGAGATTCGATTTTAGACAAAAAAAGAAGAAGGAGAAATGACCTTGATGTAGTAAGCTTTCTTAATCTGAGCCTCCGTAGCGGTTGGGCTAACGCCGAGGACATCGTAATACTCCGTCTCCTTCACCATTAGTATCCGATCACTTTGTCTCTATACCGCAACACTCAGATTCACAAACGGAAGTACACACCACGCGCGTTACGTTGACGAGTACCGCGCCGGCTATTTCAACTCAACTCAACCGCTCCTTTTGCTTCTACTGTTTTATTTTTATTGTCTGAATGGCCGTACATCTATATTCGCCACGTGTTTTTTTTGTCTAGCGTCTGCTTGGATTAGTTTCGATTTTTATTTCAATCTAATCGTGTTTTTAATTTATCTTACAGATTAACGACACCATTAATGAGGGAAAATGAATGTTAAATGTTACTATGTTTTATAATAAGTGTCGTTTTAGCTTTTTGCATACATATTAAGAAAACATTTAATTTTGTATTCCCTCCGTTTCATTTTAGTTGTCGTTTTAGACTTCGACACACATATTAAAAAAATATTTAATTTTACATATTTCCAAAATAAAAACACAATTACCAATACACCTAACCATATTTCAACCAATAGAAAAATAGATTATAATAATAATAAAAAATTTGCATTGAAATTATAAAACGACACTTATTTTGAAACGAAAATTTTACTCTACAACGACAATTAATCTGAAACAGAGGGAGTATATTTTCTATAGAAAAACATCATTACCAATATACCTAATCATATTTCAACCAATAGAAAATTAAACTGGAAAATAAAATCAATAAATTGTACATTGAAATTCTAAAATGACACTTATTTTGTAACAAAATTTTTTCTCTAAAACGACACTACTCTTTGCGAAACGGAAAGAGTATTGTTTGAGATTATTACTTTTAGGGGGGGGGGGTCGACTTTCTGATTTCGCCTTCTGACATGTTTATTTGAATGAAAGTGACAAGACTCATTTATACAATACAAATCGGGTGTATTCAATACTTAATTTGGAAGAATTTAAGTCTAATGAGATTTTATTGAATAAATTAGACAAGTTTTTATGATTTTTATTTTTTAAAATTAGGATCCCATTTTGAATCATAGGATTTGAATTTTTATATTTAACTAAGAAATTCAAATAAAACATTTTCAAATCATCTAAATCAATGAATTCTACAGTTTAATACATTTTCAAATAACCTTTGATATTATTTTATTTTTAATTATGTATTAATAAAAAATATTATTTTAATATAAATCATCTTAAATTTTACGTTTCCTCTAATTGTCTCTTCCCACAGTCAAAATGTTACTTACTGAGGTACTGTATATGGTCGCCGGGAAAATCTCAAACTGTATATGAGTAGGGCTGAGTCAAGAACGGCGATATCCTTTTCAAATTTATAACATATTAATATATATATATATATATGTATATATGTATATATATATATTTGTTTAGTTTAACACAAACAATATCCTTGTTTTTTTAATGATTTGTATGAAATCATCTGGATAAGCTATTGGATCGAATAAGCTATAATAAATAATAATTTTAATATTTTCACTCTAAATTGTAAATTCACATATGAATTCAATTAATTAAAACTAATTATTTGAGAGTAGGGACAATAGTAAAATAAAAATTTTTATTGCTTGAAGCTATATTATATCAAGAAAAGAACTGGAACATAGATGGCGCATTAACAATTAAAGAGAAGCATTAGTTTTAGATTTTAGACTTTTTCTTTACAGAACTCAATAACCCAGCAGTGATAAGCTTGGCATACAAATTTGCAATGAGTGAAGCCTGATTCCGCTGCTAAAGCTTCAAACTCAGCTCGGGACCTCTCTTTTCCACCAGAACATTGTGTGAACATCAACATATCCATATCAAATGCAATATTAGAATTGATGTCTCCACTCTCAGCACTATCAGGAGTTACTAGCTCTATCACGACCACTTTACCATTTTCAGGAAGTGATTTCCAACAGTTTTTAAGAATCTTTACGCAGTCTTCGTCAGTCCAATCATGAAGTATACGCTGTAAAATAAATAAAATCTCAGAAGTAAGTACAAAGTAATACATAAACACAAATAAATACGTGGTAAACAAAGAGAGTTGTTTAACTTACTTTTAAGATCATGACATCTCCCTTTGGAATCTCTACAAACATATCTCCGGAGACATGTTCCACACCAGGGTAAGAAGGTGCTTGTGCCAAGGCACAAGTAAGGTCAAAGTTGATACCCTTAATATTTGGATACTTAGAAGTAACAACACCAAGTGTGTTACCAACTCCTCCTCCTACATCAACCAACACATTCACATCTTTGAAGCCTTGGTAAACTTCAAGAGCCTTCTTCACGACAGCGATGGTGAATCCTGTCTGGTTAAAGAGCTTGCTGAACCTCTCATCAGTTCCCATATAATCGAAGAGTTTCATGCCACCATGTGCACGGCCAAATGCATCTCCTCCTTCTAGCACTACATCTTTCAATTGTGCCCTGCGAATATAGCACATCAACAATGTAAGTATCATTGTGCCTTTTTGTTTTTGAAAAAGTTTAATCGTTAAATAGAAAGTTACCACGTGTTGAGGAACACACTGTCGAAATTGACAATGACTTGAGAAGCTAAGGATCCAATATCTTGAATGTTATCTTTCAAGAAGAACCTGCATATTGGCTCTGCTTTGTAAACCCTCTGGCTCTTTTCGGTTTGGACCGTACCGCACTTGACCATGGAGTAGCTAGCGAGTAGACGAAGCATCCTGTCCAACAAAGCCGGCGCCTCAGGATTACGAGGTGTAGTTGGTAGCCTACTTGCTATCTCGGAAGGTGAGAGGAACACTGAGGCAGCGTAGAGAGTGTCAAAGACACCGAGCTCAAGGGAAGCTTTGAGAACCATCGGAAAGGCGGCAGCATTGGCTAGTCTAACGGCCATCAAACCCAACTCGTTATCATCATCAATAACAATTTGGCTTTTGGGGTTAGAGCTTAAGGTTTCTTCAATAAGGGATCCCATTTTTTTTGTTTCTTCTTCTTGAAGGTACTGTGGTGATCACACTGATCAGAAGAGAGGAAACAAAGAGAGTTTATGTGTGTGTATGTGTCTTCTATGTAGTGGTGAGGATGATGATGCTTATGGATATTGGATCCTCCTTATAGCTTAGGCTTAGCCTTCTTTTTATTTATTTAAATTTTATATTATAATAATTTCATTTAATTATATTGTCCGCTTGCAGGTCCATTTGGCTGGCTGAATAGTCTTTAGTCTCTATGTAGAAAAGTAAAAGCCAGTTCTGTCGGCTGGAACAGTTAGATCTTGTTTCACGTTAGTTTTGTTGTATTCGAATTGTATTTAGTGAAAATCAAGCCAATCTAATTTCAACACTAAAAGATCAACCAAGTGACTATATAGGTATTTTACAAAAGAACTTAAAGGGAAATATTTGTTTAGTTTTGTATTTTGTTCTTCAATTTGACTCACATTATTATATTATAATACTCACTTATCAAAAAAATAAAAAGTATATTGTAATACTCAGAGATGCAGACTGCGACTAAGGAACGAGGAAATGATATGGACAAAAGTGAGTGTAACATCACAAGTTGTTAAGTGTCCTAGATGCATAACTCCATCTTCAATTGTCTGTCCTTCCAGGAAGGTCACAAATTTTGTACTGCCAAACTTTATTAATCACCATATTGGACTCAGTCAGCATAAATTATATGGGAACCAGCGCATTGGTTAATTAAACCAACGACCATATACGAAACTTAATTTCTTACAATTCAAGTTGGTGGGTGCCCCAAATTTAAGCAAAAAAAAAAGTTGGTAGGTGCCCAAGCGATATTGACTTTGTTTTCGCGAGGCGGGTGCCTATAAGGTGATGATAGGTGATGCAATGAGTTGTTAGAACATATATATCCATCTTTTAGATATTTTAATTGAGACTATTTTTTACTAAAATATTTTTTTGTCAACTAAAAAATAATAGTATTCAAGTGTAGTTAATTGTTTAGTTAGTTTTTAGTTTATAAGGAAAAATTAAATCAACCAAAAAATTTCGTGTGTAAAAAAAAATCCCAAAATGTTTCAAATGATGTATGTTTGTCATTTTTCTTTAAGAAATATTTACTAAATTTTACTAGAATTAATGGAATTTCTATGGATATGAAATAAACTCAAATTTATGACATAACAATAAAATCAATTCTATTTTTCATTTTCTCCAAAACCATATATACGAACAAGGTATATAATGTTTGCCTTTCATATACATATATATAATCCTACCTATAACCTTTTTTTGCTAAATTGTAAATGTGATTAATGATAATGAAGGTTTGATTTACAAATGAATTGGAACCACATTCTGCTTTTTCCAGCCATTATAAATCTATGAGGCGGCAAAATGTTTAAAAAACCTGTAAGAAACTAAGAGATTAAGTCCAAACTTTCCAACAATGGTGAGTTTGAAGTTAAAGACAATTTAAGACAAGAGGCAACAATTTAAACTCCAAATCCGAAGTGCTTCTTGCTCTACTGTCGACCAGACAAATTAAAGCAAGAGAATAGCCTAAAGGCAAGTTCAGTCGAATCATCTGTAAATTAGATGCAAACTAAATCAACACAATAAAATGTTTCTCTCAAGTTTTTTGCAATACAAGAAAGAATAAAAAAGTTCATTAGATAGGTAGCCCTGTGTAGATATGAAAAGTACAATGAAAGAAATAAACAAAAAGCTTATTTTTCTTTCATATTGCTCAAACACACATACATACAAAGTTATGATCATCACAAACAAAGAATTGAAACGAAGATGAAACGTTTTAGTTTCGTATTTTACTCAAACATTTTCTTTACAAAACTCAATAATCCAACAGTGATAAGCCTGGCAAACGAATTTGCAATGGGTGAAGCCAGAAGCTAAAGCCAAAGCTTCAAACTCGTCTCGTGATCTTTCTTTTCCACCAGAACATTGTGTGAACATCAACATATCCATATCAAAGGCAATGTTAGCATTGATATCTCCATTCTCCGCTTCATCAGGAGTGACTAGTTCTATGACAACAACTTTACCGTTCTCCGGTAGTGATTTCCAACAATTCTTGAGAATTTTTACGCAGTCTTCGTCGGTCCAATCATGTAGTATGCGCTGTAAAACAAATATGATTCCACATGTAAGTACAAAATACAAGTATACATACAGTTTCAATAAATATGAATTATATGATAAACTAATGAGCTTACTTTCAAGATCATGGCATCTCCCTTTGGAACATCCACAAACATATCTCCCGCTACATGTTCCACTCCAGGGTAAGAAGGTGCTTGTGCCAAGGCACAAGTCAGGTCAAAGTTGATACCCTTAATATTGGGATACTTAGAAGTAACAACACCAAGGGTGTTTCCAACTCCTCCTCCTACATCAACCAACACATTCACATCTTTGAAGCCTTGATAAACTTCAAGAGCCTTCTTCACTACAGCGATGGTGAATCCTGTCTGGTTAAAGAGCTTGCTGAATCTCTCATCAGTTCCCATATAATCGAAGAGTTTCATGCCACCATGTGCACGGCCAAATGCATCTCCTCCTTCAAGTACCACATCTTTCAATTGTGCCCTATAATTTCACGTATTATTAATATGGTAAGATTTATAACCGTAAAAAAAAAAAAAAAAAAATTATAACCGTATTAATAAAGATTCTTTAAGTGATGAAAATAAAATTTTGAAAATTACCAGGTATTGAGGAAGACACTGTCAAAATTGACAATGACTTGAGAAGCAAGGGATCCAATATCTTGAATGTTATCTTTCAAGAAAAACCTACAAATTGGCTCGGCTCTATAGACTCTCTCGCCCTTCCCGGATGAGATGTTACCACACTTGACCATAGAGTAGCTAGCGAGTAGACGAAGCATCCGGTCTAACAAAACCGGTGCCTCAGGGTTACGTGGCGTAGTTGGTAGCCTACTCGCTATCTCAGATGGTGAGAGGAAGGCATCAGTACGAGCAGCTTCAGAGTAGAGAGTGTCGAAGACACCGAGCTCGAGGGAGGCCTTGAGAACCATTGGAAAGGCTGCGGCATTGGCTAGTCTCACGGCCATTAAACCCAACTCATTATCATCATCTAAAACAGTTTTGGTTTTAGGGTTAGAGCTCAAGGTTTCTTCAAAAGGGAATCCCATTTTTTTTCTTCTCTTTCAAGGTACCACACACCACAGTGATCAGAAGCGAGAGAGAAAGAGTCTGTGTGTGTGTTTTGTGTGTAGGGATGATAGTTTAGTATATTTCTGATGCACCTTCGTTTCTCCTTTTATAGCTAAAAGCTTGGATATTTTTTCTCGTTATCTAGTTTCATATAAATATATTGTTGGCGTGCCGGTCCATCTTGGGAGCTGAATAGTCTGTATGTTAATGTACCGCAGAAAAGTAAGAACTACTTATGGCTGCTGTTCAAGACAGTGGATTTAGTCAAAGTTCAAAGCATTGATTCATTCTAATTTCACCACTATAGACGTACGAGACAATTTATATAAAAACTATGTAGTTATGGTCAGAGTCCACAAACCTTTTATTAAAAAACAATAATGACGCTAAATCATATTTTTATGTATTTATTCAGTTTGATAATCGATAGACATGGAAACCTTATCAATATATATTATAATACTACAACGACTTGGTCACGACGACTAGGGAATGAGATAAGTGAAAGATCAGTTCTTGTTAGATACTAAACTAATATATTTTTGTTTTCTTTTGCTAAAATTTGGTGCAAAAATTAATATACTTTCTCTGATAATTCATACTTTGTCAAGTTTTCTTCAGTTTCACAAATAGCAAATATTTCTAAACAAGGTCTTTTGGTGCAATCCTTAATGTATATACTCTGCAGATTCGATCAGCTACCATTTCTAAAAACAATTAACCTTTCAGATATACTCCCTCCGTTTCACAAAGAGTGTCACTTTGACACTTTTGACACATATTAAGAAATTGATTGAAATGTATTTATGTTTTCATTAATGTTAGCTATTTAACCAATAGCATTTTAGATAAATAGATTTATTTATAAGATCAATACATTTTGCAATTAATATTGAGCTGAAAGTAAGTATAAATTGCATTAGAATTGTAAAATGACACTTTTTATGTAACAAGAAAAAAATGTTAAAATGACACTTAATATGAAACAGAGGAGTATTGATTTATTAGTCCTTTGGAATATTCAAAAGAAAGAACTTCACATTTTCGTGCCTCATAGACTTTCCAGTAAAAAATACTTCCTGCTGATATAGAGAATTGGAGATATCTTAAATTATGTTAATTTTTAAATTAGTTTCAAAAAATATCACTGGGGATGTTTTTTTCCTGGGTGTGTTCGTTTTGACTGTGCAAATGTGTCGGTCAACACTCAAGACAGTCATGGCCCATGGCAAGCCGAAATTTTACCAAATAAGAGTACTTGAACGTATCAAGCTTCACAGCTTATGTTCAAGACTTGTCAACTTAAACGCAGCAAGTTTATAAGTATTTTTTATTTTTAATACTCTCTATTTTAAAAAAATACAAGTACTAAAATTTTCACACATATTAATTTTTTTTTTGATTATTAATACTTTTTTGTAATTAACTATCTCTAACCATTTTTAACTAATAAAATTTAATAGATATTTATCTTTTTGAATTTTAGAATTTACCAGTAAATAATACATTAAAATATATTTTTTGAAACATTCCTTTTAAACGTGGATATTTGATAGTTATCATTATTATTTTGAGGAATATGAAATTTGAAATAAGGTGACAATTATTATCTCATTTCAAATGGGTCAACCCTTGAAGAATGGCTATATATAGTCAAAATACGTTGTTAATGTACGTTTTATCACCGATCCCCACATAAGTTCAGCCCATTTAGCAAGCTCATTTGTGTTTGGCCCAGTTAAGTTTATATTGTTTCTGTCTATATGAACTTATTATAGACAACGATAGTCGTAAATTTATTTTAGATTTAAACAAATAACTGTAGTGTGGTGTATGAGTATGAGAGAAAATACATAACGAATATCTGCCCACAGATATATGAATATATAAAATAATTCGAATGCTCTCTTTTTTTTTAAAACAAAATAATAATAATTCGGGTGCTCTTCCCGGAGCCCAACCGATTCAAGAATATGCAAAAGCTCATTTGTACAAGCAAACATCCAAAGCCAATCGACACAACCACGTATATGTTTTAAGTGGTGTACAAATTTAATATTTTCGAAAGTTAAAACGTGCTGGCATATATGTACGTAGGCGATTACGTATGCATGCATAGACATGAAGAAACATAATAAGCATGTCTTTGTTTAACAAGTGATGATGATGGTGAAGTGTGGTGCTGTTCGTGTGGCAACAACCACACTCGTCCCTCTTTCTTTACATTATATCCAACTCCTTGCGTTACTTTATCTCCTTATGAAATTTATTGCTACTGCTATCCAATTCAGAAATCCAACTATTTTTATTTATTTGTTAATATATCAACTCAACTTTTATATGCTCATATAGTCATATTATCTACTATCAATTTTTTTTTTTTTGTTGGGTAAACTACTATCAATTTGTTGTTTATAATTTTCACTTGCAGACGGCTCTAATTGATGAGTCGAAGAATCTATAGTGTGAAAAGCATCTGATACAATTTTGATCCCCTTCATATATAAGCTAGCTGCATTATACTGTTTAATATTTAATTATCCATTATGTGTCCGTCTCTATATAAGTAGAGTGCTGCGGTATATATTAATTCATTTGACCAATTTCATATACGATCCTAATGAATAAGATATATGTATATATAATTAATCACATTTGGTCACATTGAAAAAAATTAATAGATGTTTAACAAATAACATGAACTGTATGTGTGACTGATCGAGGAGCCCCTTTTTAATTTTGGGTTCATTTCTCGTGGAGAACAAAAGTATGCTCAACCAACAACCGCAGAAAGAAACAGAAAAAGAATGATAGGGTTTTATTTTCCCATTTTAGAAAGTGCTTTCGTAAAGTAAGAAAAAAGCTGAAAAAACGAAAATGAACCAGCCAACCACTATAACCTATTTTCTAAAATTCTTAGTATTACATTGGATAATTTAGGGGAAACCATGAAATATTATTTAATCATTAGTATTTATTTACTAAAAGATGAAAAAATCTGAAGCGTTTAGAAACTTCTTTATTCATTTTAGTTACTTGCATGAATTGATTAACTACCAATCAATTAAAGTTTGATTTTTTGAAATTCTATATTTAATAAGCAATACTACATTAATACTTAATACGAACTTGAATTTTCTGTCTCAGTTGATTTTCGGAAATAAATTAAATTAAGCTTTTCCAAATTTTAATGTGGTGTTTTAAGTCAATATCAATAATATAGTTGCCAAAAGAAAACCTGATGAAATGAAGAACTAAATCATCTCTTAAAAGAAAAGAACAATATCATTATAAGTTTAAACAAACTTAATCGGTGTACTTTCACTTTACCGATTGTACGCGAAAATCTACTTTTTTTCTGAAATCTCGTTTGTTCGTTTCTAACACGTAATCACAGTGTAAAATGATTTTTTTTCTTAAACACTGATCAAATCATCAATTATATAATATATTATATTACATATAGTGATCAATAACTTATAATAGATACTCCCTCCGTTTCGCAAAGAGTGTCGTTTTAGAGAAAAATTTTCATTACAAAATAAGTGTCGTTTTAGGATTTCAATGCATAATTTTATTTTTCAGTTTAATTTTTTATTGGTTGAAATATGATTAGGTGTATGGGTAATGATGTTTTTCTATAGAAAATATGTAAAATTAAATGTTTTAATAATCTGTGTGCAAAACGCTAAAACGACACTTATTATGAACAGAGAGGAAGTATTATATTATAGGCTTTTACCGCAATACATAACCACAATAAATGACTCTGTCTTCAACATTTGAAACTTCTGATCTGATTGTATTTTATAATCTACAAAAAAAAATTGCGTTTATTTTATGAATCGAACTTTAAATCCCAATATATAAAAGGGTTTGAGATTGAGCTCTTAGCCTGTCCACGTCAACATCAAAAATCAACCAATTAGAACAAAGTTTATTGCCATGTCATCATCACATTCTCATTTTCTCTATCTTCGTTTCATCATGCCTTGGTTTCCTCTTAAAACAGACCATAACTATCTAGTTCTTCATCTCCTTCTCTCTCACCGTACAAACTCTTTAATTAAGCCTTCTTGACATTATATTGAAGCCTCTTCATCTTCCCTCCCTCTCGCCATATTCACTATATAGACGACGGCTACACTAAAAATCTAAAATTTCTTCACAAACAATGACAATTTTCCTAACACAAATTCTCGCCATAGCCTCCAATCTTGGTACGTTGTCGCTCCTCCATTTCAGGTAACTTAATAATCACTTTTCTCATTCAATAGTTTTTTTATTCAATAGTTTCTAAATTAAATCTAACCACCACTGGCACTTCTGTTTATATCTGAAATTGCTTAGAACCCTTACTGATTAATCTTTCCTTCTTGGTGTTGATGAGCCTAACAGAAAGAGATTTCTGTTTTTGAGCACTGTCTGGATCACTGGATGTGTTACGCAGTCACAATAATCAGGTTTAATTAGTATAGCAAAATAACTCATTAGTTATTGTGGATATCCAGGGGAATTGGTTTGCATTAAGTGGCCAAGTGTGAGAATAAGCAGCAAGAACTTCTACGGTTACCACAAACATTTTTCGATACAGAGATGCCAGCTGGTCATACAGTTTTGCAACCTTTCGCAGATGACTCCTCGAATTAAAAGATATAAGTTGAGGTAAGTAAAGCACCACTGCTGGCAACAAAGTGATTAATTATAATGCCAAACTAACTTGATAATGTTCTAAGTGGTATGCTTTTCCATAGGAACTGTTCTTTGTTCTACGTACTGTTGAGAGGACTCAGTGTTGGAATGTGAGTCAATTATTCTTGCGCAGAACAGGGGAGATCAATGGCTTCTATAGCTCTACTTCGCATCTGAAAGATTGACAAGAGGTATGTGATGACTACAGTTTATAAACTCAAAATACATAGATTATAACATAATCCACAGATTCACCAGAAAAATAAAATATATTTTTAGCAGATATTGATTTTCTTTGTCTATATAGTAAGACAAAAGTATGGTTCAGGGGTAAAACGTTCTGTGAAAATCAGAGCACAAGTTAGCCAGAAACTGATTGTGGTCCATGAAATCAGCTTGCTATCTTTAACAGCTCAAATACATATGATCCACAGACCTTACAAATGGTTTCTGGAGCTATTGACATTGGTATCTTATGTCCATCTTATGTCTTCCTTTATTATTGTCACTAGGAGTCAGAATCTAGGGGACACAACTTATATGGTGGGATATATCTACTTCAATCTGATTCAGATCCAATACGGTAAGATTAATCTAACTTTTTCATCAATTGATATAGTCCATAATTGTTCATCAATCTTCATAGGTTTATGTGTGATGAGTTATAAAATAGGATTTGAAACAAAACCAAAGTTTATCCATGAGAGACTTCTCAAGTCAGCCAACTCAACCAACCAAATCTAATTGCACACTCACTACTAGATCAATACAAAATCACCTGCTCAAGGATTAGGTGAGAGTTACATCATGAATGATATTATTATTTTAAGTGTCGTCTACTCCTAGACAGCGATATAGAAGACATATATGTGAGTAGTTTATATTACACCCTTAGTTCTATAAGTGAGCATCTTATGAAAGTCATTATAAGATAGTGAATATATAACTTCCAGTTTCCAGTCTTAATTTTTATGTGATTTAGAAACGAATTTTGTCAGAGTTTGACATTTGGTTGACATGTCTATCATATGTGGCTGTAAAGCTTACACTAATGAATGAGGAACCTGCATGGTTTTTTTTTTGTTATATAATTTAGGAACCAACATATGGGAAAATTTTCGCACGTGTACGCAAGCATGCTCTCCGGATGTAGTTAAGCAGATCACTCCCATCACCATTGGTGTTGAGTCCAAGGTCACATTGCTGATTCTAATGCATGTGGTTTAACTTATAAATTGTTTCTGAATTTTAATGACTTTATGTTTGTTTTTGTTTCATGGTTCAGACTTCGTCTTAACTTCCTAAATAAATATTTTTTATATTGACCAATAAGTGGAACTAAAAGTTATTTACCAGAATATGAAATATTCATAAGAAAAATTAAATTTTAACAGGAGGATTACCAACGCAAATAAGATAATAAAAATCCAAAGATTCATTAAAATAAATTTCAGTTGAACTTATATTTGATGATATAGTAGAAAATAATACAATAATAAGTAAACTAACATTGTTCATTAAGTTATGTTAACTAGAAAAAACAAATCATTTTAGAAGAGTAGCTTCGTGTACTATATAGTAAAGACTTAAAATAATCTACTTTGGTTTTTGCTTAATCTTAGTTTTTCAGGATATTTTTTGGCACATTTGATATCATGTACTTCATATTTAATTGTAATTATCATGTGTAAGGTTATTTTTTCCAACGACATTAAAAATATGTAAGTTCCTCAGGATTTTTTAATTTAAAAATGTAGATGTGGATTATTAACTATAACAATTAAAAAGACAATAAAATATTTAGTGCATGTTCAGAGAAAATGATACTAAGTATGAGAAACTCTACTAGAGAAACAAGTCTCAAGCGGAGGGGACACAATCAAGTTGGATCTTGAAGCGAAATACATAGATCATCAATTATTCGTCGAGTAAGGCTTACAAGAAGAGCATGCAACATTTTTTATAATTTCTCATCTAATAATATCATTTTATTGGCATGCTCCCTCCAAAGTTATTGCTGGTCTAAGTACATGGTTCACACATTTCTCCTAATGAGACTGAGAGGTTTGCAGAAATTACTAAAAAAATTACTTCTTACCAGGCAAATGGACAGGGATGTGACCGTAAATGTAGGTTCTTATTTTAAGCTATAGAGGTGAAGTGAATAATGTGTGTACATTAACATGCTTCACTTGATCAAATGAATAGCATCAAAGTTACTTTTTCTTGCAGAGTGTACAGTCTATATTGTGCTCAACATTAAAGAAGTCATAAAATCCAGTTCGAAAATAGGGAAACAAGGATATTAGTTTATATTGCAACAAGGATATACAGCCATGCTTTGTGGTCTGAATATGAGACATGAATAATATGCATTTTCCCTACAACTCCACTATTTATGTGATTATAGATCATCTTTTGCATTATTTTACCATCGGTAATAAATTGAATATACAAGTTCCCTACCCTAAAACACATGTAGCTTAGTTTCTATGCAACACGTGTCTTATATTTTCATGTCTACATGCTGGACGATTGATGTTGGTGTATATTCACTAATTAAATTGTATCACACGTTGTGACACATACCCACTTTTGAACAGTCGTTTACCTTATGCAACACTACAAAGAAAGAGGAATCAAGAAAAAATCATTGGCTTATTTTGTGTTCCAACATAAATACATCCCCACCTTTAACTATCTCAGTTTTCCTAAACTAATTACAAACTTAGATATATGAAAATACTAGCTCAACAGCACAAACATAAACATACAACGTAAACTACAATGACAATAACAATGGTAGTCATGCAATTCATATTTTTTGGTTACATAGACTGCACATAAATTCACAATAACAAGAGTAGTAATTACTAATATACAGCAGAACATCAAAAAACAAAAACTAATCAAATTAAGTTGAAAAATGATCATTACTATAACTAACTAAGTTTTTTACAGATAGATCCAATCAACATATATCACATTGTAACTAAACATTAAATATATATATATATATATAAGATTATTATCCGCGCTTAGCGCGGAGAAAAACTCTAGTCTGGTATAAAAGACTTTAAACCTTGATCAATAGGCCACAATACTTTTACAATATAGTGATTAGATCTTCAATTTTCTAAGTTGCTTGAAAAGAAAAGATGTTTACTTGTACATCTATAAGAATAACTCATCATTTTACGGTAGCTTTACAATCGATGTCCAGGCATCCAAGACAGGTGAGAGAATAAGAGCATGTCCATTGAGGGGTTCTTAGGGAGGGGTTCTTAACGGGATTTAAGAACCGGTTCTTAACATTAACAAAGAAAAAGTTAAGAACCGGTTCTTAAATCCTTATTTAAGAACTGGTTCTTAACTTTAACAAAGAAAAAGTTAAGAACCGGTTCTTAAATAAGGATAATTAATGTTTACTTGTACATCTATAAGAATAACTCATCATTTTACGGTAGCTTTACAATCGATGTCCAGGCATCCAAGACAGGTGAGAGAATAAGAGCATGTCCATTGAGGGGTTCTTAGGGAGGGGTTCTTAACGGGATTTAAGAACCGGTTCTTAACATTAACAAAGAAAAAGTTAAGAACCGGTTCTTAAATCTTTATTTAAGAACCGGTTCTTAACTTTAACAAAGAAAAAGTTAAGAACCGGTTCTTAAAATAAGGATAACAAAGAAAAAGTTAAGAACCAGTTTTATATTGCGTCTCTAAATATATTTAAGATAATTAATGTTTTTGAAGAAATCATTTTCATTTGACCCCCCCCCCCCAAAAAAAATCATTTTCATATTAATATAACGTCGACTCTACGACAGAATCATATTTTACAAAAAGATAAAATTTCACACAAAATATCTCCATAAATAGAACTGAACCTAGGCGTGTGTCTTCCACACTTCATCAAATATATATTATTATTTTTTCATTTGGCAAAAACACTTCATCAAATATTCTCTTATCTCATTAAAAAAAAATTCAAAAGATTTAACAATGGAGTCCTACAACGTGAACAAAAGCTTGAACATAGACATGGAGAAAGATCAAGAAACGGCTTTCGATTACTCAAAACGAGCTCAATGGCTACGAGCTGCCGTGCTAGGTGCCAACGACGGTCTTGTCTCGACGGCTTCACTTATGATGGGTGTCGGTGCGGTCAAGCAAGACTTCAAAACCATGATCCTAACCGGTTTCGCCGGTTTAGTTGCGGGAGCTTGTAGCATGGCAATCGGAGAGTTTGTCTCCGTTTACTCTCAGTACGACATAGAGGTGGCTCAAATGAAGAGAGAGAACGGAGGAGAGGTCATAGAGAAAGAAAAGCTTCCGAGCCCGATGCGAGCGTCTGCTGCGTCTGCGGTAGCGTTTTCTCTGGGAGCGGTTGTGCCTTTATTAGCGGCTGGGTTTGTGAAAACGTATCAAGTGAGGGTTGGAGTTATTGTTGCGGCGGTGACGTTGGCTTTGGTTATGTTTGGGTGGTTAGGAGCGGTTTTGGGGAAAGCACCGGTGGTTAAGTCGTCGGCTAGGGTTCTGATTGGAGGATGGATAGCTATGGCGGTTACGTTTGGTTTGACCACACTGTTTAGATCACATGGTTTGTGATAGTTTCTGCGTGTGCGACACCGCAACCTTCTTCATGTTTCATGCAACACAAATTAAGCGGTTACGTTTTTTTCATATTAACTTTTTTTCATATTTATTTAACATGATTACCATTAAAAAAAACTTTAGAATATTTAATATAAGAAGATACATTGGAATATATGGGTTTGTGACTTGAATTTTAGATTTATGCAAGCAAATATCTTATATAAATCTGTCCAGTGGCGTTTTTCTTAATGAATGATAATTTTTACGTTTGAGTCTTTAACACATGCAACTCTAATCAAAACACGGCAAAATTTCCGTATACTTTCCGTAAGAAAATAATGCGTTTTGTGGATAAATTTACTTTCGATTTTAAACTCCTTTAGACTAGAAACACAAATGAGCTCCATCACAAAAAGAAGAAAAATATCAACATGACAGTTCCATGACATAAGAGTTTTATCGTGTTCTATAATCTCATATGCATTATTACGATTTGTAAACGTAAACCTGCTAGATTGCGTGCCACACATCCTCGTGAAAAGGAAAATGGAACATGCGACATTCAGAAACATAAGTATATACTAATAGGTAAACAAACAGAATTCAGGTTATCATAAGAAAACCAATACAGAGAAACTCAAGTTGTCACAACATTCATCAAAACATGATAGTAGACGAGAAAACAATGGGAGTTCACTCCAAAATAAAACATAATGATTATAGTTAATTGATTGCATAACATGTCTATAATATCAAAACCGAAAAGAAACAAGACTACAAAACAAAGGAAACCGAACATGTTCCTCTCAAATCTCCCACAAATCTTCACTGTAACCTCTCTATGCTTAGCTTCAAAATGAATCTGAGGGCAAGAAGAACCTACTGTATCTTGAACAGCATTTTAAGTTTCAAAAAGAAGAAAAATATGATAATGTTTAGTTAATGTACTAGCTAGGTTAGTTTACTAATGCTGCTTCTCCATGTTAGAGAAGGACACCTTCACTAAGTTTCAAAAGGAATGCTGCTTCTCCATGTTTGAGGAAAGTTACACCTGCACTGTGCAGCGTCTTCGGTAAAAGTAAGCAGCAAGTTTGCTCTCAGCTGTAACTTTCTTGTTCCTTAGAATAGAAGAGTCGATGAAAACACATTCGAGATGCTGCAGTTGAGCTGTCACACAGTACTCTGGTTGTTGTTCATGCAGAGGTAATACCATTTCTCCATTGTGCCAAGAGAGTTAGTTTGAGCACTAGACCACCACACTTGACTGAATTATACCAATCGATGATGCTTTAGGTAAAGCTTGTTGCATCTTATCAACTACATTTATCGAATGGGTTTTAATACGACTGTAAGGAATCGCCTGAGCTCTATCAGATTGACAGGAGATCTACGATGCGATGAGGGCCTCAGATATTTTGGTTTGGTCTAAAGAACACACCTTAGAAAGTCTAACTTTCATGGGTTATTGGAGTGGTTCTTTTATTCTTTTGCACAAAGTTTTAAAATAGATACATTTGATGTAAACAATTTCTTTTATCTAAATAAATTTTACATTCATTAAAAAAGGGTTTTACTATATAGTCTTCTCAAATCTGCATACTGATCACTGTATCCTCTCTTTGCATGGTTCCATTAGTTACTATGATTCTAAGAGCATGTTTATTGAGAGTCTCTTAGAACGAGTTTCCTAGCAGGATTTAAGAGACAGTTTCTTATCTTTAAATTTAAAAAGTTAAAAGACGTCTCTTAAATCTCTTATTTAAGAGATGTTTCTTAATTTTTTTAGTTAAAAATTAAGAGACCGTCTCTTAAATTCCGCTAAAAGACCCTCTCTAAAAGACTCCATTAAACATGCTGATTATTTTACCAATAACTCTCCTCGTTCCAACTTTTGAAACCAAATACACTCTGATTTGTTCTAATCATGTACCGAGTTGAATTAGAAACAAGATTTAATATTAGTTTTTAAGTTAGGTTCCAACTTATTTCATGTATGAATATAAAAAGAGTACATCTTAATGAATATTTCGAATAGATTTATAAAAATGAATACGATCACTTTTAATTTTTCTCCGTCCTCATATCAGATTAGAGAACCTTCTGGCCGCCTCAGATATATCATACTTTGTCCAATCAACGTCAGAATCCACTGTTTAAAATTTGAGAAAACCATTTGTCTTTTCCTTTTTCTTAAAAGGTTAGAATCTTTAACTATTTATTTATCGATTAGCTTTTAGAAAATTAAAAATAATTGTTTTATGTGCATAACTGGTATCATGGAATAATATTTCTGTCCAACAATCAATTAGGATCAGTTGTATCAAGGACAATTTTGTGTGTTCATTCAAATAATTGAGAAGATTGAAAAAAAAAAAAACAATTTCACCAATGATCAATAATGAGCCATGATAGCGGAATTCTCAACCATACAGATACCAAATCCAATCAGAAGGTATCACTTTGTCATTTCAATAAAGTAACATTAATAATTTATAATAAAATAATAACAAGGAGCTAAAAATAAAAATTTGCCACAAGTTTGGACTTGAAAAGAAAATAAAATTTCACACAAAAGAAGAGCTTTTTGGCATCAACAGAGAGAGAGAAGAGCTGACCGGAGAAGACGAAGCAAGTTCGAAACTTTTGTCTGTGAGTTTACTTTCTTTCTCCTTTACTCTCCTCTCACATTCGCCGCTTAGTATTCTTCATCCTGATCTGCTCTCTGCTCGATTCCACCGCAAAAGTCTCGACCTTTCTGTACAATCACTTGAGATTTCGCATTCAAGTGATAAAGGTTTATACTTTTCCATTCACTGATCTTCTCTGATGAGCTTTTCTCGCGTAGGAAGCGATTCGTGGTGGTGGGTCTGGGAGTAATGGATGGGAAGCTTCCTCAAGGAGGTGTGGTTCGTGGTGGAGCTTCGTCGTACGGAGGATTCGATCTTCAAGGTTCCATGAGAGTTCACCATCCAGATTCCATGAACCAGCATCTGCAAGGTCTTCCTTTTACTATGGTTACAGGACAAACCTGTGATCATCATCACAACGTGTCGTTGTCTGAGCAACGAGAGAAGAACTCAGTGAGTGATGAGGATGAACCAAGTTTTAATGAAGAAAGTGGTGGTGATGGTCACAACAAGTCAACTAAAGGGTCTCCATGGCAGCGAGTGAAGTGGACTGATAAGATGGTGAAGTTGTTGATAACCGCTGT
The DNA here is from genome assembly GCA_012274485.2 of Sinapis alba. NCBI lineage: Eukaryota > Viridiplantae > Streptophyta > Magnoliopsida > Brassicales > Brassicaceae > Sinapis > Sinapis alba. Next base: position 16,165 of record MU105614.1, on the reverse strand, counting down.
GTCTTATATAGGTGATGACTCGTCTATGGATGGTGGCAGTAGAAGAAAGTTTGCGGCTTTACAGAAAAAGGGCAAGTGGAAGTCTGTTTCTAAAGTTATGTCTGAGAGAGGTTATCACGTTTCGCCTCAGCAGTGTGAGGATAAGTTTAATGATTTGAATAAACGGTATAAGAAGCTTAACGATATGCTTGGTAGAGGAACCTCTTGTCAAGTTGTTGAGAATCCTAAGCTTTTGGATTCTATTGGCTACTTGAATGATAAAGAGAAGGATGATGTTAGAAAAATCATGAGTTCTAAGCAGTTGTTCTATGAAGAGATGTGTTCTTACCACAATGGAAACAGGTTGCATTTGCCTCATGACCTTGCTTTGCAGCGTTCACTTCAGCTGGCGCTTAGAAACAGAGATGATCAGCATCAAGTTGAGGATCTTGATGATGAGGATCATGATGGGGAAGGCGATGAGCATGATGATGATGTTGACCATGGGGATTGTAGGGTTGTTCATTATGGAAGTGGTGGTGGTCCTTTGAAGAAGGCGAGACAGAGCCGTAGCCATGAAGATGTTGACCATCAGGGCCATGTGAATTCTCTGGAATGCAATAAGGTCACTTTGGCTCATCAAATGCCGTTTCCTCAAGCTGATGTGAGTCAAGGTGGGGCTGAGAGTGGGAGAGCAGCTTCTGTTCAGAAGCAGTGGATTGAGTCTCGGACTCTCCAGTTAGAAGAGCAGAAGCTTCAGATCCAAGTTGAACTGTTGGAATTGGAGAAACAGAGATTCAGGTGGGAGAGGTTTAGCAAGAAAAGAGATCAAGAGCTTGAGAGAATGAGGATGGAGAATGAAAGAATGAAACTTGAGAATGATAGGATGGGACTGGAATTGAAACAAAGGGAATTGGGTGTTGAATTATAATAGAAACAGCTTTGTTTTTTCTTGATTGGTATATAGAGCTTCGCTAAAATGAAGACTAGCTTTGTGTTATTGTAAGCTTTGTTTTGATTCAAATGATCTCGAGACTTTGATGTGAGGGATCATTGTGGTTGCATTCATTCAGTGATGAAGGCTGAAAATGTAGTGAGGAAGGATTGTTTAGTATAAGCACCTCTGTCTCTTTCTTCATCGTTCTGATGTATTATTACCTCTGACATGTTAATCCAATTTTCGGAATGTAACAAATGTTTCATCTTCTATTTGAAAACCCTGGATTGTTCCATTCAAAGCTCTCATTTTGCAGTATTGCTTGGTGTGATGGTGTTGGTGTATAACTAAAAAAAATGGGTAATTTGCTTCCAGTTTCATACTTGATCAACATCTTATCTCATCATCACGTTTCTTTACTCATCTAATTTTTTTATATAATTAGCCTTTTCTAAGTTAACCTATCATTCTTGTTGCAGAAGATTGCTTTTGTTGTGTAATCTGCATGCTTGACCGTATCAAACCTTTTAATTTGTTTTGTTAAAACAATATGATCTCTTTTTACATAGTTGACAAAATTATCTCAGTAAGACCCTTTAAATCTCTATGTACGGTCTGCCATAATCATCAAATTGAGAGTCTATTTTCAAATTCTATAAAGACTTTTTTCTCACGGTTGCTTGGAATAGCTCCGGCTTGGATATGTATGAAAGCTTGGAAGAAAGTTCTTTTTGCATGAGGAAAGAATTGGTCATACGCTTGAAGGAAATGTTCGATACTACTAGGATCCTTTTCTTTCTAGTAGAATTGTCAAATTAAGAATTGTATTTTGCTTGAAAATTAACTATGTTATTAATTGACATTATCATTTTGACCCCATTAAATTAGAGATAGAATCTCTCAGTGACCCCTGTTAATACAAATCCTAGGTCAGCCACCGCCACTGGAGAGGACCGGTACATGAAGTTGTCACTGTTTAACCTGAAAGCTAACGGACACGTAGGGATGTAAAACATATTTCAACGTTCTCCTTGCGTGTTACATTGGCATGGTCTTGTTTTTTTCTCTTTTTTTTTTGGGACTAAATCGCATGGTTTTGTTGAATTTTAGTTTGTAACTTCTTGGAAAATGAATGAAGGCAACATTTCATGTACATGGGTTTCTTATAATAAAAAAAGCCTCAAGTAGATGAGAGATTTTAAACTCAAAAGAGGAACACGGTTAGAGAGAAGAGAGGGAGAAGATGAAGGTGCATGGTGTGTTCTTGGTGGCTGTTTTCTTCTACGTTGCTTATACCACCCAGCTGGTCAATGGGCAACCTTGCCAAACTAGTTGTGGCAACGTCACAATTGAGTACCCTTTTGGAACTTCTCCAGGCTGTTACTATGCGGACGATCCTAGTTTCAAGCTCATCTGTGACGAGGAAAAGAAGCTATTCTTTCGACGTAACCTTGAAGTCATCAACATTTTTCACAGTGGGGAACTACGCGGCTGGAATAATATTTCCTACACTTGCTACAATAGCCAAGGAAATGTGAGTAATTCCCGTCACAACTGTTACAGGCTGGGTAGTTTATCTCTCTCCCACAAAAACAAGTTTAGTGTAGTAGGCTGTAACGCTTTAGCACTTCTGAGCACTTTTGGAACGCAAAATTACTCAACTGGATGCTTATCAGCATGTGACTCTCCACCCGCGGCAAATGGAGACTGTAATGGTGCAGGTTGCTGCAGAACAGATGTGTCTGACCCGTCGGATAGCTACTTTTTCCAAACTCGCCCATCTCGTTTGGTGAACATGACTTCTGTGTTTGACTTTAATCCTTGCACATATGCCTTTCTCGCCGAAAATGGTACTTTTCACTTTGATGCTTTGGGAGATCTTAAGAACCTACGGAATGTAACGGAGTTCCCATTGGTACTGGACTGGTCTATTGGAAACCAGACATGCGAGCAAGTTGGAAACAGAAGCATATGCAGTATGCATAACAGCAAATGTTTCAATTCAACTCGTGGAATCGGGTATAACTGCAAATGTTTAGAAGGTTTTGAAGGGAATCCTTACCTTTCTAATGAACACGGCTGCCAAGGTACACTTCAAATTGGTTTTATCTTTTATTTTTTAGAGTTCATTGTTTTTCTGATACTTCTCTTATGCTCTATTTCTTTGTGCCAGACATCAATGAGTGTACTACTAATAGTACCATCTATAAACATAACTGCTCGGATCCCCGCACCTGTAGAAACAAGGATGGAGGCTTCTATTGTAAGTGCCGATCTGGTTACCGCTTAGATACAACCACTATGAGTTGCAAGCGTAGAGACTTTGGATGGGGTACCATTCTTCTTGGTAAGCCTCCCTCTCGACTTATAGCTCCACTCACTTTAATGTTTTCAAGATCTAATCATCTATGTGTGATTTGATCAGGAACAACCATCTGCTTCTTGTCCATCCTGCTTGTCGTAAGCTGTGTACAACAGAGAATGAAGCACCGGAAGACAGCTGAGCTCCGACAAAAATTCTTCCAACAAAATGGTGGCGGCATGTTAGTACAAAGACTCTCAGGACCAGGGACATCAAATGCTAATATACAAATCTTTACTGAAGAATGCATGAAAGAAGCCACTAGTGGCTATGTAGAAAGCAGAATCCTGGGCCAGGGAGGCCAAGGAACTGTCTACAAAGGGATTTTACCAGACAACTCCATAGTTGCAATAAAGAAAGCTCGGCTTGGAGACCACAGCCAAGTAGAGCAGTTCATCAACGAAGTGCTTGTGCTTTCACAAATCAACCATAGGAACGTGGTCAAACTCTTGGGCTGCTGTCTAGAGACTGAAGTTCCCTTGCTTGTCTATGAGTTCATTAACAGTGGCACCCTTTTCGACCACTTGCATGGTTCCTTGTTTGGTCCTTATCTTACATGGGAACAACGCCTGAGGATAGCCGTGGAGATAGCTGGAACTCTTGCATATCTTCACTCATCTGCTTCTATTCCAATCATCCACCGAGATGTCAAGACTGCTAATATTCTCCTGGATGAAAACTTAACCGCAAAGGTAGCTGACTTTGGTGCTTCAAGGTTGATACCAATGGATAAAGAGCAGCTCACGACAATGGTGCAAGGAACTCTAGGCTACTTAGACCCAGAATACTACAACACAGGGCTGCTAAACGAAAAGAGTGATGTTTATAGCTTTGGTATAGTCCTCATGGAACTACTCTCAGGTCAAAAGGCATTGTGCTTTGAAAGACCACAGTACTCTAAACATCTGGTGAATTACTTTTCTTCTGCCACTAAAGAGAATAGGTTGCACGAGGTTATTGATGTGAAAGTGTTAACCAAGGATAACCAGAGGGAGATCAAGGAAGTTGCAAGAATTGCTGTTGAGTGTACAAGATTGATGGGAGAAGAAAGACCAAAGATGAAGGAAGTAGCTGCAGAGCTTGAGGGCTTGAGAGTCACAAAAGCCAAACATCAATGGTCAGATCAACATCCTGAGGGAACTGAACACTTGGTCGGTGTTCAAATCATATCAGCGCAAGGGGATAAGAGTACTATTGGCTATGATAGCATCAATAATGTAGCAAGGTTGCACATTGAAGCTGGTCGCTAATATTTATTAGTCAAAACTCTATCAAAATCACATCTAAGTAAAAACTGTTTATTTAAATAAAAAAATGAAGTCATTTGTTTCATTGGTTCTCTCCTCTTTTGTCCTCTTAAACGTTATAAAAACTAAGATTATCAAACATGAAAATTCAAGAACATTTAATCATGTTAATAATTCCTCTAAGCTTGTATGCCAACCGGTAGCCATATGACAATGAAGGCTTTGATGGGAATCCGTACACACTCTAGGAGGTTGCCAAGGAACCAGTTGATAACTAATTTATTTTTCTTTCTACTTTTGATTGTTAATGGACACAAGGTACAAACCCTAAACGATTTGAACAAGCTATCTATCTGTTTTACATTTCAATTTGTATGCGAGCCGCTAGAAACATCAGAACTAATGTTCATAATTCCCCTGAATTTGTATGCTAGCCGCTAAACTTTAGCGTTCTTTCATGTCATCATTGCATTACTATTGTGGTTACAAGACAACTCAAGAAAGAAAGAGTGGGATGTAGATAATAGGGTGATTATTTGAGGTCTGAGTGCGGAAGGTAGGTTCCATTGTCAGGGGTATAGTAACAATTTTTCATCATTTCGGTCTCCCCTGTCCCCTCCAATGGCACTCACAGACTTCACAGTACACTTCAGTTGATGTCTCCTTTGTCTTCTTTTACGTTGTCCTCCCCCGCCAATGGTCTGTCTCGACCCCTCCTCCAAAGATAAGATCATGACATGACTTATAACCTATTATTGATCCACTAGAATTATAATTAAAGGATTATGATGCCACGTTATATAATTATGAGATAATATTATGGATATAGTTACCATAAAAGTAAAAGTCACATAATCCAACTCTAAACACATAGAAAGACATCATGGAAATATGTTTATACGAATGAAATATACCTGGTAATCATCAGCGTCGTGGTCTTTGTGTCCTACAAAACTAATAAATGACAGAAAGAAAAGACGTTGGGATGCTAATTAAATGAGTTGGTACATTGACTTGGTATATAGTTTAAAACAATAGTATAGGTGTGGCTCATAGAGAAACAAATTTAGAGAGACAGAGAGAAGGTGGAAGATGAAGAAGGTGCAGAGTCTGATCTTGGTGGCTATTTTCTTCTGCATTGCCTATACGGAGCCGGTCAATGGGAAACCTCGCAAGGGTTGCCAAACTAAATGTGGAAATGTCACAGTTGAGTACCCTTTTGGCACTTCTCCAGGTTGTTACTATGCCGAGGATCCTAATTTCCATCTCACATGTAACGAGAAAGAGAAGCTATTATTTGAAGATAAATTTGAAGTAATCAACATTTCTCACAGTGGGGAGCTACGAGTCTGGGATATTGTTTCCTACGCTTGCTACGATAGCCAAGGAAATTTGAGTGATGACATTTACAACAGTTACAAGCTGGGTAACTTATCTCTCTCCCGCAACAACAAGTTAACTTTAGTAGGTTGTAACGCTTACGCATTACTGAGCACTTTTGGAACGCAAAATTACTCAATTGGATGCATGTCAACGTGTAACTCTCCACCGGTGGCAAATGGAGAATGTAATGGTGCAGGCTGCTGCAGTACAGATGTCTATGTCCCGTCGGATAGCTATGAATTCCACACCTTCTCAGATCGTTTTCAGAACTTGACTTCTGTGCATGACTTTAATCCTTGCACATACGCCTTTCTTGCTGAGACTGGTACTTTTCACTTTGATGCTTTGGAAGATATTAAGAACCTACGGAATGTAACGGAGTTCCCATTGGTACTGGACTGGTCTATTGGAAACCAGACATGCGAGCAAGTTGGAAACAGAAGCATTTGCGGTATGAACAACAGCATATGTTTCAATTCTACTCGTGAAAAAGGGTATAACTGCAAGTGTTCAGAAGGTTTTGAGGGGAATCCTTACCTTTCAAACGAACATGGTTGCAAAGGTACACTTCAAATTTGTTTTTCTTTTGGGAGTTCTTTTTTTTCATGATACATCTCTGATTCTCATTTTACTTGTACCAGACATCAATGAGTGTACTACTAATAGTACTATCCATAAACATAACTGCTCGGATCCCAGCACATGTAGAAACAAGGATGGAGGCTTCTATTGTAAGTGCAAGTCTGGTTACCTCTTAGATACAATCACTATGAGTTGCAAGCATAAAGACTTTGAATGGGCTACCATTTTTCTTGGTAAGCTTCCCTCTGGACTTATTGTCTCCCATATGTAATTATATCTATGATGTTTATAGCTTTGGGTAGTCCTGAGCGTAAACAGCGATGTTTATAGTTCCCTCACTTGTTCTGGATTCTTTCTTTACTGAAAAAAGAAAAAAAAAACTTACTCTGGTCATCTATGTGTGATGTGATCAGGAACAACCATTGGCTTCTTGTCCATCCTGCTTGTTTTTAGCTGTGTCAAACAGAGAAGGAAGCACCGGAAGATAACTGAGCTCCAACAAAAATTCTTCCAACAAAATGGTGGCGGCATGTTAGTAAAGAGACTCTCAAGACCAGGGACATCAAATGCTAATATAAAAATCTTTACTGAAGAAAGCATGAAGGAGGCGACTAATGGTTATGAAGAAAGCAGAATCTTGGGCCAGGGAGGCCAAGGAACTGTCTACAAAGGGCTGTTGCCAGATAACTCGGTAGTTGCTATAAAGAAAGCTCGGCTTGGAGACCACAGCCAAGTAGAGCAGTTCATCAACGAAGTGCTAGTTCTTTCGCAAATCAACCATAGGAACGTGGTCAAGCTCTTGGGCTGCTGTCTAGAGACTGAAGTCCCCTTGCTGGTCTATGAGTTCATTAACAGTGGAACCCTTTCCGACCACTTGCACGGTTCCTTGTCTGATTCTTCTCTTACGTGGGAACAACGCCTGAGGATAGCTGTCGAAATAGCTGGAAGTCTAGCATATCTTCACTCCTCTGCTTCTATTCCAATCATCCACCGAGATGTCAAAACTGCTAATATTCTCTTAGATGAAAACTTGACTGCAAAGGTAGCTGACTTTGGTGCTTCAAGGCTGATACCGATGAACAAAGAGCAGCTCACAACCATGGTGCAAGGAACTCCAGGCTACTTAGACCCAGAATACTACAACACAGGGTTGTTGAATGAAAAGAGTGATGTTTATAGCTTTGGGGTAGTCCTCATGGAACTGCTCTCAGGTCAAAGGGCATTGTGCTTTGAAGGGCCACAGCAGTCAAAACATCTAGTGAGTTACTTTGCTTCTGCCACAAAAGAGAATAGGGTGTACGAGGTTATTGATGTGAAAGTGATGACCGAGGATAACCAGAGGGAGATCAAGGAAGTTGCAAAAATTGCTGTTGAGTGTACAAGAATGATGGGAGAAGAAAGACCAAAGATGAAGGAAGTAGCTGCAGAGCTTGAGGGCCTGAGAGTCACAAAATACAAACATAATTGGTCGGATCAGTACCCTGAGGAGACTGAGCACTTGGGCGGTGTTCATATCATATCGACGCAAGGGGGTAGTAGTACCATTGGCTATGATAGCACCAAGAATGTGGCAAGGTTACACATTGAATCTGGATGCTGATATTTATTAAGTGTCAAAACTCTATCAAAATCACATGTAAGTCTAGTAGGTGAAGGCTTCCCTTCAACTATCTCTATGCTGTCCGACTTTATCGTAAATGCTACATCGAAACATTCAAGCTTCGTCTTGTTTTCACTGTTATCTTCTTTTTAAAAAAATTATCCTTTTTATTATGTTGTTGTAGTTTGTGATTTCTACTAAGGAGATGAATAATTCTCTATAGTTGTTGTATTCAAACAAGTTTAAGTTCTAATGAAATGAAGTGGTATTCAAAAAAAAAAAGTAATCACATCTAAGTTGCTTTCTTTATTTTAGTGAGAAATAAAGTTATTTCTTTATTGGTTATCCCTCTTTTGTCCTCTTAAACATTATAAAAACAAGAGATTAAACATGAAAATTCGAGAATATTTAATCATACTGAGCTTGTATGCTAACCGGTAGCCACATGACATTGAGACACCACTATGGTTACAAAAGCTAGTAAGGAAGAAACACGATTTAAAGAAGAATAGCGTAAAAATAAAATAGATAAAAATGTGATGATCACCTACCTACTTCCAAGATTCTTCAGCGTCTGCTCTTCTTGTCCGATTCAGCTCGAGCAACCAAAGCGTAGGCTTGGTCAAGAGAAGGACTTGGATCCATGAGCATGATATGCGTTGTCACATAGCTTAGATCTTTGTCCAAACCCATCACAAACGCGGTAAGCTGCTCCTTCTCCCTCGCCTCTTTGGCCCGTTCCATGANTTCTTCTGGTTGTGAGACACCCGTCTCGATCATTTCCCACCATTCCTTCGATCGTAACAAATTCTCCATAAGCATCGCCCAATGCTCATAATCACCATCAAACTTTGGAATGGTAAACGATGTTTCTCTTTCACTCATTTTGATCTCTTACTCACAAACTTGTATCAAGTTAGATAAGAGGCTCTGATACCACTTGTAATTCAAAGTAAAGACAAAATGGTTTCTCTGAAATTGCTTGTTTATTATCAAGAACATTACAACTTAAATAGAAACGTACTGCAACAACTTTCTAAAAAATCTCAACAGATAACAACGACTCCCTTAACAATAGGAAGTCTTTATTGACTCAAAGCTTAACTCCTAAAGACTCGGATCACACCAAAGACCAGCTCAACTTAACTTCTTTATTCTTCACCCTCCCCTAAACTGGAAGTACTCTGTTTCCAGTTTACTTATCCTTCGGACCAACACCCATCTTCTCTCTGAGATACTCGAATACATCCAACTTGACTGGTTTAGTCATGATATCTGACATTTGCTCTTGTGTTGTGCAGTACTCCAAACTGATCACCCCCTCACTTACAAGTTCTCGAATAAAGTGATACCTCACATGAATATGTTTACTTCTTCCATGTAGTACAGGATTCTTAGCAAGCTTGATGGTTGAACTATTGTCGCAAAGTATCACTGTACCCTTTCCTTGATCGCATCCTATGTCCATGAGCACATTTCGTAACCACACAGCTTGGCAAGCTCCACTTGCTGCAGCTACATACTCGGCTTCAGTGGTTGAGAGTGTGACAATTGGTTGCTTCTTTGAGGACCATGATACTGCTCCACCTCCAAACAAGAACGTGTATCCTGACGTGCTTCTTCTATCGTCTTCGTCACCTGCATAATCACTATCCACATACCCAACCAATCTTTCTTCACCACCAGGTCGATATTGTATTCCGAAACCAACCGTGCCTTGTACGTAACGCAAGATCCTCTTTGCAGCCGCTAAGTGTTGTTCACTGGGCTTCTCCATGTATCGACTGACCAAATTTACTGAGTATATAAGATCAGGTCTAGTCGCAGTAAGGTACCTGAGGCTTCCCACAAGTTGTTTGAATGATGTTGGATCGACTCTAGCTCCTGCTCCTTCTTTCGTTAACTTGATCCCTCGTACCATTGGATTACGCACAGAGTTGCACTCTTCCATTCCAAACTTCTTTAACATCTCCACTGCATACTTTCTCTGTCCAATGAAGATCCCCTGCTCATCTTGAATAACTTCTACTCCCAAGAAATACTTCATCCTCCCAAGATCAGTCATTGCGAATTCTTCTTCCATGGACTGTTTGAACTCCGTTATCATGGCTTCTGAGTCACTTGTGTAGATCAGATCATCTACATACAGACTCACAATCAAGACGCTTCCCTTCTCTGTTTTTACGAACAGCGTATGTTCACAATGGCACTTGTGAAATCCTTCTCGAGCAAAGTATCCTTCTATCTTGCTGTACCAGGCCCTAGGCGCCTGTCTTAAGCCATATAGAGCTTTCTTCAACTTATACACCTTGTTTCCATGCTCACCAGACTCAAATCCCAGCGGCTGCTCCACATAGACGTTTTCAGCGAGCTCGCCGTGCAAGAAAGCACTCTTCACGTCTAATTGGAATACACTCCATCTTCTTTGAGCAGCTAGACCAAGTATCAGTCTTATTGTATCCCATCTTGCAACAGGCGCGAAGACTTCATGAAAATCAACTCCCTGAGTTTGGTGAAACCCTTTCGCCACAAGCCTAGCTTTGAACTTGTCTAGCTCTCCTTTCTCGTTGAGTTTGGTTTTGAACACCCATTTGACTCCAATGACCTTTGCTCCAGCTGGTAATTCCACCAGTTCCCAAGTGTGGTTGTCGTTGATTGCCTTGATCTCGGCTTCCATTGCCTCTCTCCAATTCTCATGTTTCACAGCTTCCTCAAACTTCACAGGATCATCATCTCCAACAAACAAAGCCATCGGTGCTTCTATTTCCTCTTCAATGACCAGGTTCAAGCCTTCACATACGTAATCTCTCATCCACATAGGTTTCTGCACGTTTCTTCCTTCTCTGTTTCTTCTAATCTCTGCATCTGTAGGCTGTGACTCTCCTTCAGCAGCATCAGTCGCGACCTCTTGCTCATCTCCTGTCTCTGGTTGCGCTTCTTGAGTAACTTCCCTGCCATCCCCCTGATCCTTTGGTTCCTCTTCACTACTATCTTCCAAGAGTTTTTCTTCTTCACTTTTCTCTTCCCAATCCCACGCCTTGTTTTCCTCGAAGATTACATCTTTACATATCACAATCCTCTTCTTCTTTGGCTCATAAAGGCGGTAAGCCTTAGACTCCTTACTGATTCCAAACATCACACAAGTGATACTCTTCTCATCAAGTTTGGTGCGTTTCTCATACGGGATCATGGCAAAAGCAAGACATCCGAACACTCTTAAGTGTTCTACCGACGGCTTATGTGAGCTCCACTTCTCAATAGGTGTTACATCTCCTAGGATTGCTGTTGGGCTGCGGTTGAGGATGTGTACAGCATACTGGGTCGCTTCTGTCCAGAATCTGAGTGGTACCTTCATTCCAAAGAGCATACACCTCACCATGTTCATGAGGCTACGATTCTTCCTCTCTGCAACTCCGTTTTGCTGGGGTGTGTATGCTGCAGTGAGCTGTCTTTTAATTCCTCTCTCAAGACAGAACTCGTGGAATGTTTTAGAGTTATACTCTCCTCCTCGATCTGTTCTAAGGCACACCAGAGACTCTCCAATCTCTCTTTCAGCAGCAGCTTTAAACTCCTTGAATGACTTCAAAGCCTCTGACTTCTCTGCTATGAGAAACGTCCAGCACTTCCTGCTGTAGTCATCAATGAAGTTGATGATGTATCTCTTCCCACTCTCTGATGTAGGTGATATGGGTCCGCATATATCACTGTGAACTAACTCCAATCCTCGGCTAGCTCTCCAATCGCTTCTTTTGGGAATGTTTGCTCTTATTTGCTTCCCCTTCATGCAAATCTCACACACTTCTTCTTGTATGCTGATCTTTGGCAATCCTGTAACCATTCCTTTTGTGGCAAGTTCCACCAAATTCTTTGAGCTGAGATGCCCAAACCTTCTGTGCCACGTTTCCTCCAAAGGTTCTGTTACCTTCTGGACTTGATTCACCTCGGCCTCCTTCTTGGGTTCCTTTACCCTGGCTGCAATAACAAACATCCTGTTTGTCGACATTGTAGATCTCATAAGCAGTCTCTTCTGCTGCTTGTGCCAGATCTCACACTCATCATCATCAATGATGATTCTTAACCCCTTCTGCTGCAGCTGACCAACGCTTAAGAGGTTGTTTTTGAGTCCAGGAACGTAGTAAACAGAGGTTATCACCTGAATCGAGCCATTGATTTCTAGACGCAAGTTTCCCCGTCCTTCTACTTGCATCCTCCTGTCATCTCCCAACTTAACTTGCTGTCTGAACTTGTTATCAAATTCCACAAACCAGTCTCTAGTGCCGCACATATGATTGCTGCACCCTGAGTCCAAGTACCACGCCATTTGTGTTTCAGTTTCCACTTGAGCCATCAGCAAGACATCTTCCTCCAACTCAGCGTAGTTAGCTGCACGTTCCCAGTCCGGGCACTCGTTCTTGAAATGTCCAAATTTGTGACATTTGAAACACTCGACATTGCTTTTGTTAAAGCTCGAGCTCCCTCTGTCTCGTCCTCCTCTACCACCTCTGTAACCTCCTCTGTATCCTCCTCTGCCTCGGTATTGTCCTCCTCTTTCCCTGCTACCTTCCATCTTCAAGGCGTGTTCTTCTCCCTCATGTTTGCTTAAGTTTTGTTCATGCACTAGCAGTGAGCTTTGGAGCTCATCCACTGTCATTTCTTTGATGTCCTTCGACTCTTCAATGGCACACACGATGTAGGTGAACTTCTCCAACAGGGTTCTCAGAATTTTCTCAACCACCTTTCCATCTGGCATATCCTCTCCTAGGTTTCTCATGTCGTTCGCAACCACCATTACCCTTGAAAAATACTCTGAGATTGTATCTCCTTCTCTCATCTCGAGTACTTCAAAGCTTCTTCTCAGTCTCTGCAATTGCGCGCTTTGAACCCTTTTGTTCCCCTGATATTTTGTTTTCATCGACTCCCATATGTCCTTCGCAGTCTCCTTCTTGACAATCGTCTTCAAGATGGTCTTGTCGATAGAGGCGAACAGGTAGTTCTTGGCCTTGAGATCCTTGAGCTTCGCCTTTGCCAACTCGGTTCCTTGAGCTTCTGTAAGGACCACGCTTTCTTCTGGTTGTGAGACACCCGTCTCGATCATTTCCCACCATTCCTTCGATCGTAACAAATTCTCCATAAGCATCGCCCAATGCTCATAATCACCATCAAACTTTGGAATGGTAAACGATGTTTCTCTTTCACTCATTTTGATCTCTTACTCACAAACTTGTATCAAGTTAGATAAGAGGCTCTGATACCACTTGTAATTCAAAGTAAAGACAAAATGGTTTCTCTGAAATTGCTTGTTTATTATCAAGAACATTACAACTTAAATAGAAACGTACTGCAACAACTTTCTAAAAAATCTCAACAGATAACAACGACTCCCTTAACAATAGGAAGTCTTTATTGACTCAAAGCTTAACTCCTAAAGACTCGGATCACACCAAAGACCAGCTCAACTTAACTTCTTTATTCTTCAATCTTCCCATGCTTTACGAGCAGTTTCTGCGAAAAGAACATAGTTTCGAAAGTTTTCGCTCACGGAGTTCATCATCCAACTCTTAACCCTAGAGTCACACACTTTCCATGGTTGATATAGCGGCGAGGACAGGTCAGGCATCACGACAGTACCGTGACAGAACCCGGTTTTGTTCTTGCTTTCGAGAAACTCAAGAAAATGGTTCTTCCAGATGAAGTAATTGTCTTCGGCTTGGTTGAGTATAACCATAGGAAGATTTTCGTCGGGTTGATAATATGGATCCACATAATAAGGAGATTCAGGATCGAGTGTGGGAGATAGGGTGATACTTTCAGCCATCGTCACTGCTCTATGAGCTTTGTATAGTGTTTTTGTTTCTAGGGTTTACTTATCATCCCGCTCCTGGTCGCGAAGATAATAATTTTTATCGACTTTTGATATTTTTAATCTCTATAATATAATTTTCCAAAAAAAAAAAAAAAAATTCACATCATTTAGTAAACAGTTGGGTTTAGTTGAACCTTGGGTTTCTCCTTCCCAGCCTAAATATTTAGGGGCTCTGAGCTATGAGACCATAACCTGTTATGTTGACATGAAGTAGGACCAAATAATTTCTTGTGCAGTTGTGTGTATTGCTTCGTGCTCAACTCACATAACATAACCTTCTTTCATATGAACACTTGCTCATATTTAGGCATAGAAAAATCTCCAGGCTGGACATTTGGATGGATATAATAGGGTGATTTGGGCTCTGAGAGCATGATTATCCTAGAGACTCTAAAAGGGTCTCTTATTTTTTTATTTTTTTTTGTTTTCTTCTGATTTAAAAAAAAAAAAAAATTAACCAATCGAGGACCACACGTGTCAATGGGGCCCGCGAACAGTGCAAGAGACGGTTCTTATTTAAGAGTTTTAAGAACCATCTCTTGCACTGTTCACGGGTCCCATATGTTAGTGGAGCCCGCAAACAGTGCAAGAGACTCCCTTAAGAGACCCGGATAATCATGCTCTGAGTGTGGGAGATAGATTGCTCGTCAATTTATGGGTTTTAGAATAAATTTTTGAACTCTCAAAATTAGTATTTATTTTATTAAATATATTATTAAAATTTATAAATATTTTTTAAGAAACTAAAGTTTAGAGAAATACAATGGATTTGTTAAATTTATAAAGAGTTCTAATGAGTTTATGAAACTATTCCACTATAATGATTTTGAGAATCTTGATTATATATACAATTTATATTTATATATTCTACAGATATATTAAATAATAAATATTTTTTTAAAAAAAATTGAAGTTTTTTTTGAATTTTTTTCTTTCCAAAGTCATCAAATTAACAGTCAGTTTCAGGTTATAGTAAGATTTTTCTTGCGGGTGGAATAGCTCTGGCTTCTTTTGGCGTGGAATAGCTCTGGCTTCTTTTCGCGTGGATATGCTCATATCCATGAAAGCTTACAAGAAAATCTGTCTTGAAGAGTAAACAGCGACATGAGGGGGAAGAACTGGTCAAACGCTATAGGGATATTGTTCGATAATCACTACGATCGATTTCTTTCTAGTAGAATGCTGTGTATCACTAATCCGACATATACCAACTTGTTTACATTTTCTGTCTTCATTTTGTTGCTCCAGCATATAATAACTCTGTATCT
Source organism: Sinapis alba (assembly GCA_012274485.2). NCBI lineage: Eukaryota > Viridiplantae > Streptophyta > Magnoliopsida > Brassicales > Brassicaceae > Sinapis > Sinapis alba. Next base: position 944 of record MU105614.1, on the reverse strand, counting down.
TTGTAATCATTTCATCATAGTGTGAGGATGTCTAATAGTGTTAAGAAAAAAGACTAAAGTTTCCTTGTAAATTCAATAATCATAGAAAAGAAGTGAGGAAACCAGAGTGAAGTTGAGGAAGAGGGTTCACATATCACGTACGAAGATTCCTTGCAACAATACCAACTGTCTTAATCTTTGAATAGTAAGAACATAAGTCTCTGTCAACAAAACCAAATTGGTATCCTCACTATGTGGAAAACAAACAAGACATCAAGAAAAGAAGAGAGGATGGTGTGTTATCTTTGAACTCTAAGATTCCTAAACCTTATATCTGTATCTTTCTAGCATTTAAATTGAAAACCTCTAGTCAAAAAAAAAAAAAAGAAGAGAGGATGGGTACATGAAGTTGTCACTGTTTAACCTGAAGCTAACGGACACGTATCGATATAATATGGGGACATGAAGCATATTTTGAACTTTCTTCTTGCGTGTTACATTGGCTATGTGTCTTGTTTAATATTAGCCTTGTACTTTCTTGGAAAATGAGTGAAGAAAACATTTCATGTACATGGGGTTTCTTATAATAAAAAGCCTCAAGTAGATGAGATAAATTAACTCAAAACACAGGAACATAGTTAGAGAAGAGAGGGAGAAGATGAACGTGCATGGTGGGTTCGTGGTGGCTGTTTTCTTCTACCTTGCGAATATGCAGATGGTGAAGGGGCAACCTCAACCTCGCCACGATTGCCAAAAAAAATGTGGCCAGGTCGATATAGAGTACCCTTTTGGCATTTCTTCAGGTTGTTACTATCCCGGAGATGACTATAGTTTCAGTATCACCTGTAAGGAAGATAAGCCACATATATTTGGCAACATTGAAGTGAAAAATTTCAACCACAGCGGCCAGCTACGAGTTCTGCTTCATCGATCATCTCCTTGCGACGAGGAGCAAGGAGATGGAA